>VZQC01010462.1:441431-614429 GCA_009823505.1 Rhizomys pruinosus | reverse complement strand
AAGAAAAAAAATGATACCAAGTGCTGGAGAGGATGTGGAGACAGGGGAACACTCATTCACTGCTGGTAGGATTGCAAGCTCATGCAACCCCTACAGAAGCAGTGTGGAGAATTCTTTTTTAAAAAGTAAAAAAAAAAAAAAGGGGCTGGAGAGATGGCTTAGCGGTTAAGAGTGCCAACTGCTCTTGCAGAGGACCTGGGTTCGATCCCCAGCACCCACATGGCAGCTGAGAAACATCTTTAACTCCAGTTCCAGGGGAATCCGATGCCCTCTTCTGACCTCCAAAGCATTGCATGACACGGGTGCACAAGCCTACGTGCAGACAGTACATTCATACACATAAAAAATAAAAAATAAAATAAATAAACTAAAAATGAGCCAGACAAGGTGGCACATGCTTTTAATCCCAGCACTTGGAAGGCAGAGGCAGGTGGATCTCTGTGAGTTCAAGGCCATCCTTGACTACATAGTGAGTTCCAGGCTAGCTGGGGATAAAGGAAAACCCTGTCTCAAAAAGCACCCCCCCCAAAAAAAAAACTAAAAACAAACCTACCATTTGACTTGTTTATACCATTCCTTGGCATATACCCAAAAGACTCATCCTACCACAGAAATACTTGTACATCTATGTTTGTTGCTGCTCTCTTCACAATAGCTAAGAGATGGAAGCAATCTAAGTGTCCCTCAACTGGGAGTGGATAATGAAAATGTGGTACATCTACACAATGGAGTTCTACTCAGCAGTGAAGAAAGATGACACCATGAAATTTGCAGGTAAATGGTTGGAATTAGAAATGGTTACACTAAGTGAAGTAACACAGACTCAGAAAAGCAAATGACATATGTTCCTCCTCATTTGTGGATCCTAGCACCAAATCCTTATATGTGAGTATGTACCCTGACATAGCTACAAGAAC
Organism: Rhizomys pruinosus; assembly: GCA_009823505.1. Lineage (NCBI taxonomy): Eukaryota > Metazoa > Chordata > Mammalia > Rodentia > Spalacidae > Rhizomys > Rhizomys pruinosus. Next base: position 613,512 of record VZQC01010462.1, on the reverse strand, counting down.
AAGGAAAATGGAAAGGAACCAGGGAGGTAAAGGGAAAGAAGGAACCTGAGAGAGATCACTGGGAGACAGGTGTTAGTAAGGGAGAAATGGATAAAATGGGAGGGGTGAGGAAAGGTTATACAGGGAAATTTGGGGATAAAGGGAAAGAAGGAGCTCAAGAGAGGTGGGACCATAAGAGACTGGTACTATCAAGGGAGAAATGGCAGAAATGGGGACACTTTAAATGGAGAAGGCATGGAGGGATCATTAGACAGGGAGAGAGGAAAGATAAATAATGCCTAGGTAGTGTAAAAACAAAACAGATGGAACCATATTAGCCTAAGAACCCAATAACAAATAACACATATAATATCTCTACATGAGTCTATGTGTGTATCTGAAGGCTACATAGCAAGAAACAGTGCCAGACAGGAAAAAACTTCCTTTGAGTCATTGGCCACAGAAGTCCAAGAGACTCCCAAAATTACACAGGCTATTGCCACAGCCTGTGATTGCCTAACACAACTTGAAAGTAAGACTCTATTCCCGAAGACAGGACTTACTTTGGAGACTGGATTTGTAACAATGGAGCTAAAACTGATCTCGAAGCCAATTCCCTGATGGCTAGCTCCCATAGCTTTGGAGAGCAATATGCAATCTGCTAAGAGAAAACATCAATCCATGGTCCAGCACCAGCTTTAAGACAAAATCACTCAATGCCCGGCACAGCATAAGACATTGGGGAAGCAGTGCTGCTTTTATCACCAAATACACAGGGATGGAGAGATCACAGATCTTAGAAAAACCCCAAGACCGTCACCTCGCTAGACTAATGTAATTTCTTACTAAGTGCAAAATATGCGTCCTTATATTTACAGTCAAGTATCCCAGTTACCACTCATCAAAGAAGTTTCTTTTGCACCAGACCTAGACTATTACAGAGTACCACATCTGGTCACACATACACATCGTCTGTGAATTGCCCAAGCTTAAGTGGCATCTATAATGTAACCTCTAAATCTAGGGCTGAATCTCTCAACTCTCACTAATGAAGCTCCCTCATGCAACAGAGGGCCAGGAACACAAAAGGGCACAGATGGCCAGAGCATGGAGAGCAGGAGTCTGCAAAGTGTGAATCCTTGGACAGGACTCCCATATAAAGCTCCACTCACCCAGGGCTCAAGGACCATTGTGGAAGAGGAGGGGGAAAGATTGTAAGAGCCAGGGAGGAGGTGATGACCATATGGAAATAGGATCATACAAGCTCCTGGGACTCTGTTCCCAGGAGCCTACAGCAGGTGTCAGCATACAGAAGACCCACACAAACTCAAGCACACAAAACCCAGCACAGGACTGTGGAAATTGGCAGCAGGTCCCAATCTTAGCAGAACTGTTGGCAGCTGATTACTGCTGGGTGAGGAGGAGCTAATCTTAAAGCAAGGAACTCTGGATGGACTAACTAGACCTTAGTGGATGAACTTGGCACAAATGACAGAGTGTATGAATTCTAGTTGCGGGGGGGGGGGGTTGGAAGGATGCTAATAAGGGAGTTGGTATAAAGGTGATAAAGATTGAGATCTTCTGTATGAAATACACAAAAATTCAATTAAAAGAGAAAAATATAAAAATTCAATTTAATCAGAGGAATCTTAAACAACTTAATGACACACAACTCAAGATCTTAGAAAAACAAAAGCAGCCCAAAATCAAAGGCAGTAGATGGAAAGAAAGAAAGATCAGGCCAGGAATTAATGAAATGGAGGCTCAAAGAAAACACAAAGAGCCAGTGAAACAAAGAGATGATTCTTTGAAAATATGAACAAGACTGACAAACACTTAAACCAACTAAAACAGATGGAGAAACCCAAATTAATAAAATTAGAGATGAAAAGTGGAAGGTTAGTAAAGATACCAATGAAATCCAAAGAATCACTAGAAAATACTGTGAAAATCTGTATTTCAAAAAGCTGGAGAATACAGGAAGAAATGGATAAATTCCTAGATGCATATGACCTACCAAAATTAAACCAGGAGGATACAGGCAACTTAAACAGAGTAACAACAAGAAACAATTCTAGACAGGCTGACTAGACTTCAGGGGATGAATTTGCACCAAGGAACCTCTGGGTACAAATGCTGGACTTGATAGGCCTTAGTGCATATGGCAGAACACATAAAATCTAGTGGGGGAGGGGCCATGAGGATACGGATGGGGAGAGTTCTAAATATGATTAAGAGTTATTGTATGAAATGCACAAAAATTCAGTAAAAAATATGTGCTAGAAAATAAATAAAAAGATTTTTTTGCGTTGAAAAATTTGAGATTGAAGCAGTAATAGAGTCTCCTAACAAAGAAGGCTCTAGAAAGGCAGAGTCACTGCCAAATTCTACCAAACCATTAAAGAAGAGCTCACACCAATGCTCCTCAAACTTCCATAACATAGAAAGGGAAGAGATGTTGCCAAACTCATTCTACAAAACCAGTATTTACCCAGGTACCAGAACAGGATAAGGACACAGCTAAGAAAACCACACATAGATGTAGATGTTCTCAATAAAATACTTGTTCCAAGCCCCAAAAATTATAAAGGCCTTTTGCCTATAAGTGGGATATATGCAAGGAGAAAGGCGGTAAGTCCCTATTGTCAAAGACCTGGTGTGAGAATGAAAAAAATGTTTTGAGACGTCACCTGCTAATGTACAACTGGCCTCTGAAATGCCAGAGAGCATTACCAAAGGCCACTAAAGCAATACAGCAAAATATTGGTCTCCTTGAGACAAGCAAGACTCCTCCGTCAGTATCAGCTACACTTCAACTGCCTGGAGATACTGTGCAACAGTGGCAGCCATTTGTCATATATATCTCAAATCTAATTGGCTATTAGCTCTCTCCTTGGAGGAATAACTCACAGCAGATGCCACAAGCTTATGCCCTCTAGTGGTTAGGAGATGTTATAAGCCACAATAAGAACTTGTCACCCTTTATAGAGAAACCACAGTTTGTGGATTAGCATACCATCCAAGCATCTGTGTCTATGCTCACAGCTTAGCTTGCACTATATGATTTTTTTTTTATCTATATATATCATTTATTTTTAAAAGTTTAGTCTTTGCCATGTTGAGAAAAAAATGTATATTTGTCTTTCTTTTTTTTTATTAATTTTTTTTTTTCTGTATTGTACAACTTTTTCTTTGTACTGTCTGCAGCAAGTTTGTGCACCCGGGTCTTGCAACGCCGCGGAGGGTCAGGAGAGGGTGTCGGATTTCCCCCTGGAACTGCGAGTATATTGGAATTGGAGTTTCAGAACGGTTCTCAGCCGCAATGTGGGTACTGCGATTCGAACCCCGGGTTGGCCATCGTAAGATAGCGGGTCCGGCGCTCTTAACCGCTAGGCCATTCTCCAGCCCTGAATTGGTCTTCTTATCTTAATTTACTTAACATGATGATTTCCAGTTCTGTCTAGTTTCCTGCAAATGGCACACTTTCTCTTATTTGGCTGAGTAAAACTCAATTTTATATGCACATTTTTCTTTTATTCCATTGTTGATGAGCTCCAAGCTGGTTCCATATCTTGGTTTCAATGGGGATTGGTGCTGTAGTGACTACGTGTGTGTAAATATCTCTGTAGTATGCTGTTCTTTAAAAACATTTATTGTTAGCCAGGCACGGTGGCACACGCCTGTAATCCCAGCAGTTGGGGGCAGAGGCAGGCGGTCTCTGTTGCGTTCAAGGACAGCCTGGTTACAGCGTAGATGTGAGTTAGTGACGTTCCAGGACAGCTGGGGCCTACAGGGAGACCCTGTCTCAAAAAGAACAACAAAAAACCCCCATTTATTTAACTACTGTGTACATGCCAAGCCACAAGTGTGGAGGTCAGAGGATGATTTATGGGAGTTGGTTCTCTCCTTCCGTATGGAGCTGGAGAATTGAACTTAGGCTTGGTGGTAAGCACCTTCACTCACTGAGCCATCTCACCAGCCCATAAACTTTAGGGTATTTTTGGGGTGGATATATGCTCAGCGGTGGTATAGCTGGGTCCTATGGTAATTTTATTTATTTTTTACGAACTCTCCATCACTGATTTTAATAGAGAAACCCCAAAAACTGTTACCTTTTCCCAACTCAGCAGCAAATAACGAATTGTCCTTTCCCCACATTCTGATATGCATTCTATCATTTGTCCGTGTTTTGTCCCCCACCCGTTTCTACTTGTGCTGTGTGTGTGTGTGGCTTGTGCCATTTTCGTAACAGTTAGAGTTTTAGGTTTCTAATACAGGATCATTTTGCCGAAAGTCAGAGAGGTTACTGAATTCTTCTTTCCCATTTGTATCTTTTCTCCTTCCCTATTGGCCGACCTAAGACTTGGAGCTGGAGTACAAATGGAGCACATGGGCACCCTTGACTTATTCTGGATTTTAGAGGAAATGCCTTCATTTCCCCTCATTTAATATAACGGTGCCAGGTGTGTCACAAATGCGTCTTGTCCTGTTGTGCTGTATTATTTCCATTCCTGGCTTCTCCAGGGCTTTTTCTCACTCTAAAGGATTTTTCCTTTATTTGTTTATTTTTTTTTTATAACGGGATTCTACAATATAATAGCACAGTTGTTTTCAGGTCATGAGGAATATAGCATTATTGTTGCTCAGTTTGCAATACAGTTAGGTAATTGGTGCATTTCTTTTTACTTTTTAAAAAAAAAAAAAAAAAAAAAAGCAATGAATGTAAGTAATATTCATGTAAAACCATAGTTGCTAGTATCTATGTCCAAATTTTGAAAAAACCAAGGTTCCCATAGTCCAGTGGAGAAGCTTGTATGCACANTGTTAGATGTTATTAAGCCACAATAAGAACTTGCACACCCTTTTAAAAGAAGAAACCACAGTTTTGTGGATTAGCATAGCATCCAAAGGCATCTGAGGTCTATGCCAAAGCTTAGCTATGACATAATAAATTAGTCCTGTTTCTTAAATTCCTGTTAACATCCAATTGCTTGGCTTTGTTAGGTTAGGACTAAAAAGGTATCAATATGTAATCAAGCTGGTCAAAAACCCATGAAGGTGGATCAACCTGAACACGACTAGTAGTCCAAAATGACATCTCCAGGGCGAGAAAGAGAAAATAGGACTGTTTTGCTTCTCCCACACTTGTGTCCCTTTTCCAAAGCGCTAGGGCAAACAACTTTCGGAAGAGGAGGCATGGTAGTACGAATGTAACGGGTTGTGGGGAGATGATGATTGGGGTGGTTGAAATTTCATACACTATAGCCAATTTAATAGGACTGGACTCCTATTTGCCAACAACATGCTTGGGCATGACAAGCTTCTCCAACTGGACTATGGGAACCTTGGGTTTGTTCAAAATTGGACATAGAACTTGCAAATTGGTTTTACCATGAATATTACTTCATGTCTTAGCTTAATTACTGGGTCACTAAAGAAAAAAATGCACCAAAAACCTAACTGTATGGTCAAAAGCTGAGCCAATGTCAATGTCTATCTGAAAACAACTGTGCCTTATTATTGTAGAATCCCTTATATAAAAAAAAAATAAACAAATAAAAGGAAAAATCCTTTGGTGAAAAAAGCCCTGGAGAAGCCAGGAATGGAAATAATACAGCACAACAGGACAAGACGCATTGTGACACACCTGGCACCGTTATATTAAATGAGGGGAAATGAAGGCATTTCCTCTAAAATCCAGAATAAGTCAAGGGTGCCCATGTGCTCCATTTGTACTCCAGCTCCAAGTCTTAGGTCGGCCAATAGGGAAGAGAAAGAGATACAAATGGGAAAAGAAGAATTCAAGTAACCTCTACTTTCAGGCAAAATGATCCTGTACTTAGAACCCTAAAGACTCTACTTTAGAAAATGCACACACACACACACACACACACACACACACACACACACACAAATGATAAATGCTATCCAGAATGTGGGGAAAGACAATCCTTTATTTGCTGCTAGTGGAAGGATAACAGTTTTGGTCTCTATTAAAATCAGTATGGAAGTTCGTAAAAAATAATAAAATTACCATAGGACCCAGCTATACCAGCCCTGCATATATACCCCAACAAATACCCCCAAGTTATGTGGGCTGGTGAGAGATGGCGTTCAGTGAGGTAAGGTTGCTTACCACCAAGCCTAATTTCAATTCTCCAGGCCCATACGGAAGGAGGAAACCCAACTCCCATAAATTCATTCTCGACCTCCACACTTGTGGCCTTGGCATTGTACCACGTATTTAAATAAATGGGGTGTTTTTTGTTGTTCTGTTCTTTGTTTGAGCAGGGTCTCCCTGTAGGCCCCAGCTGTCCTGGAACTCACTCTGTATAAACCAGGCTGTCCTTGAACTCACAGAGACCGCCGCCTCTGCCTCCCCCCAACTGCTAGGACGCGTGTGCCACAGTGCCTGGCAACAATAAAGGGTGTTGGTGGTGTAAAGAACGCAGTACTACAGAGAGATTGACACACACGTAGTCACTACAGCACCAATCCCAGGAACCAAGATATGGAACCAGCTTGGATGCTCATCAACAGATGAATAAAGAAAATGTGCATATATAAAATTGAGTTTTACTCAGCCAAATAAGAGAAAGTGTGCCATTTGCAGGAAACTAGACAGAACTGGAGAGATCATCATGTTAATGAATGAAATAAGATAAAAGACAAATTCAGGGCTGGAGAGGATGGCCTAGGGTTTTAAGAGCGCCGATTCCCGCTTCTTACAGAGGACCAAGGGTTCGAATCTCCCAGCACCCCCAGGCGGCTGAGAAAACCGTTGAAACTCCAATTCCAGGAGTGAGAAACCCAGTTCAGGGGGAAATCCGAGACCTCTTCTGACCTCCGCGGTTTTGCACGACACGGGTGCACAAACTTGCATGCAGGACAGTACATGATACACATACAAAAGAAAAAAAAAAAAAAATTTTAATAAAAAAAAAAGAAAGACAAATTCATTTTTTTCTCAACATGCAGCAGAAATCTTAAACTTTAAAAATGAACTACTATATATATATCTATAAGTGTGTGTGTGTGTGTGTGTGTGTGTGGCTGGAAAGATGGCTCAATGAGTAAACACACTTGCTTCACAAGCCTGGTTGCCTGAGTTCAATCTCCAGAATCCACATAAAGGTGGAAGGAGAGAATAGACTCCAGAAAGACCTACATGCACACACACACACACACACACACACACACACACATGCACAAAATGGCATGTGCACTCATACATACCACATCATGTACACACAATAATAATTTTTTAAGATTGCGTGAGGGGGTGTGTGTGAAAGCAAAAGGGAGACCAATTAGGGAAAAGAAATAGAGCAGTAGGAGGTAAGAGAGCGACACGGTTAATAAATGATGCAACAACAGTGCACATGTATAACACAATGAAACCCATTATTTTGTATGCCAACTAAAAAGTTAATTTTCTAAATGTAAAAAAAAAAAATGAGAGGACAGAGAAATATCTAATTCAATGTTAGAATATTTTCCTGGCTCCTGAAAGAAGCTGCCTTTGATCCTCAGCCCTGCAAAAACCATATGTACACACTTGTGTGGGGTATTTGTACGTGCTGAGCCAATTATGGTACAAGCCTGTGATCCTAGCTGCTTGGAAGGCTGAGGTATAAGGATCACTAGTTCAAGACCAGGGTGAGTAACTTAATGAGACTGTGTCTCAAAATGGCAGTTTAAAAAGGCCTGGGGATGTAGATAGGTGGTGGCTGAGCATACAGAAGGCCCTATATTTAATCCTCGATACTGCAGAAAGAAAAATGAAAAAAAAAGTTTAGCCAGGTATGATACTGTACACCTGTAATTCCAGCACTCTGAAAGCTAAGACAGGAGGATTTCAATTTGAAGCCAGCCTGGATGACATAAACAATGAACCTCGTCTCAAAATAAAACCAGAGATTGAACCAGAGATTCCTTAATTTTAGTGTTAAAAGATGACTTCCTGGGGGCTGGAGAGATGGCCTAGTGGTTAAGAGCATGCTCTTGCAGAGGACCCAGGTTCGATCCCCAGCACCTACATGGCAGCTGAGAACCATCTTAACTCCAGTTCCAGGGGAATCCAACACCCTTTTCTGACCTCCTCGGCATTGTACGACATGGGTGCACAAACCTACATGCAGACAGTACATTCATACACATAAAAAAATAAAAATAAAAAGATGACTTCCTGCATGGAATCATGCACTACATAGGAATTTTGACTGAGGCACCAAGTCCACATAATGCTCCAAAGCAGGAAGCAAATCTTCAAAGAAAGCAAAAAAACGACCAAAAAAAAAAAAAAATGGCAGGTCACTCATGACTAGAGAACTATCTGGAACCCTCAAAACTAAGGCAGGACAGGCTGGCCACTGCGAAGCAGCTGCCCCACATCACTGGGCTACGAGTGAGGAAGGATGCCCAACAGCCAGCACAAGACAGCACTGGGCTTCAGATGATGGTGAAATGAGACAGTGCTTTTGGAAGTGGACTGCGAGAAAGCCATGAGAGGCGGAAAGGCACAGCAGTCACTGGAAACAGCTCCAGATTCTTGCCTGCTGGCCCACACTGCAGACTGCCCCAGAGCAAGAGTCTGGGGACTGTTTCCACCCACGGAAGCAAGGGCAGGGAAGATAAAGGCCTTCTCGGGGCTATAATACCCACAAGGAACCAAGGACTCCACTAGGTCAGGGAGACTGGGGTGCTGGACATTCAGCACATAGTTTCAGTAGCCTAAGAGTAAAGACCAAAGGTCTTCACAGGCCTTAGCACCCTGCACCGGGAACAGGAAAGGCAGGCTGTGCTGTGATCGAACACCAGGGAGGGGCTGGGTACACATACTCTGTCACCTAAACAGGTCCTGGTCATGCTACCATAGAACTCACCTGTGACACTGAGCTGAAAGGACACCTTCTGTCCCCCGGCCTCACAGCTGTACTCCCCAGCGTCAGCCTTGCCCGCCTGCTGCACCACCAGCCTCCTGGTGCAGCCCGAGGCCTCCACTCGCACCTTCGAGCTCGAGCTCAGCTTCTTCCCGTCCTTGAACCATGTCACCTCTGTCTGAGCCTGGGCCACCTCGCAGCTCAGTGTGGCACTGGCCCCCGCCTCTGCCTTCACCTCCCTGCGTGCCTGCTGCTCCTTGGCAAACACCATCTTAGACTCTGAAGACAGATGGAGACACACAGGGTGAAAAACTGCAGACCAGACCTGGCCCCTTCCCTTCTAAGAACGTAGGGCTCATTAGAGCCCATTGATGGCCAAGGCAGCAGTGCCCGCAATTGACAGATAACTGCATGGTAATAAGCAATGTTCTGTACTACGTGTAACCCAAGCTCCATGCTCTAGTGGGAGGCTGGGGTGCAGCCAGGCCTTGTCACTGCCCCAAGCCCTTCTAGGCCCACTCTGATGTTTTCTGATAATTGAGCAGCTACAGCCCTCAAGGCCACTGTAGACAGACCTGCCCCCTGACAACTCCAGTATCCTGACCCTTCCCTGCAGGGGACCCTGACCCTCCCCTGCAGGTCATCAGGAACTCCAGGCCACCCATGGCTTCCAGCTCTCTCCAACATGCAGGGGCCACAAACAGCAGGGGAAGCATGAGTAAGAAGAATGGCCACCCCAAGCCCCAAGCCTGCAGCCCACATCTCTCTGCACCACAGTTGCAGAGGGAGTGAAAGAGAGCAGAGTGTGGGAAAGCCAGGAAAGAGTAAGGGGCAGCATGGCATGTGGCCTTTTCCTGGGCTCAGGGAGATGGAAGAGAGAAGAGACACACACTCATAGTTGCATGGGGTCTATCAAGGGCCCAAACAAGGGCTCACAGAGCTCTGAGGCCCAGCAAGTAGGAATGGGCAGAGAGGGAGGCCCTGCTACCCACAGGACCTCTATCCAGTAACTGGGTCCCACGCATGCACACATCAACACACTCAACTGCAAACACACCTGTGTTCACTACAGTCCCAACACCCCCAGGTCAGTGTCACCAAGGATGCACCCAAGGTTGGCACAGCCATCAGCCTGCTCTGATGTCATGATGGTGAGAGACCTGAGAGCCACTGGGCAGAGCTAAAGACACAGGTGCTGAGATCCAAGAGCAAGGAGAACACCATACATGGTCAAGGTAGCCCCAGCCACCTAGACATATCCTAAGGAAACACACCCAACACTCAGGGCCTCTCCCCATTCAACTCAACCCTGATATTTACCTGTGACATCCAGGTGGAAGGACACCTTCTGTCCCCCGGCCTCACAGCTGTACTCCCCAGCATCAGCCTTGCCCGCCTGCTGCACCACCAGCCTCCTGGTGCAGCCCGAGGCCTCCACTCGCACCTTCGAGCTCGAGCTCAGCTTCTTCCCGTCCTTGAACCATGTCACCTCTGTCTGGGCCTGGGCCACCTCGCAGCTCAGCGTGGCACTGGCCCCCGCCTCTGCCTTCACCTCCCTGCGTGCCTGCTGCTCCTTGGCAAACACTATCTTGGCTTCTGGGGGGAGAAAGATGGAAACACATGTTTCGAGGATCCAGCCAAGTTCCTAAATCCTGGATTCTGGTTAATCAGCTCTGGATCCCAGGAAACCCTGGATCCTGCCACAAGATCTTCCATGGCCTGGCTGCTTAGCTATGGCTTTTTGTGTGTCTGGGTGTGTGATGCTCAACCTCTCCCAGTCAAAACTCTGGGGTGACCAGGAGAGCAGCCATCAAGAACATTACTAAGAATTCTATTGGTGCAGGATTTTATGCTTTTCTGTGTGTGGACCTTTAGACATCCGTGTGAGGGGCAGCTTGCCTATAGAAGGCAGGAGCAGGGTTTACTGCTGTGTGTTTATCCTCAGAGCTAAACGTGGACCCAGATCAATGGTCTAGCATGGGAGATCCCAAGCCCCTCAAGGTCAAGATGGAACTCTATAGCATCCTCATGCCTGGAGCAAACGGAGGTACCCTTGTTCTGCCTGGTATCTGAAGATACCCTCAGTCAATGCCATAGCTCCATGTCCTCCTGTGAGATGTGCTGGCAGAAGGATCCAGTTCCTTATACATTCAAACTGTGTTGGGCTCCGTCCATAGCAACCATACAGCCATTTCTGTGAAGAAGGGTTCTGAGGCCTGCAGGATGTGGCACTGTGCTGCTCTTGACCACAGCAACCAGCAGGCTAGAAGTGACCAGGCTTAGACTTTGTGAGACTTCCAGCCTCACCCAGACCAGAGAGGTCCCAACCACAGTTAGGAAGTCCTTTCTATGGAGCTGAGCCTGCTCCCCACCACCGTACACGTAGTGTCAGAAAACAGCTACCCCACTGCCCAGAGCTTGCCTGGAACTGAAGGACAGAAAATGTGTTTCCAGGACTGCAGTGGGGTCCGGGAGAATACAGGTGCCGCCCACGCCCATTGACCCTCACCTTGCACCAACAACTGGTAGGCAATGCGGCTTTCACGACTGACACACTCGTACAGGCCAGCATCATCCTGTGCCACATCCCGCACCAGTAGTGCTCGCCTGCCTGCTGATGCCTGCACCTCGTACTTGGGGCCCATGGGCAGCTCTCGGCCATCCTTCAGCCATGTCACAGCTGCAGCCTGGTCTGACAACTCAGCCAGCAGCTGCGTCTCCTCATGCAGTCGGGCCAGCACCTCCCGGGCAGCTGCAGGTGGAAGCTTGCTGGTGCTCAGCCCTGGGGATGCTGCAGGTCAGAGACAGTTAAACAGAAGCAGTTAGAGGCAGAGAGACCAGAAGAAGGTGGACAAAAGGGGTCACACACAATAAAGGAGAGTTGAGAGTCAGAAATGCATGGGAGACAGCTAAAAGAAAAAGAAAAGACCCAAGATAAGGGGCAGATTGAAAAGGGAGATGCGGAAAGTCAGAGACAAAATGACAGAGAGGAAGAGAAGACAGAGACAGAGAACACAGTGTCAGGGAAAGGAGGGAGCCACTGGGGAAAAAGTGGGGGGGAGTTAGACAAGAAGCAAGCAAGAAAGCATGGGAGAAATGGGTACAACGGAAGACAGCCAGGTGGAGGTGAGGTCCAGCCACTGGGCACCTCATGTGAACAGCACTGCCCAACCACACCAGCCAGCCTGGGATGATCTGTCCCAAAGCACCCAGCTGCCCTGCCCCCACTTCGTCCCATTGTCTTTGGACAGACCCTCTCCCAGGACTGCCCTCCTGCCCACCACTCCATCCCACAGAAAATGGGGCTCAGGGCCTCAGGCTTACCTTGGACTTCCATTAGGATGCTATTTTCGATGCCATCAGCCAGGAACTTCAGTTGTGCCCCATGCAAGCTAGCGGGCACCTCTCGGATGGTGAGTGTGTGCCGGGTACGGTCACAGCAGATGACATACACACTACTGGCCTTCAGGGCCTTCCCATCTAGGAACCACTTGCCCTCAGAGGCCACAGTGAGGTCCACAGAGAAGGTGACCTCACCACCCTCCACTGCCTTGACTGCCTTCAGAGGTGTCTTCACGGCCAGCTTGGGGGCTGCGGGATGGATGGCATTAAGAGAAAAGTTGGGACAAGTTGAGGGTACAGCCTCTGCCTCCCCTTACCCCTCCTACAGAGGTGGGCTCCAATCCCCTCATCTCCCACAGTGGGGTAGCTAAACACTGTTTCTCTAGGCTTCTGAAGAGAGCTGGGTTCATCGGAACCTCAGTCCTATCTTGGAGTCTCCTCTCCTACAAGAGAAGGCCCCAACACCCTCTCCCGGCATAGATGGTCCTCCAGAGGTCACTGGGGCCTCACTGGAGGCTGAGCTATGTTTCTGGGCTGGATGGATCAAGGGTAGGTGGCAGTCCTCTGTGCAGCTACCAGGTGGTCCCACTCACCCAAGTGTATGGTCCCTGGGAACTCAAGGTAGGGACTCTGGCCAAAGTGGTTGATAGCTGACACCCGAAACTGGAAGTCCCCTTCCTCAGCCACACCAGTGACAGTAAACTCCAACATGGCCACCCATTCAGCCTCATGACACCGGCTCCAGGCATAACCACCAAGTCGCCTTTTCTCCACCACATAACCATCGATAGTAACAGGTTGGTCTCCATGGGGTGGTGGAGACCAGCTGAGGGTCACAGAACTCTCTGTCCTGGCCTTTACCACAGGGTCAGCAGGTGGGTACAGAGGTGGCCTCCTGGGGGCTGGATAAAAAATGAGTTGAGCTCACCAACTAGAAGCTACATCTCTAGTCTGGGATCATCCAGAAAGAGAAAGACAGAACCCCCGGCCCTCCCTGGGTACTTCTCTGGTGGGCAAGGTGGAGGGAGTAGATGGATGACGAACTCACAGCACTGAGGGAAGACAGGAGTGGAGCTGGTTGTGCCCAGTGGGCTGCTGCAGGGAGAGCTACCCAAAGACCACTCTTTTTTATTTTATTTATTTTGTATGTGTATGAATGTACTGTCTGCATGCAGGTCTGTGCACCCATGTCATGCAATACCATGGAGGTCAGAAGAGGGCGTCAGATTCCCCTGGAACTGGAGTTAAAGACAGTTCTCAGCCGCCATGTGGGTGCTGGGGATCGAACCCCAGTCCTCTGCAAGAGCAGTCGGTGCTCTTAACTGCTAGGCCAGCTCTCCAGCCCCCAAAGACCACTCTTTAGACCCTTACCTGACACACAGAACTGGGTGGTTGTCCGGGAGCCACCAGCCACGAAGGCCACCTCACCCATGTCCTCCAAGGTGCAGTGGAAAATGGTCAGTGTGTGGCACGTGCCTTCTGCAGTGATGGCTACCCGGTCCCCTGTTTCCATCTCCTCTTGGTTCCGTAGCCATCGGACAGGGCCCTCTGGGGTGGCCAGCTCCACCCAAAAGATGGCTGTGTCCCCAACACGCACGGCTGTCTTCCGAGGCAGCTTTCTGGTCAGGTTCCCTGGTGTGAGAAGATGGCATTGATGCTAAGACAGGCAAGACCGACCATGCACATCGTACTCCTGCATACCCCTTCTTGCCCTGTGTCTTCAATACCATTTGCCTGCCCAACCAGCTCCATCCTCTCACCTGCCTCACTGTTACACACACACACACACACACACACACACACCCTTCTGCCCATCCTCTACCCTGCCTGACCACACCCATGTTTGATCCTAACCCTGGCCTAGCTTCCCTCAACCCCTGCCAGCCCCAACTCTCCCTTGCCTCAGGTCTCTACTTATGGGGCTCCCTACTTCTGTACCCTGCCAGGTCCTATACATTGGTTTATCCTTCCTCCCACTCATTCCAGAGGGAGCAACATGACCCACTCTGTCCCACTCCATCAAGAGATGCTTACCTGCCCCACAGCCCCAACCCACTCTGCTCTGGTCCCCTGACTGCTCCCCATTCTGACCCCTCTGCCTGGACCCCTCACACCCCAGCTGCACCTCCCACCACTTCCTTCTCTCACACCCCTCTGACCCCGCCCTTGCCCAATCCTTTTGAGGTCTGCCTCCTCTCCTGCCAGTCTCGCTTGCCCGCCTGACTCTCTCCCCTCCCTTCCTCCTTCCTCTCAGTCCCGCCTGCCTTGGACCGAGAGCTCTGCCACGGTGCGGCTGCCCTCCGTGGTCTCGCAGATGTACACGGCATCGTCGTCAGCACAGACGTTGCGCACGGTCAGCCTGCGCTCTGCGCCCTCCTCTTCGATGCCATACTTGGCGCTCGCCCACAGCCTCGTCTCCTCCTTGTACCACGCGGCCTCGGTGGCGGGCTGTGCCACCTCACACTGGAACGTGGCTGATTCCTTCTCTCGCACCTCCAGGTCCTGTAGCCGCTTCTTGAAGGGCACAGCCGGCTCTGCGAGGACAGTAGGGCGAGAGGGGCTGGTAATGGAGCTCTGGAAGGGAAGAACCAGGGACGGGAGAGGCAGGGCGCAGGGCAGATGCCAAGGCCTGAGGAACCCGACAGATGGAAGGAGGCAAGGGAAAGGGCGGGGGGCACAGGTATGGACCGTGGGAACTCGGTGATTGGACAAAAGGAGGAAGGCAGGAAGTGGGCAGGGGACTGGAAATGGAGACGGAGCAGGGTCGAAGGGGTAGAGGGTAGGGGCGAACATAATGGGCCCTGGGAGAAGGGGCCAGTAGTTAGTGGAGCCCCGAGAAGACAGAATGGAGTAGGGGATTAGTGGGGTGCGGGGACAAGGTTGGTGACAGGGACGAGTCCCTACCATAGGACAGGCCAGGGGCCATCACCCATGCATCTTGAAGAACCCACGGCGAGAGCCGCCCACACCTCTACTCTGTATCCAGAGACCTGACATTAGCACATATTTGGACCCGAGGGTCTTTAAGCCAAGCAGGTCATCATCACCTGGCACCAGCTGCCCCTCGGGTGAGAGGACGCAGCGTGGGGGCGGAAAGGAGTTCTGCTGGCGGGCGGCCAGTTCGCTCAGGGACCACGCGCCCTCGGGCTCACCTCGCACGACCACCAGCACCGAGCTGTAGGTCTGGCCCACCAGGTTGGAGGCTGTGCAGGTGTAGAGGCCGCGGTCCGACTGTTTGCAGAACAGGATCTTGAGGACGAAGTTCTCTTGCTCGTCCTCGTACACCACGTGCCGCCGGCCCTCGGTCACCAGCTGCCCGTCCTTCTTCCACACAGTCTCGGGCTTGGGCTCCCCAGTCACAAAGCAGCTGAGGCGCGCGTGCTTGCCCTCGGTCACTGTGCAGGTGCGAGTGCCCGCGCCGGGCGGCGACGGGGGAATGCCTTCCGCGCGCATGGCCTCCCGGCGCTGCTGCAGGTGCGCCAGGAGCGCGGCGGTGGAGGTCCCGGGTGGGCCAGCAGCCTCGTCCGAGTCCACCACGAGCGCGGCGGCGGCGCTGGCTGAGCCCAGCGGGTTCTCCGCGCGCACCTCGTAGGTGCCCCCGTCGCGCGGCCGCGCCGAGTGGATGCGAAGAGCGCTGGCCTCGCCGTGGTCCTCCACGCGCACGCGAGGGCCGTCGGGTGCGCCCAGGCGCCTCCCGTCTTTGGACCAGCTGACGGCAGGGGGCGGCGAGCCCCGTACCCGGCAGCGGAAGGTGGCGTCGGCGCCCTCTCGCACGCGGATGGAGGTGGGGCGCAGCAAAAAGTGGGGCGCCTGCTCGGCGTAGGCGGCCTCCGCGTCCACCCGCAGGCCCACGGCCGCGAAGGCCTCTCCGATGGCGTTCCGCGCGCGACACACGTACTGCCCGCTGTCACCTAGCGCCAGGTCCAGAATGGTGAGGCGGTACATATCTCCGTCCTGGGCCAAGCGGAAGCGCGCCCCTGCCTCCACTGGCTGCCTGTCCTTCTCCCAGCTGACGTGCGGCGTGGGGTTGCCCACGATCTGGCAGCTCAAGGTGGCGTCCTTGCCCACAGACACCACAAAAGCCTTGGGCCGTGCCAGGAAGCGGGGCGCGCCGCTGAAGGAATGGTCCATGGTGGAGGCCTGGGTGGGGATCTGCAAGAAGGAAAGACATGTCATGGTGCGGTTGGGATAACCACTAGCTTCTCCTACCCTGCCAGGAGAATCAGTTTAAGCGAGGTACAGCTCCACACAGGCTTCCTCCTCAGCTCTCTCATTTTCCTCCACGTTCCCAAGTGCCACTAAGGCCCAGCAGAGCAAATTAACCCCTTTGGTATCTAGCATCTTAAATATAACTTAATTGGTGGGAACATCTCCCACCCCCCACCCCGGACCCTGCAATCCCACCTCCAGTCCCACTACCTGAAGTGATGTTCCCTTGAGTTCCAGACCCACAAAGTCCCCTTGGCTCCCAAGAGAGCATGTTCTTCAGTGATCAGGGAAAAGGCCTTACACTCAGCTGGAGGTGGGGTCAGGGTGGGGGTGGGGGTTCCATCAGAAGTGCTCTCTGGGCTACAGATAACCTCACATTCTCATTATTCAGAACCTGTCTGCCCTCATACTGCCCTCCCTCACTGCAGGAAAACCCTACGGTTTGGGCTAGTACAGCCACTCTCCCTCCCCAAGAGCTGGGAACCAGCCTGGCCTAGCTAGCCCAGGGCTGGGTAGACTGCTCACTATACAGACCTCAGCATTGGCCTGGCCAGATGGGCCCCGTGCAGGGATGAGGTTGCATGCCTCAGTCCCCCTGGGCACCATCAGCACCGGCTGGCCTCTGCCCACCCGAGGCTAAACCCCAGCCAGCCAGCCAGCCAGCCCCTGATCTAATGGAGTAGAATGAGACTGACTGCCTGCATCAGATCCTGTGGAGAACAGTGATGACCATGGCTGGCCCAACAAGGTAAGCTCCACCCCAGGGCAGCCACAAGTACCCCAGTGTAGAAAGACCACAGCCCCTGTTCTCCTCCAGCCTCAGCTGGGGCCGTCTGCTGTGGGACCAGCTAGTTGATAGGCTGATATCCTCTGACCCTCCAGCACCTAGTCCTGTGATTCAGGAAGCTAATCCCCATAATCCTCTTCCAAGAGGCCAAGCCTTGACCAGGGCTGGGCTGTAGTGGCTGGCTTGCTGACTCACTGTCCAGTCAGCACCTCTGTCCCCTACCCCTCTCCATCCCTCAGCCAGGCCCCATATGTCAGGACGGAGTTACCAGGCAGCACCACCAGGCCACCTCTCATCATCTGTTCCATAGGCTTGCCTATGGAACCCTGAGCCAGGGGTCTTTCTATCACCACCACCACCACCACCACCACCACACACACCCCTCCTTCCATCAGTGTGTAGGTTTTGCCAAAGCAAGGCAGGGCATCCCTCTGCTATGCCCTCATCCTGTGCGTAGCCTGAGGTAGCAGCCAGAGTTACATGAACAAGTGTTTGCAGGCAGCCTGGCACCCACATGTTAGAGGGAGCTGGGCCCAGCCTCAGCAGATTCATAGGCCCTGGAGTGGCAAGAATGAGCAGACTCTAGAGTCCTCCCAGGCCCCCAGGGATGGTGCCCCTTGGCCCCACTGTCTGCTCAAGGCCTGCATTCCCTCCACAAATATTACCAATTGGTGGCACACCAAGGCACTGTCGTAGGGTCAGAATGACTGTGTTATAGCCCCTCAGCCACCTGGCCAAGAAGACCTGAGGTCAGAGAGGGGTTCCCAGAACTCACATACACCAGGACTTGGGGAACTGTTCTTCCTGCAGATGAGAAAACTGAGACTATGGCAAAGACTTCCAGGAACTCCATCCCCAGAATGGGGCATCCCCAGACAGGACCCTCCCTTGCCTGGCCTGGGCTGGAGGCTGTTCAATGGGTGTTCTCATCCAGGGGCATGCAAGGTGGCTCTCACCAGCCTTTCAGGGAAGCTCCCTCAGCTGTCTGCCTGGGAAGTCAATTCCTCCTCAGCCCTGAAGGCCTTCTGCAGCTCAGCAGGCACCTTGGATCCCTCCCCTGCCCACAGTGGTCCTTGGAAGCCCCTGCATCTGGCTCACCTAACTAGTCCATGCCCCCCTACACACACACACACACACACACACACACACACACACACGGCCCCTCCACAGTTTTAGCAGAATTTGGCCACCTTGCAGTGTGAACTGGTTTTCTGAATGAGCCAAGTGGGAGGTGACACACAGGCACTGGCTAGGAGCAGATCCTCGCCCCTTCCCTGGAGCTCTACCTTGCTGGCCCTCCTTCTCCTTGACAACACCCCAGGAGAATAGAACCAGCAGGTGTGGCCTCGGCGCCCTTCCAGAGTGGATTTCCAAGGACACCCCCTGAGCCAGCCTCACCTTAGACCCCAAGGCTATGGCTTCCCCCACTCCCCGGGAAATTCTTTCCTGGAGTCAAGTGTCAGTGCCCCTCTGGCTGTCCCTTCCACTGAGCCAAGATGCTCAAAATAGCCCCAGCTGTCAGCGGGCATCCATCTCAGCAGAGCTGGGGGCAGGGCCGCCAGACCCCTAGCAACTGACAGACTGGGGGCAACTCAGCCAAGCAGTGGGCTCACAGTACCAGCACCAGTCCTTCCAGACTCCTCAGGAAAGATGGCTTCTGGCCATCCTGAGGGCTGAAATCGCAGCCACCAGAGGGTCCAGATCTGGCATCCAGCACACTCTTTTCCCAAGGAGGGACCCAGTTTGTCTGGACCCCCAGGGTTCCCCCGATCCACAGAACACCATGACCTTCAGAACAGCTGCCCTCCAGGAGTGAAGGGTAACCCTCATAGCAGTTCTGCCCCCTCACCTGTCTCAACTGGGTGCTGGGGCAATGCCCAGGCTGGGGGTACAGTTGGCGAGTTAGGGGCTGCAGGGTCTTGCTTCCTTCCTGGGGCCCAGGACGACGTGGTTCCCACCCAGCAGCCCACACTCCTGCCGGTCCTCAGTCTGGACAGGGACGGACGAAAGGACAGGCAAACGCTGTCAGCTAAAGAAGGCTAGGTCCGCCCCCACCCCACCCCCATCTCTGGCCAGCCCAGCCCAGCCCAGCTCCAAAATAGCCCCGGTGTCACTGTCCAGGATTCAGTTTCACCCTCAGCCCCAGGGAGGCAAAGGCCAGGTGGTCAGGAGCAGGAAGACGCCTGTGTCCTCCCACAATGATGTGGGCAGCAGCAAGAGGGGCAGCTGGTCCAGCCTTCCTCAAACCAGCACCCTGGAGTGTGGTTAGGGATGGACCCCGGGGTCTCAGGATGATGCCAGAAGGGTCAAGTGAGAAGCCCTGAGGGGAAAAACCTGGCACTGACCATGAAGGGCACTCCATACTAGCATGAGAAGGGATCCAGGATCACTCCTGGGAATCAAGGCAACCCAAAGGAACCAGGGCCATCCGTAAGGGATCACAGGACCACACTTACGGGGATCTAAGATCAGCCCAGGATAACAGAAACCAGCCCAAAGACCCAAGATCACCTTAGGGGAGCCCTTGAGCACCCAAGAAAGCCAGAATCATCTAAGAACCAAGACTAACCCAAGGAACTGGGTCCATCTCAAGAGGGATCAAGGACCACCCAGTTTACTCCAAGGGGATCAGGACTACCTGTTCTCTCCACTTGGCCTCCTATGACCCAGCAATGGAAGGGGACAGCCAGGAGCCATTCACTAGTCCCTGGGTCATCTACAGACTGCCAAGGTATGTGTCCTAACCACAACTAGTACCCAAGTCATCTTGGTCCCTCTGACTGTGCTCAGCCTCTGGCTAGGTCTCTGATATCTTTAAGAGTGGAGCCCCAGCGAGAACCAGCCTAGCCAGGGCCCAGGAACTCGATCCTAAGGTAGGGATGCGTGATGACAGTGCCCGATGCTTCAAGCTCTTCGAGGGCCTGCCCATTCCCCAACCCCTGGGACAGATTTGGACTGGACATTGTGTAGAGAGAGGATGAGCTGGCAGCAGGGAGGCCACCGGGAGCTGAGAAAGAGGGAGAAACTCACTTCTGCTGGGAGTCTGGGATTTTCCTAACCCTTGGGCTCAGGACTGAGCAAGGCATGCATGTGGCTCCCCATCTGAGGGCTTAGGGAGCCAGGACAGAATGCCAAGGCATGTGCCCTGTGGCTCACCCACTCAACCTGTCCCCCAGGTGCCAGTGCCGTAGAAGCCAGAGAAAGGGCCAGCTGGAGGTAGACTGGTAGTTGCTCCCTAACTCTAGTCTTAGCCCTCCCTGAGCCAGGGCCAGGGTTCCATGACCTCAGCAGCACCCCCAAACCTATGGTAAGGCCTCTCTTCTAGGTTGCAGATGGTATCTTCAGTCTTATACTGACAGAGAGGGCAAGAGCACTCAGGGTCCTTTTTTTGTTTTGTTTTGATTTGATTTGATTTGATTTGATTTGATTTGATTTGATTTGATTTGATTTTTGTCTCCCTTTAGTCCCAGCTGGCCTGGAGCTCGTTATGTAGACCAGGCTGGCTTTGAACTCACAGAGATCCACCAGCCTCTGCCTCCCAAGTGCTGGGATCAAAACCATGCACCACCACGCCTGGCCCCAGGGTCCCTTTTTAAGTATATTAATTCTACTTATAAGTTTCCATTCTCGTGATTTCATCAGCTCCTCACACTCCCGCCCCCTAACATCAGCACCTCAAGGGAGAAGCCTTACCATATGAACTTTGAAGAAGACATTCGGTGCCCACTACCAATGAGGAAGTAAAGAAATTAAAGAGGCCAGGCCTAGGAGCAGGAGCCTGGGGAGCCACAGCTGATGTGAGTGAGTGTACGCATGTGGGCGCGGGTAAATGTGTGTATATGAGTGGATGTATACAAGAATGCCTGAACGTGTGGAGGCAAGCATGTGAGTGTGCCCCACATCCTCCCGGGGGAAGCGTAGAAGGACAGAAGAGAGACATCCAGACTGCCTGGAGGGCCTCCTGGAAGAAGGGAGCTCCTCTTTTATTTGGGTTTTTGAGATGCGGTCCAGGATCTTTTTTTTCTAGCCAAAGTTAGGCTTGAACTCATTTATGTCCTCTTGCCTCAGCCTCCTGAGAGCTGATACTTCAGATAGATGATGCCATTCCCAGCTCCCTTAACTCCAGGGTTGCCCTGGCTTCCGCGTTGTCCTCATCCTCCCCTCGAAGACTCGTCCACAAAGCACCCTCAAGTCCTTTTAGCTGGCTTTCTGCCTCCCACATCTGTCTTGTACCAGAGCTCCCTGAAAGTCTCCCTTACCACCAGAGCCAGGGATGCAGTGCTCAGCTTAGGGTCCCTGTTCCTTGCTGGACTCCTTTGACAGGATAGCTGTTCCCTGAGTTGCTGGTCACCATGGGATGTATGGGGCGGGGGTAGAGGGGGCAACTTACTTAAAAAGACCAAATGCGAACTCTAACCCCACAGTGGATCTCACAGCTGGCCAGGGTGACAACCTGAGATGATTTAAGGAGAAAGGCTCCTACACACAATTGAAGGGGATGTAGGACCATGAAGCTGAGATATCTGGCCCTATGCACCAGACAGTAAGCATGGGGCCTGGATCCACAGCATCTCAGAAAAAGACCATAAAAGTGAGAAGAGGGTGGGGTGGGGGGAAGGGAAAGGGGAATATGTCTAAACTGAACTTAGAAAAAATGATGTCTGAAATACACAAAACATCAATAAAAGCATTATAAAAAGAAAAAAAAAGTGAGAGGAAGTCCTCCCCTAGTCGGCACACTCAGGTTGCGTGCGGACTCAGATGGTGCGGTTCCTAACCTGGGGGTAGAGAGTGCACATATAAGAGCAGAGAGGCTGGAACCACACAGGGACCACCATGTCTTCATGTCAGAAAGTGGGCTCTCCAAGGCCTGGATGNACACACACACACACACACACACACACACACACCCTTCTGCCCATCCAGCTCCATCCTCTCACCGGCCTCACTCTGTTAGACACACACACACACACACACACACACACACCCTTCTGCCCATCCTCTACCCTGCCTGACCACACCCATGTTTGATCCTAACCCTGGCCTAGCTTCCCTCAACCCCTGCCAGCCCCAACTCTCCCTTGCCTCAGGTCTCTACTTATGGGGCTCCCTACTTCTGTACCCTGCCAGGTCCTATACATTGGTTTATCCTTCCTCCCACTCATTCCAGAGGGAGCAACATGACCCACTCTGTCCCACTCCATCAAGAGATGCTTACCTGCCCCACAGCCCCAACCCACTCTGCTCTGGTCCCCTGACTGCTCCCCATTCTGACCCCTCTGCCTGGACCCCTCACACCCCAGCTGCACCTCCCACCACTTCCTTCTCTCACACCCCTCTGACCCCGCCCTTGCCCAATCCTTTTGAGGTCTGCCTCCTCTCCTGCCAGTCTCGCTTGCCCGCCTGACTCTCTCCCCTCCCTTCCTCCTTCCTCTCAGTCCCGCCTGCCTTGGACCGAGAGCTCTGCCACAGTGCGGCTGCCCTCCGTGGTCTCGCAGATGTACACGGCATCGTCGTCAGCACAGACGTTGCGCACGGTCAGCCTGCGCTCTGCGCCCTCCTCTTCGATGCCATACTTGGCGCTCGCCCACAGCCTGGTCTCCTCCTTGTACCACGCGGCCTCGGTGGCGGGCTGTGCCACCTCACACTGGAACGTGGCTGATTCCTTCTCTCGCACCTCCAGGTCCTGTAGCCGCTTCTTGAAGGGCACAGCCGGCTCTGCGAGGACAGTAGGGCGAGAGGGGCTGGTAATGGAGCTCTGGAAGGGAAGAACCAGGGACGGGAGAGGCAGGGCGCAGGGCAGATGCCAAGGCCTGAGGAACCCGACAGATGGAAGGAGGCAAGGGAAAGGGCGGGGGGCACAGGTATGGACCGTGGGAACTCGGTGATTGGACAAAAGGAGGAAGGCAGGAAGTGGGCAGGGGACTGGAAATGGAGACGGAGCAGGGTCGAAGGGGTAGAGGGTAGGGGCGAACATAATGGGCCCTGGGAGAAGGGGCCAGTAGTTAGTGGAGCCCCGAGAAGACAGAATGGAGTAGGGGATTAGTGGGGTGCGGGGACAAGGTTGGTGACAGGGACGAGTCCCTACCATAGGACAGGCCAGGGGCCATCACCCATGCATCTTGAAGAACCCACGGCGAGAGCCGCCCACACCTCTACTCTGTATCCAGAGACCTGACATTAGCACATATTTGGACCCGAGGGTCTTTAAGCCAAGCAGGTCATCATCACCTGGCACCAGCTGCCCCTCGGGTGAGAGGACGCAGCGTGGGGGCGGAAAGGAGTTCTGCTGGCGGGCGGCCAGTTCGCTCAGGGACCACGCGCCCTCGGGCTCACCTCGCACGACCACCAGCACCGAGCTGTAGGTCTGGCCCACCAGGTTGGAGGCTGTGCAGGTGTAGAGGCCGCGGTCCGACTGTTTGCAGAACAGGATCTTGAGGACGAAGTTCTCTTGCTCGTCCTCGTACACCACGTGCCGCCGGCCCTCGGTCACCAGCTGCCCGTCCTTCTTCCACACAGTCTCGGGCTTGGGCTCCCCAGTCACAAAGCAGCTGAGGCGCGCGTGCTTGCCCTCGGTCACTGTGCAGGTGCGAGTGCCCGCGCCGGGCGGCGACGGGGGAATGCCTTCCGCGCGCATGGCCTCCCGGCGCTGCTGCAGGTGCGCCAGGAGCGCGGCGGTGGAGGTCCCGGGTGGGCCAGCAGCCTCGTCCGAGTCCACCACGAGCGCGGCGGCGGCGCTGGCTGAGCCCAGCGGGTTCTCCGCGCGCACCTCGTAGGTGCCCCCGTCGCGCGGCCGCGCCGAGTGGATGCGAAGAGCGCTGGCCTCGCCGTGGTCCTCCACGCGCACGCGAGGGCCGTCGGGTGCGCCCAGGCGCCTCCCGTCTTTGGACCAGCTGACGGCAGGGGGCGGCGAGCCCCGTACCCGGCAGCGGAAGGTGGCGTCGGCGCCCTCTCGCACGCGGATGGAGGTGGGGCGCAGCAGAAAGTGGGGCGCCTGCTCGGCGTAGGCGGCCTCCGCGTCCACCCGCAGGCCCACGGCCGCGAAGGCCTCTCCGATGGCGTTCCGCGCGCGACACACGTACTGCCCGCTGTCACCTAGCGCCAGGTCCAGAATGGTGAGGCGGTACATATCTCCGTCCTGGGCCAAGCGGAAGCGCGCCCCTGCCTCCACTGGCTGCCTGTCCTTCTCCCAGCTGACGTGCGGCGTGGGGTTGCCCACGATCTGGCAGCTCAAGGTGGCGTCCTTGCCCACAGACACCACAAAAGCCTTGGGCCGTGCCAGGAAGCGGGGCGCGCCGCTGAAGGAATGGTCCATGGTGGAGGCCTGGGTGGGGATCTGCAAGAAGGAAAGACATGTCATGGTGCGGTTGGGATAACCACTAGCTTCTCCTACCCTGCCAGGAGAATCAGTTTAAGCGAGGTACAGCTCCACACAGGCTTCCTCCTCAGCTCTCTCATTTTCCTCCACGTTCCCAAGTGCCACTAAGGCCCAGCAGAGCAAATTAACCCCTTTGGTATCTAGCATCTTAAATATAACTTAATTGGTGGGAACATCTCCCACCCCCCACCCCGGACCCTGCAATCCCACCTCCAGTCCCACTACCTGAAGTGATGTTCCCTTGAGTTCCAGACCCACAAAGTCCCCTTGGCTCCCAAGAGAGCATGTTCTTCAGTGATCAGGGAAAAGGCCTTACACTCAGCTGGAGGTGGGGTCAGGGTGGGGGTGGGGGTTCCATCAGAAGTGCTCTCTGGGCTACAGATAACCTCACATTCTCATTATTCAGAACCTGTCTGCCCTCATACTGCCCTCCCTCACTGCAGGAAAACCCTACGGTTTGGGCTAGTACAGCCACTCTCCCTCCCCAAGAGCTGGGAACCAGCCTGGCCTAGCTAGCCCAGGGCTGGGTAGACTGCTCACTATACAGACCTCAGCATTGGCCTGGCCAGATGGGCCCCGTGCAGGGATGAGGTTGCATGCCTCAGTCCCCCTGGGCACCATCAGCACCGGCTGGCCTCTGCCCACCCGAGGCTAAACCCCAGCCAGCCAGCCAGCCAGCCCCTGATCTAATGGAGTAGAATGAGACTGACTGCCTGCATCAGATCCTGTGGAGAACAGTGATGACCATGGCTGGCCCAACAAGGTAAGCTCCACCCCAGGGCAGCCACAAGTACCCCAGTGTAGAAAGACCACAGCCCCTGTTCTCCTCCAGCCTCAGCTGGGGCCGTCTGCTGTGGGACCAGCTAGTTGATAGGCTGATATCCTCTGACCCTCCAGCACATAGTCCTGTGATTCAGGAAGCTAATCCCCATAATCCTCTTCCAAGAGGCCAAGCCTTGACCAGGGCTGGGCTGTAGTGGCTGGCTTGCTGACTCACTGTCCAGTCAGCACCTCTGTCCCCTACCCCTCTCCATCCCTCAGCCAGGCCCCATATGTCAGGACGGAGTTACCAGGCAGCACCACCAGGCCACCTCTCATCATCTGTTCCATAGGCTTGCCTATGGAACCCTGAGCCAGGGGTCTTTCTATCACCACCACCACCACCACCACCACCACACACACCCCTCCTTCCATCAGTGTGTAGGTTTTGCCAAAGCAAGGCAGGGCATCCCTCTGCTATGCCCTCATCCTGTGCGTAGCCTGAGGTAGCAGCCAGAGTTACATGAACAAGTGTTTGCAGGCAGCCTGGCACCCACATGTTAGAGGGAGCTGGGCCCAGCCTCAGCAGATTCATAGGCCCTGGAGTGGCAAGAATGAGCAGACTCTAGAGTCCTCCCAGGCCCCCAGGGATGGTGCCCCTTGGCCCCACTGTCTGCTCAAGGCCTGCATTCCCTCCACAAATATTACCAATTGGTGGCACACCAAGGCACTGTCGTAGGGTCAGAATGACTGTGTTATAGCCCCTCAGCCACCTGGCCAAGAAGACCTGAGGTCAGAGAGGGGTTCCCAGAACTCACATACACCAGGACTTGGGGAACTGTTCTTCCTGCAGATGAGAAAACTGAGACTATGGCAAAGACTTCCAGGAACTCCATCCCCAGAATGGGGCATCCCCAGACAGGACCCTCCCTTGCCTGGCCTGGGCTGGAGGCTGTTCAATGGGTGTTCTCATCCAGGGGCATGCAAGGTGGCTCTCACCAGCCTTTCAGGGAAGCTCCCTCAGCTGTCTGCCTGGGAAGTCAATTCCTCCTCAGCCCTGAAGGCCTTCTGCAGCTCAGCAGGCACCTTGGATCCCTCCCCTGCCCACAGTGGTCCTTGGAAGCCCCTGCATCTGGCTCACCTAACTAGTCCATGCCCCCCTACACACACACACACACACACACACACACACACACACACGGCCCCTCCACAGTTTTAGCAGAATTTGGCCACCTTGCAGTGTGAACTGGTTTTCTGAATGAGCCAAGTGGGAGGTGACACACAGGCACTGGCTAGGAGCAGATCCTCGCCCCTTCCCTGGAGCTCTACCTTGCTGGCCCTCCTTCTCCTTGACAACACCCCAGGAGAATAGAACCAGCAGGTGTGGCCTCGGCGCCCTTCCAGAGTGGATTTCCAAGGACACCCCCTGAGCCAGCCTCACCTTAGACCCCAAGGCTATGGCTTCCCCCACTCCCCGGGAAATTCTTTCCTGGAGTCAAGTGTCAGTGCCCCTCTGGCTGTCCCTTCCACTGAGCCAAGATGCTCAAAATAGCCCCAGCTGTCAGCGGGCATCCATCTCAGCAGAGCTGGGGGCAGGGCCGCCAGACCCCTAGCAACTGACAGACTGGGGGCAACTCAGCCAAGCAGTGGGCTCACAGTACCAGCACCAGTCCTTCCAGACTCCTCAGGAAAGATGGCTTCTGGCCATCCTGAGGGCTGAAATCGCAGCCACCAGAGGGTCCAGATCTGGCATCCAGCACACTCTTTTCCCAAGGAGGGACCCAGTTTGTCTGGACCCCCAGGGTTCCCCCGATCCACAGAACACCATGACCTTCAGAACAGCTGCCCTCCAGGAGTGAAGGGTAACCCTCATAGCAGTTCTGCCCCCTCACCTGTCTCAACTGGGTGCTGGGGCAATGCCCAGGCTGGGGGTACAGTTGGCGAGTTAGGGGCTGCAGGGTCTTGCTTCCTTCCTGGGGCCCAGGACGACGTGGTTCCCACCCAGCAGCCCACACTCCTGCCGGTCCTCAGTCTGGACAGGGACGGACGAAAGGACAGGCAAACGCTGTCAGCTAAAGAAGGCTAGGTCCGCCCCCACCCCACCCCCATCTCTGGCCAGCCCAGCCCAGCCCAGCTCCAAAATAGCCCCGGTGTCACTGTCCAGGATTCAGTTTCACCCTCAGCCCCAGGGAGGCAAAGGCCAGGTGGTCAGGAGCAGGAAGACGCCTGTGTCCTCCCACAATGATGTGGGCAGCAGCAAGAGGGGCAGCTGGTCCAGCCTTCCTCAAACCAGCACCCTGGAGTGTGGTGAGGGATGGACCCCGGGGTCTCAGGATGATGCCAGAAGGGTCAAGTGAGAAGCCCTGAGGGGAAAAACCTGGCACTGACCATGAAGGGCACTCCATACTAGCATGAGAAGGGATCCAGGATCACTCCTGGGAATCAAGGCAACCCAAAAGAACCAGGGCCATCCGTAAGGGATCACAGGACCACACTTACGGGGATCTAAGATCAGCCCAGGATAACAGAAACCAGCCCAAAGACCCAAGATCACCTTAGGGGAGCCCTTGAGCACCCAAGAAAGCCAGAATCATCTAAGAACCAAGACTAACCCAAGGAACTGGGTCCATCTCAAGAGGGATCAAGGACCACCCAGTTTACTCCAAGGGGATCAGGACTACCTGTTCTCTCCACTTGGCCTCCTATGACCCAGCAATGGAAGGGGACAGCCAGGAGCCATTCACTAGTCCCTGGGTCATCTACAGACTGCCAAGGTATGTGTCCTAACCACAACTAGTACCCAAGTCATCTTGGTCCCTCTGACTGTGCTCAGCCTCTGGCTAGGTCTCTGATATCTTTAAGAGTGGAGCCCCAGCGAGAACCAGCCTAGCCAGGGCCCAGGAACTCGATCCTAAGGTAGGGATGCGTGATGACAGTGCCCGATGCTTCAAGCTCTTCGAGGGCCTGCCCATTCCCCAACCCCTGGGACAGATTTGGACTGGACATTGTGTAGAGAGAGGATGAGCTGGCAGCAGGGAGGCCACCGGGAGCTGAGAAAGAGGGAGAAACTCACTTCTGCTGGGAGTCTGGGATTTTCCTAACCCTTGGGCTCAGGACTGAGCAAGGCATGCATGTGGCTCCCCATCTGAGGGCTTAGGGAGCCAGGACAGAATGCCAAGGCATGTGCCCTGTGGCTCACCCACTCAACCTGTCCCCCAGGTGCCAGTGCCGTGGAAGCCAGAGAAAGGGACAGCTGGAGGTAGACTGGTAGTTGCTCCCTAACTTTAGTCTTAGCCCTCCCTGAGCCAGGGCCAGGGTTCCATGACCTCAGCAGCACCCCCAAACCTATGGTAAGGCCTCTCTTCTAGGTTGCAGATGGTATCTTCAGTCTTATACTGACAGAGAGGGCAAGAGCACTCAGGGTCCTTTTTTTGTTTTGTTTTGTTTTGATTTGATTTGATTTGATTTGATTTGATTTGATTTGATTTGATTTTTGTCTCCCTTTAGTCCCAGCTGGCCTGGAGCTCGTTATGTAGACCAGGCTGGCTTTGAACTCACAGAGATCCACCAGCCTCTGCCTCCCAAGTGCTGGGATCAAAACCATGCACCACCACGCCTGGCCCCAGGGTCCCTTTTTAAGTATATTAATTCTACTTTATAAGTTTCCATTCTCGTGATTTCATCAGCTCCTCACACTCCCGCCCCCTAACATCAGCACCTCAAGGGAGAAGCCTTACCATATGAACTTTGAAGAAGACATTCGGTGCCCACTACCAATGAGGAAGTAAAGAAATTAAAGAGGCCAGGCCTAGGAGCAGGAGCCTGGGGAGCCACAGCTGATGTGAGTGAGTGTACGCATGTGGGCGCGGGTAAATGTGTGTATATGAGTGGATGTATACAAGAATGCCTGAACGTGTGGAGGCAAGCATGTGAGTGTGCCCCACATCCTCCCGGGGGAAGCGTAGAAGGACAGAAGAGAGACATCCAGACTGCCTGGAGGGCCTCCTGGAAGAAGGGAGCTCCTCTTTTATTTGGGTTTTTGAGATGCGGTCCAGGATCTTTTTTTTCTAGCCAAAGTTAGGCTTGAACTCATTTATGTCCTCTTGCCTCAGCCTCCTGAGAGCTGATACTTCAGATAGATGATGCCATTCCCAGCTCCCTTAACTCCAGGGTTGCCCTGGCTTCCGCGTTGTCCTCATCCTCCCCTCGAAGACTCGTCCACAAAGCACCCTCAAGTCCTTTTAGCTGGCTTTCTGCCTCCCACATCTGTCTTGTACCAGAGCTCCCTGAAAGTCTCCCTTACCACCAGAGCCAGGGATGCAGTGCTCAGCTTAGGGTCCCTGTTCCTTGCTGGACTCCTTTGACAGGATAGCTGTTCCCTGAGTTGCTGGTCACCATGGGATGTATGGGGCGGGGGTAGAGGGGGCAACTTACTTAAAAAGACCAAATGCGAACTCTAACCCCACAGTGGATCTCACAGCTGGCCAGGGTGACAACCTGAGATGATTTAAGGAGAAAGGCTCCTACACACAATTGAAGGGGATGTAGGACCATGAAGCTGAGATATCTGGCCCTATGCACCAGACAGTAAGCATGGGGCCTGGATCCACAGCATCTCAGAAAAAGACCATAAAAGTGAGAAGAGGGTGGGGTGGGGGGAAGGGAAAGGGGAATATGTCTAAACTGAACTTAGAAAAAATGATGTCTGAAATACACAAAACATCAATAAAAGCATTATAAAAAGAAAAAAAAAGTGAGAGGAAGTCCTCCCCTAGTCAGCACACTCAGGTTGCGTGCGGACTCAGATGGTGCGGTTCCTAACCTGGGGGTAGAGAGTGCACATATAAGAGCAGAGAGGCTGGAACCACACAGGGACCACCATGTCTTCATGTCAGAAAGTGGGCTCTCCAAGGCCTGGATGCTTTCAGATCAACAACCCCTCCTCCCTCCCTTGGGTCCTCCTTTCTGACTCTGTCCCTCAGCTAGGTACTCCTCTCTCTGTGACTCCTCCCCGTCTACAGCTCTACAGCTCTATAGCTCTGGGGCCGCGGCTCTCCTAAGGCATTCTGTACTTTGAGGCTCCCCCTTCTGGACACTCTGCCCTTCGCTTTTTCCTGTCTGAGAGCAATTTCGATGTCTCCTCGGGATGTGGGTCACATCTCTTTCTGAGTAGACTTGTGCTCTGTCTCTGTGCTCAGGAGCCTATGGGCTTTCCTGCCCCAGAAAAGACAATCACACCAAATCTCAGAGTCAGGGTAACACACACAGAACCAAATCCATTCTCTGTCATCAACTTCCCCATCTTCCTGGTACTCAGCCCCTGGCACACACTCTGCTTCGTCTTTTTGCTTATTTGAGTTTTTTAACTCCACATGTGAGGGAGAAATACAGCATTTCTCGTCTGTGCCTAGCTTTATGAGGAGTGCCCTTCCATTTACTCGATAATGAAAAGAATTCTTAGAAGGCAAAGCTGTGGGTGCGTCTGACCTTCGACATCCATGGGTTCCCCATCCTTAGAAGCAAACTAACTCATATTCCAGGGGAATCCGACACCCTCTTCTGACGTCCGCGGCACTGCACGACAGGGGTGCACAGACTTGCATGCAGACAGTACATTCATACACATACAGAAATAAATAAAATTAATAATAAAAAAAGAAAGTATTTAAAGAAATCTATGTCTGTCTTGAACATATACAAACATTTCTTGTCATTCCCCAAGCAAAACAGCAGACAACTGTCTATGTAGCATTTGTATTGAATGTAGGCATTACAAGTTAGCTAAAGGTGATTTAAAATATACAGGAGAAATGGAGTGTAATGATGGCACAATCTCTTAATCCCAGCACTAAGAGGCTGAGGCAGGAAGTTTGTGTCAGGCTAGCCTGGGCTACATAGTAAGACCCTGTCTCAAAAAGCCAAGGAAGGAAGGAGGGAGAGAGAGAGGGAAAGAGTATTGATGTAGGTGCTATACAATTGCTAACCCATTTTATTTATTTATTTATTTATTTATTTAATGTGTATGAATGTACTGTCTGCATGTAGATTTGTGCACCTGTGTCGTGCAATGCCGCGGAGGTCAGAAGAGGACGTTGGATTCCCCTGGAACTGGAGTTCTCCTGGAATTGGAGTTACGAACGGTTCTCAGCCGCCATGTGGGTGCTGGGGATCGAACCCGGGTCCTCTGCAACAGCAGTCGGCGCTCTTAACTGCTAGGCCATCTCTCCAGCCCCTGCTAACCCATTTTAAATAAAGGACTTGAGCATCTGTGGATTTGGGCATCCACAGGGTCCCTGGAGAAAATCCCCCTGAGGATACCAAGTGACAACAGCACACCCTACATTTTTATCCCTGCATCAGTTGATGGACACTTAGGTTTCTGTCACCATTGTGGGTGGTACTGCAGTGAACACAGGACTGCAGGTGCCTCTTGGAGTGATTTCTTTTCCTTTTGATGTATAGCCGGAAATGATAGTTAGACCTTATGGTAGATCTGTTTATAACATTTTTGTTAGTTTTGTTTTGTTTTGTTTTGGGACAGGGTCTCCCTGTAGCCCCAGCTGGCCTGGAACTCACTGTGTAGACCAGGCTGGCCTCAATCTCTCAGAGATCCACCTGCCTCTGCCTCCAGAGTATTCAGATTAAAGGTGTGAGCCACCAAGCCTGACATCTTTTTACTTTAAATTTTTAAATATTTTATTTATTATTTTTAGTTTATGTGTATGAATGTATTGCTTGCATGTTTGTAAGTACACCCATGTCCTGCAATGCTTGTGGAGCTCAGAAGAGGGTGTCAGATTCTCCTGGAACTGGAGTTATGGATGGTTGTTGTGTGGGTGCTGGGAATCAAGCCCCAGTCCTCTGCAAGAGCAGTCAATGCTGTTTTTTAATTTTTTTTAAATTTATTTCTGTATGTGTATGAATGTACTGTCTGCATGCAAGTGTGTGCACCCATGTCATGCAATGCCGCGGAGGTCAGAAGTGTTAATCACTGTGGCATCTCTCCAGCTTTTATTTCTGACATTTTAAGGAAACAGAGGGATGCTGACCAAAGAACACAAACCTTCAGTTAGAAGATGAATAAATACTGGGTCTCTATGACACAGTGTCTATATTCATAACACTGCATTGTCTACTCAGATATGCTAACAGACCACCTGATACCTTATCACACACAGCAGGACACAACAAGTGTGCTCATTAGCTGAAGTGAGAACTGTCTCCCTGTGTACACATAAACCAGTGCATCTCACTGCATATCTTCAAGTCATACAATCTTTATCAGTTATGCCTCAATAGCAATAATGGGATAAGAAGAAAATAACTTTAGGGAGAAAAGAGATAGATTTGGTTCCCAGGGTTTCAGGAACAGCTTATCACATATAAATCTTATGTGAAAATACTGAATGGGTCTGGTGCTAGAACTTACACACTCCAGAAGCTCGGGTATCTCTGGGTTCTTCATCTGAGGGAAACATTTCCTATGCTTGACTGCCTTGTGATGTCACGAAGTTGGCAAATGTGAACAATGACACTTTCAACTCATGGGGCCCTTTCATATCTTTGCAAATATTCCCAAAGAATGTTACTTACCTATGTATAATGGATCAAACTTAAAGCAGCTTCTCCTGAGTGAGAAAGTGGACTCAGGAAGATGTGGCTGCTAAAGGTATCACCAGACCCAGACAGGGCTCAGAAGAGGACATCAGTGGGGAAATGTGTAAAATCTAAAATACAGCCTAGAGATTTAAAAAAATGTAAGGAAATTAACATTTCTTTGGGGCAAAAACAATAAAGTAAAAAAATAAAATAAATCTGCCAGGTGTAGTGGCGTACGCCTTTAATCCTAGCACTTGGGAGGCAGAGGCAGGCGGATCTCTGTAAGTTCAAGGCCAGCCTGGTCTACAGAAC
Source organism: Rhizomys pruinosus (assembly GCA_009823505.1). Classification (NCBI taxonomy): domain Eukaryota; kingdom Metazoa; phylum Chordata; class Mammalia; order Rodentia; family Spalacidae; genus Rhizomys; species Rhizomys pruinosus. The sequence goes on along the minus strand of VZQC01010462.1, from coordinate 580,265 downwards.
AAGTTCCAGGAAAGCTGGGGCTATAGGGAGACCCTGTCTCAAAAAGACCAAAAATAAATAAATAAATAAATAAATAAATAAATAAATAAATTTAAATTAAATAAATATAAGAAAGGGCCCGGGTATGGTGGCCCACACCTTTAATTCCATCACTCAGGAGGCAGAGGCAGGCAGATCTTTGTGAGATTGAGGCCAGCGTGGTCTACATAGTGAGTTCTAATCCAGCTGGGACTACAGGGAGACCCTATGTCAACAAAAAAAAAAAAAAAAAAAAAAAAAAACATAAAATTTTTAGTTAAAAAAATAAAACTTCTTTGGAGAAATAGGGTACAAGAGCAAAATATTTGAGGACACCTAACCAGATAAAAAATGTCACACACCAGTCAGTAAAAGAAGTCTTTATTGTACTGCTATGCCTTCACTTACTGGCTCCATTGAAGTATAACTTCAAAATAACTGTGTATGTATGTAAGTATAGATGTATATACATGCATGTGCTAGATGGTTTTAACTGTCAACTTGACACAGCCTAGGATTACCTGAAAAAGACTCTCAATTGAGGGACTGACAAGATCAAACTGGTCTGTTGGCATGTCTGTGGGGATTGTCCTGATAGTTAATTGAGGTAGAAAGACCTGCCCTGAGTGTGGTGACACTGCTTCATGGACTGGGCTCTGAACTGTGTAAGAGGGAGACAAGCTAGCTGAGCAGAAGCAGCCACAAGAGCAACATCCTAGGTGTTTGTTTCTCTCTGCTCTTGACTGTGGATGTGATGCTTGAAGTTCCTGCCTTGACTTCCCAACAATAATGGACTGCACAGTCATAACAACAGAAACAAGAGCAATACAGATTTTTTTATTGCAGTGCTAAGGATCAAACTCAAAGTCCTGTATGTCCTAGGCAAGCAGTTCTACCTGAACAGTAACCCCCGCTGATCAATATACATGGATATACAATGTGCTGTCTCAGCATGCATGTCCACTGCCACTGTCCAGTGAATGGACATGTCCAGCCTCTGTGTGTGTCAAGAAGACTGCTATCTGAGCTCTCTAGCAAACTTTAAGGAAAAATAACAAAAATGAAAAATGTAAAATAGGGGCTGGAGAGATGGCCTAGTGGTTAAGAGTGGCGACTGCTCTTGCAGAGGACCCAGGTTTGATTCCCCAGCACCCACATGGTGGCTGAGAACTGTCTTTAACTCCAGTTCCAGGGGAATCTGACAACTTCTTCTGACCTCCTCAGCATTGCACAATACAGGTACACAGACCTACATGCAGACAGTACATTCATACACATAAAAAATAAATAAAATTTAAAAAAAGGAAAATGTAAAATAAAAAATTATAATCACACTGTGCTCAGAGATCATGCATACTTACCCATGGGCCTAACGAAAACCATGAGCGTGGCACAACAAGCAGAAAAGGGAAGCAGATATCACATCCCATAGGGCCACCAAGGAGCTAATGCTCTGAATACATAAGGAACTCAGATCAATACTAAGAACATAAGACTTGTTCCAGTAGCATCACTTGCTATATTGTTTACTTAGGATAAGTGAGCAGACTGTACATTCTTACCACACACACAAAGGTAACTGTGTTGTGTGGATGTATTAATGACCTTAGGTAGTAATTAATTCAAAATGTCTACCAAACCATCATGTTACACACCTTAAACATATATTATTTTTAAATGGGCAAAGGATATGAATAGATTTTTTTAAACACACATACAAATGGCTGCAGATTCCTGAAAACATGTTCAACATCATTCATCATGGATATGTGATCAGAATCACAAGATTTCACCTTGTCCCAATAAGAAGGGCTGTTGCTGCTGGGCGTGGTGACACATGCCTTTAATCCCAGCACTGGAGAGGCAGAGGCAGGTGGATCTCTGTGAGTTCGAGGCCAGCTTGGTCTACACAGTGAGTTCCAAGATAGTTGGGGCTGCAGGGAGACCCTGTCTCCAAAAATAATTTTTTAAACTGGGTGGGAGCGGGGGAGGCTGTTGTCAAAAAAAATAAAAAAAACTAAAACTATACACACAGTGAGGATGTGGACAAATGGAGCCCTGGACACTGTAGACTGGAAAGTGCATATCACTACAGAGAACTGTGTGAGATTCTTCAGGCAACTAGAAGGAGCCCTAACCATTTGCCCTGCTGCTTTTTACAAAATAGACAAACCCTGAGTCTGTCAATATTGCAGGTGATAAGGGAATTATTTCTACAGTAGACGCTAAAGAGCTGTTTTCACAGAAGTAAAGAGTAAAGTAGAGGCCACCAGAGGTCAGGGAGCATAGGGAGGAGGGCAGGGAAGAAGGAAGGGAAGGCAGAGGAGAAGGCAGGGAAGAAGAAGGAGGAGGAGAAAGAGGACGGAGCGGGAGAGGAGGATCCAAAGCAAATAATCTACGAAAGAGGAAGGAGAGAGCGAAGAGGAGAGAGAAAAAGAGAGATGGAGAGAGAGAGAGAAAATGATTGGGTCAGGTAGCAGTAAGACATGGGAATAACTCATTTTCAGTTTGAGGCAGGACCCCATTATGTACCCCCAGGCTGGCCTCATGACCTCAGACTTCCAATCCTCCTGAACACTGGATATTTCTTCAAAATAGCCAGAAGACAGCATTTGAATGTCCCAGCACAGAGATGACAAATGTCTGTGGTAACAGGAATGTTACTGGCCTGACCTAATCAATGCACACCGTGTAATGTACTGAATGCACGTGTGACTCTTGTATATTGTATATTAGCTATTGGAAACGAACATTCTCATAGGTGGCTGAGAGATGGCTCAGCAGTTAGAGAGCAACTTCTGCACCTTGCAGCAAGAACTCAAAGTTTGGCTCCCAGACAACCCCAATTGACGTCTTTCACAATATTTGCCTATAACCCAGCTCCAGGAAATCCAACGCCCCTCCTTCTTGCTTCCTCAAGCTATTGCCACCATGTGCATACACGCTCCCCCCACACACACACCACAGGTACAACACCACACAAGCACACACACAAACACAACGACACACATTAAAAAATAACAGAAATCTTTCTTATTGAGTGTGTCATCTTTTTGTGTGCCTCTTGTTGTGTTGTTATTTGTGGTGGTGCATGTGTGTGTTGTTGTGTAGTGACTTACGGTCAGGTCACATATAGAGAACCAGAGCAGTGATATAGAAGGGTTCTTCCTCTATCATTTCTACCTCACTGGCTTGAGATAGGATGTCTCACTGAACCAGAATCTCACCATTTCAGCCAGACTGGCTGGCTAGCAAGCTTCCTGGCTCTGCTGCCCTTCCTAAATCTGTGTTACTTGACAGGCACAGCTATGGTCATATTTTTAACATGGGTGCAGAGGATTTGAACTCAGGTCCTTGTGCTTGCAGAGCAAGCAGTTACCTACTATGTCATCTTCCCAGCCCATGAAATTATTATATTTTTTAAAAAACACTAAATGTGATCTGCTATAGGTTACACACTACTAAATCACAGCACTAAGAGCATCTTGGAGTTTGAGCGCCAGCTTGTATACATCTGAGCTCCAGCTGCCCATGGCTGCTAGTAGACCTCGCCCTACGAAAATATGTTTTATGTTTTTTCATATACATTTTGTTGTTATTTCATACATAGTTTTTCAGTCCAATTTTGATACATTTTCCACTCTCGGGTTCATGCCCCTCTCCCCTCCACGCCAGTTTATGCATTCTGCATAGCCTATGCCGTTGCAGTCTTTTCTTCAGTCTTTTCCAAGTATTTTTTTTCCGTCAAGCTTTTGTTTTTGGGGCAGAATTTAACTGTATCAGTTAGTTCTTTGACCAGTTCTTATATGTTGTTTGTGTTGTTGTTGTTCCTCCCCTTTGTATTACTCCATAACTATGCTATATAAACATAACATTTAGTACAAATTATGACTCCTACAGGAATAATACTGATGTTTAATTCAAATATGCTTGGTTTCAAAATATTTCCCTTTAATTATATTACTTCTCTAAATTAATAACTGTCTGTCACCCATTATACTGATAATTACAATGTCTGAAAATAATGGGTTAGGTTAATTCTAGGCCCTGTAAGAGATTTTCACATTATAACAGCACAGTTCTTTCAGATTAAAAAGAAGTATACAATAAGTTTGCTCAGCTTGCACTTTCAACTGGGGATTTGGTAGTAGCATCTACAAAATGAGGAGAAACAAAAGTTGTCTCTCCCCCCTTTCGGGACTTTTACTTCACTTAAATAATTCTGAGTTCCAGATCCACTTACCCTGCAAAGTTTCATATTCATGTCATCTTCTTTACTGCTGCATGGAATATCCATCTGTTAATGTACCACATATTTTGTTATCCAGATCGTCATTGATGGCCATTTGGTATGTTCCAGCTCTTATATGGTAAGAGAGCTGCATAACATAGTACGCATGTATCTTGCAAGTAGGGATGAGTCTTGTGTAATATACCGGAGTATGATGGGTCTGGTTAGGCTCGTTTTAGTCTTTTAAGATTCTCCACACTGTTTTCCTAGGTGGTGTATGAGTTTACATTCACTCAGCAGGGACGTAGTGTCCCTTTCCCACTAGATTCTCTAATTCAGTGTCTTTGTTTTTTGATCTTTGCGACAGTCTTTTGGAGTGAGATGATACTTAGTAATGTTTTAATTTCCATTTCCTTATTTTATGATGTTGAAATACTTTTTAAGATTTTACTTCAGCCATTTATACTTCCTTCACTGAGGATAGTCTCAGTTTCACTCTTTACCATCTTTTAAGAATGGCTAATTGTTTACTCTTTTTTATACAAATGCTATTGTTATGATTTTATCTCTGTCAGATTATCTGGGAGTTTCACTCTGGTGGTTTTCTTCCTTCCTTGTTTCTTCCCTCAAAGCTTTTATTTTATTGGTCTCATTTTCAGTTTGTGTCTATTTTCCTTGCGTAGCTGCTGTCTGATTAGAAATTCTTTTCCTTATGCTTTCTTGTAAGGTGCTGCCAACTATTTCTTTTATCACCATTAGAGTTTTGGGTTTCAGTGGAGATTTTAATTCCACTGGAGTTTTATTTGTTACAGTGGTGAGAGATGTAAGGTTTAATATTTTTGTTTTTCTTAGAATTTTTATTGATCCAGTTTGCAACAGCATTGACTATCTTTCCCCATTGAGCTTTTTTGGCCCTTTTATTGAAAATTGGCACATGGCTGATATTATAAGATGCAATGTTTGGTTATCTTCAATTTTTTTTCATTGGTCAACATTGGTCCTTTCTTGCCTACCACGTCTTAATGACTAGTCCTTGTAGTTTAGTTTAAGTCTAGGTATATATTAATCCCCTGATTCCTTTTGTCGGACTTTCTCTAGTATTCAGGTTTTTTTTTTCCATTAATTAAGGATTTTTTTCAGTCTCGTGAAGAAATCATGGGATTTTGATTGATATTATGTTCACTTTTTCTTTTGCTTGTTATAAAACCTGACTCAAGAACTTATTAAATGATAGATTAGCGGCGTGTGCGCCTACCTATCCATTAAGGGGGGCTCCCACTGGGAGCAGACAGAGATCTTTTGGTCGAATGCCAGCCTGTCTACAAGAGAGTTCCAGATGGCTGGACTAAAGGAACCTGTCTCAAAGACCAAAAATAAATAAAATAAAATAAAATGGAAGAGTTTATTTGAGCTTACGATTGACAGTTCCAAGGAATTAGAGTCCATTGTGGCAGGAGGCATGGTGGCTGGAGCTGGAGCAGCAAGCTGAGGGTCACATCTCGAAATGAGCACAGGAAGCAGAGAGAGAACAACTGGAGACCACAAGGCTTGTTAAACTCACTAAGCCTGCCCCCAGTGACATACTTCCTCTAGCACGGCCACACCTTCTAAGACCTCCAAAAACAGTGCCACCAACTGGAGACAAAATGTCTGAATACTTAAAGCCTATGGGGGACACTCATTCAAACCACCACAGATTACATTGAATTTGTATATTAATTTGGGTACAATGCACATTTTTACTATATTAATTTTTCCAATCCATGAGGAGGTCTTTCCATCTTTTGATGTCATCCTCAATCTCCTTCTTCAAGATTTTAAATTTTTGTTGTAGAGGTCTTTGGTTAGGTTTATTCTCAGGTGTTTTTTTGTTTTGTTTTGTTTTTTTGAGGCTATTGTGATTAGGAAGGTTCCCCTATATTCCTTCTCCAGTTGCTTATTGTTGGTGTAAAGAAAGGCTACTGATTTTTCTAAGTTTATTTTGTATCCCACCACTTTACTGAAACTTTTAATCATTTCTAGGAGTTTTCTGGTGGAGTTTTTAGCATCCCTTAAGTAAACTATCATCATCTGCAAAAAGGGATAGTTTTACTTCCTCTTTTCTGATTAGTACTCCTTTAATTTCCCTTTCTTGCCTTATTACCCTAGCAAGCATTTCAAGCACTATATTGAGGAGTGGTGATGGGGGGCAGCCTTACTGGGTTCCTGTCTTTAAGGGGAATGCTTCCAATTTTTCTCCATTTAGGATGATGTCAGCAGTGAGTTTATTATATATGGCTTTGATTACATTGAGGAATGTTCCCTCCAGTCCAATTCCTTCCAAGACTTTAAGCATGAAGTGATGCTGGATTTTGTCAAAAGCTTTTTCTAAAAAAAAAAAAGCTTTTTCTGCATCCATTGAGATTATCATGTGGTTTTTCTCTTTCAGTCAATTTATGTGTTTATCATATTTATTGATTTACATGTGTTGAAACATCCCTGCATCTCTGGTATGAATCCAACTTGATCATGATGGATGATCTTTTTTGATGTGGGTCTGTATGCAATTTGCATGTATTTTGTTGAGTATTTTTGAATATGTGTTCATTAATGAGATGGATCTATAGTTTTCTTTTTTGGTTTGTGTCTTTGCCTGGTTTGGGTATTAGAGTGATGCTGGCTTCATAGAAGGAATTTGGAGATTTCCCTCTGTTTGTATCCTTCTGAACAGTTTGAGTAGTAATGGTTTTAAGTCCTCTTTAAATATTTTATAGAATTCTGCTGTGAAACCTTCTGTGCCTGGACTTTTTTTAGTTGGGAAGTTTTTTTTATTACATCTTCAATTTCCTCAAATATTGTGGGTCTGTTTAAACTATCAATCTCTTCTTGGTTAAGCTTTGTTGGTTCCCAGGATTTCAGATATTCATCCATTTCTCTTAGGTTTTCATATTTAAAAGAGTATAGGTTTTTGAAATATCCTTGTATGATTGTCTGGATCTTTTCTTTATCTGTTGTGATGTTTCCCCTTTCATCATGAATGCTATTGATTTGAAATTACTCTTTCTTTTGGTTAACTGGGCTAGAGGTCTGTCTATTTTATTTATCTTTTCAAAGAACCAGCTTTTGGATTCACTGATTTTTTTTTGTATTGCTTTATTTATTTCTATTTCATTGATTTCTGCTCTGATTTTTGTTATTTCTTCCTGTCTTCTGGGTTTAGGGTTCATTTGTTTTGTCTCTCAAGTGTTTTTAGCTGCATTATTAGATCGTTTATTTGTTCCCTTTCTGTTTTTTAATGTGGGCACTTAGGGCTATAAATTTCCCTCTTAAGACTGATTTTAATGTATCACACAGGTTTTGTTGTGTTATATTGTCATTTTCGTTTAGTTCCATGAATGCTGTTATCTCTTTTTTTATTTCTTCCCTGACCCACTCTTTATTCAGGATTGTGTTTTTGTAGTTAGTAGAGCTTATCCTGGTGATCATATTGAGTTTTAATCCACTGTGGTCTGATAGAATGCATGAAATAATTTTAATCCTTTTGAATTTGTCAAGATTTCTTTTGTGTCCCAGTATGTGGTCAATTTTGGAGAATTTCCCATGGGGCGCTGAGTAGAAAGTATATTCTCTGGTGTTTGGGTGGAATATTCTATAGATAGCTGTGAGGTCCATTTGACGTATTTTGTTTGTTTTTTGTCCAGTTGACCTATCCAAGGGACTCAGTGGGGTATTAAAGCCCCCACTATTAGTGTGCTGGGATTAATCTGTGTCTTGAGGTCCTGAAGGATTGTGTCTATAAAGTTCAGTGCACCAGAGTTTGGTGCATAAACATATTAAGATTGTGAAATTTTCCTGGTTAATTGTTCCATTGATAAGGATATAATGGCCCTCTTTGTCTCTTCTGATTAATTTTACTCTGCGGTCCATTTTGTCTGATATTAGAATAGCAACTCCTGCTTGCTTTTTGGTACCATTTGCTTGGAATATTTTTTCCCATCCTTTCACTCGAAGGTGGTATCTGTCCTTGAGAGTGAGATGGGTTTCATGTAGACAGCATATAGATGGATTCTGTTTCCTAATCCATTCTCCCAGTCTATGTCTTTTGATTGGGGAGTTTAGATCATTAATATTTAAGGTTATTTTGAGAGATGTGTGTTGCTTCCTTTCAACTTATTTTTTGTTTGCATTTTTGGTCTAGGTTTTTATTTACTCTGTTATGCTCTTGTTAATTTCTCTCTCTAGCTGCTTGGGGATAGTTGCTCCTTTCCTCTGTTCTTTGAAGTGCTTCAAGTATTTTCTGAAGTTTGTTTTTGTTTTGTTTTTGGGTTTTTTTTTTTTTGACTTGTGTTCTTTCACTTTGTTTATGTCATGAAAGAATTTTCTTTCTCCTTCAACTATAATTGACATTTTTGCTGGGTATAGTAATCTGGATTGGCACCTAAAATTGTTTAGCATTGGGAATACTTTGGTCCATGTTCTTCTTGCTTTCATCATTTGCACTGAGAAGTCAGCTATGATTCTGATGGTTTTCCCCTTATATGTAACTTGTTGTTTTTCTCTTGTGGCTTTCAGTATTTTATCTTTGTTTTGAGCATCTAGTGTCTTAACTACGATATGGTGTAGGGAATTTCTCTTCTGGTCTTGTCTATTTGGTGTTCTATGTGCTTTTTGTATTTGTAAGGGTTTGTCTTTTTTCAGTTTGGGGAAATTTTCTTCTATTATTCTGTTGAAGATCTGATCAATACCATTGTCTTGTGATTCTTCTCCTTTATCCTTATGATGCAGAGGTTTGGTCTTTTCATAGTGTCCCACATTTTCTGGTTGTTCCACTCATGTTTTTTTTTAATGTTTCATAATCTTTACTTGAGGATTCTAGCTGTGCCATTTTATCCTGTAGGTCTGATATTGTTTTTTCTGCTTCATCCATTCTGCTTCTGAGGCTTTTTCCCATCCTTTCCTGCTGATCAGATGAATGTTCAATTTCCTTTTTCATTTCATCCTGTGATTTCTTCAGTATTTTCACTTCCTTTTGGAGCTTTTCCTTCTCTTCTTATAGCTCCTTACTTCGCTGGTCAGTTTCTTTTTTTCCTTTCAACCTGAGAGCTTCCGTGTTTCCACTTCCTTCCCGAGTTTGTCATTCACTCTCTCTAGTCCTTTTTGGAGTTTGTGTTTCTCTTCCTCTAGTTCTTTTCAGAGTTTGTCATTCTCTCCCTCTAGTTCTTTCTGAAGTTTATCATTCTTTCCTTCCAGTTCCTTCCTGAGTTTTTCATTTTCTTCCCTTAGTTCTTTGATTTGTATTTCATATTCTTTGATTTCTTTGAATATGTCTACAATTGTTCTAAGGTCAGTGTCTTGGTTTCCTTCCGGGAGATCTTCTAAAGACTGGTAGAGTTTGGTGGGGATTTATTATGAGCTTTTCCCATATTGTTGTTTTTCCATTGTGTCTTTGTCATGTGGACTTTTTTTGTTTTGTTTTGTTTTGTTTTTTGTTTGGATTCTGGTGCTAATCTCAAATGTTAATATGGAGGACTGGTTGGTCACTCACTCTGCTTCATGCCAATTTCTTCCTCAGCATTGGCTGCGCAGCCTGGAATCACTGACACTGTGCCTGCTGGATCATCCCAACCACAGAACCAGTAGCTTGAGTGAGGGGTGGGGGGTGGGGGTGGGGGTTACTCCTTTGGCCCACACAGTGGTACCTCACCTGGCCACCGAGTTTGCAGGCCACCTCTCTGTCTCTCTGTCCATGCACACCACTCTTCTCTCTAGTACCCAAGGTGGGAGGTCAAGCCCCTGGCAGGGCAGTAAGGCTGTGCGCCTCACCTCACCTGGCCGCTGAGTTTGCAGGACCCCCCCAAAATATTTTTGTATTTGAATTTAATGTGTATAAATGTTTTGCCGGCATGCATGTATATGCCTCATGTGTGTGCAGCACCCACAGAGGCCAGAAGAAGAGGGCATTGAATCCCCAAGAACTGGAGTTTTGGGTGGTTGTTATCCACCATGAGGGTGCTAACTCTGTCTTAAAAATAAATGAAAATTCTGGACATGAAATGTTCAATAACTGAAATGGCATATTCATTAGAGGTTTTTCATGCATGGTTTTAATTATCAAAAGAATCAGTGAAGTCATAGATACATTGCTAAGTTATCCAAGCCAAAGAAATAAAGAGTATAAGAATGAGAAGAGTGAACTGAGCCTTAGCAAAATGTAAAACATCAAATACTTCAACATACACATTGCAAAGCAAGTTGTCACATACAAGAGAAGTCATGAACATTCAGTAGCTAATTTTTCACTAGAGACCATGGCTAACAGACGACAGATGAGAGCAATATGGAAATGTCCAAACACCTTGATTTGACTGTTGCACTGTCCACATGAGTCAAGAAACCACACTGGAACACATAAATTTGTACAATAAAAAATAGTAAAAATAAAATTAAAAGGTGTTTCTTGTCCCAAACAAAATTAACTGAGCTAGAAAACCTAGAGTTCCTTTGCCTCTGCATATATAATTGCCCATCCTGTCCTAACCCAGACCTCAAGCACCACATAGCAAGCCAGGGATTTCACCATAAATTGTTTTCCCCCACAAACAGCAACGTGTTATGTGACTTTTCCTTGTGAGATATGAACAAATGTCCCCCCAACCCCCGACTCCAGACAGGGCACCTGTGACAGACCAAGAGAATAATCCTACCAGAACCCAGCTTGGAAGACTGAAGAGGTTTACTGAGGTTACTTACAGATATGGGGATCACTCAAAGGCAGCTGCATTGCTGCACAGCCCAACACATGGGCCTTTCATTGTTTTTACACCATGTTCAAGAAGAATTTAGTTGTTACGACTAAACCAAGTGAAAAATCTGAAAATGACCACCCAACTTGGTAAAAAGTGTTTTATGAGACAAGGCTTGTATAAGAATTTAAATAACTTAGGGGCTGGAGAGATGGCTCAGCAGCACTGGCTGGTCTTGCAGAGGACTGGGTTCTACTCCCAGCTTTCATCTGGTGACTAACAATAGTCTGTAACTCCAGTTCCAGGGGAATTAGAAGCCCTCTTATGGCTCTGTGGGCATTGCATGACATGGGTACATACAAGCAATACATTCATATACAAAATAATAAATAAACTTTTTTAATTTTTTATTTATTATTTTTTTGTGTGTATGAATGTACTCTCTGCATTGGTGCACCCATGTCATACAGTGCTGCTGAGGTCCGAAGAGGGCGTTGGATTCCCCTGGAACTGGAGTTAAAGACAGTTCTTAGCCACCTTGTGGGTGCTAGGAATCGAACCCAGGTCCTCTGCAAGAGCAGTCGGTGCTCCTAACTGCTGAGCCATCTCTCCAGCCCAATAAAATACATTTTAAAAAACAGCGGGGCGTGGTGGCGCACACCTTTAATCCTAGCACTTGGGAGGCAGAGGCAGGCGGATCTTTGTGAGTTCAAGGCCAGCCTGGTCTAATGTGAGTTCCAGGACAGCTGGGGCTACAGGGAGACCTTATCTCGAAAAGACAAAAAAAAAAAAGAATTTAGGGCTGGAGAGATGGCCTAGCAATTAAGAGCACCGACTGCTCTTGCAGAGGACCTGGGTTCAATCCCCAGCAAGCACATGGCGGCTGAGAGCCGTCTGTAACTCCAATTCCAGGAGAACTCCAGTTCCAGGGGAATCCGACGCCCTCTTCTGACCTCCACGGCATTGTACGACACAGGTGCACAAACCTTTATGCAGATAGTACATTTATACACATACAAAAATAAATAAAATTTTAAAAAATTTAAAGAATTTAAACAACTTAAAGCAAATGCAAAGGTTTTAATAACCCATCCTGTGTTCCCTAGAACAACATAAGGAAAAAATTTCTTTAGCCCAAAGGATTTGCCAATGCTTTGAAAGGGCTTGTGGAAAATCTTTTGACACATCTGAGGAAGACAAACCACAGGCAGCCTTGTATCAGCGTGGACAGCATGGTTGTAAGCTGTTCCTCTCCTGGTCATAATTTAAAATTAGAGCCAGGACCAGGACTACATCATGGAACAGAGTGCCACCTCCCACCTCCCAACAGCTGCCATCTCTCCTTGGAAATGCTAAGATTAGGGCTACACAGATTCCTGGAGTAGAAATTGAGGGCCACAATTAACTGGTGACGTATTTTGGCAATCTTGCAGTTCCGCCTTGGTTAGAGTGGCCCACAAAATGACTCAGAGCAACCCGGGTCTCTGATGTCTCTGAGAACTGTGAACTTCAAGTGCCAACTCTGTTCTGGACACTGGGTTGTGGCTATCAGCTCTTTCGGCTGTCTTGCCCCCATGGCTGTGCAGGGAGACCCTTAGACAAAAGTGTTGGCCAGCACACCAGAGATGTCCAGGACCTCCACATGATGACTACTAGCAGCCAGGTAAAACCTCACATGTTCAAACCCAAGTGTCCCTGTAGAGGAATGGGAGGATGCTCTGGACAACCAGCCCCTTAGAAAGGAAGAAGCTAGGCTGCTGCTCCCAGCATATTATGGGGTGGAGGGTGTCTCCTCAAGAAGACATACTTCAGGGGCTGGAGAGATAGCCTAGCGGTTAAGAGCACCAACTGCTCCTGCAGAGGACCCAGGTTTGATCCCCAGCACCCACATGGTGGGTGAGAACTATCTGTAACTCCAATTCCAGGAGAACTCCAGTTCCGAGGGAATCAGAGACCCTCTTCTGACCTCCGTGGCACTGCATGACACAGGTGCACAAACCTACATGCAGACAGTACATTCATACACATACAAAAAATAAATAAAAAATAAAACTGAAAAAAAAAGAAGACATTCTTCAGTCTCACTCCCAGAAGCTGGAACAGAAGCTTCTTAGACAGAGGGTCTTGGCAGCAGCAATCGAGTCCAGATAAGGTCAGTAGGATGTGCCTGGTCCACTAGGTTGTGTTCATATAAGAATGGGGAATTAGACACTGAGAGTTACAGACACACACAAAGGTCACACAGTATAAAGTCACACAGGGAGAAAACACCCATGTGAGACAAGGCCAGGGGCCGGAGTGATGCAGCCATAGTCCAGAGGACATCTAGATCACCAGTTGCTGACAGAGGTGAGAAGGCTTCTCCCCAGAACCTCTCAAGGAACAGAGCCTGCCCATACCTTGCTTTTGGGCCTTCAAAGGAGAATAAATATCTACTGTTTTCACCTGATTTGTCATAATTTACTTTAAAAGTAAGCTAGTTCAATATCATCCACAAAACTCAGGCTGATTAAACACAGAGCTAACATAAGCATATGATCCACCAATTCTATTGCTTGATATAAACCCAACACTGTGAACTAGCAGTGCCCCCACAAAAATGTGTACATGCGTAACAGTAAGAAGGGCCGGCGAGACGGCCCAGCAGATAAAGTGCTTGCCACTAAGCTTGATGGCCTGAGTTTGATCCCTTGTACCCACATGGTGGAAGAAGTGAATCAATTCCCTAAATCCACACATGCACACACACACACACATACACACTATAAAAAAGAATTCAAAAGTCCAAATAGAGTGTGATCCCCTCACAGGAGGTTCCTAGAGTCATAGAATCCACAGAAGCAGAAAGTAGAGTGGCAGGAGCCTTGGACTGAGCAGGAAGCTGGGGAGCTGGGGTGTAATGAGGAAGGACTCTCCATTTGAGAGACAGAGCATTCTGGAGATGAATGGCAGAGACTGTGCACAGCGATGGGAATGTGCTAGTGCCACAGACTGGTATAGTAAATAACCACAGTGGTGAATTTCACGTGTGCTGTGTAGTCCTCATAATTTAAAAAATATATAATAAAGAAAAACTGCATTTCTGTGTCTCATCATCCTGGGCCTCTTTCTCCTCAGGTAGTCTGGCTGGTGGGACACTCTTCCATCCTCCGAATGCTCCTGAAGCAACACCAGCTCCATGTTCAAGGGTGCTGGAGGATTACCACCCTGACACCTCTTGTAGTGATGGCCTGAGCAAGCTGAGATCAAAAAGCTGGGCTTTGGCTTGAGATTGCTGGCGCAGGGGGGTGGCAGAAACTTAGCCAATGCCATGAAAGAACCAGACAAGCCCATCCACCGACTGATTGGAGATGGGGCTGTAGAGATCTGGGTTCACTGTGAAATATACCCTCTGCACCCAATCTGCAGTCACAGCTGTCTGTCCTCCGTCTGATCTCAAAACATACAGGCTGGTGACAGACAGGGTTCTCCCTGGTCTCTGCATCTGATTCAAAGCAGAAACCCATGAGCACCTGCGTAGCATCCATAAAGTCCTGGATTTTGCTGGGTGTGCAGGTGTGGTAGCACACGCCTTTAGTTCCAGCACTCAGGAGGCAGAGGCAGGCAGATGTCTGTGAATTCTGCATACTAAGTTCTAGGCCAGTGGAGGCTACAGGGAGACCCTGTCTCAAAAAAAAAAAAAAAGAGGCCCTGGGCTCCCTCCCCAGCACCACATTAACCAGGCATAGTGGTAGACCTGTCATCCCAGTACTTGGGAGGTAGAGACAGGAATATCAGGAGTTCAAGGTCATCCTCAGCTACATATTGAATTCAAGGCCAGCCTGGGTTATTTAAGATGTTGTTGCTGTTGTTGTTGTTGTTGTTGGTGGTGGTGGTGGTGCTATTTTTAAAAAAAAGAGGAAAAGAAGAAAAAGAAAGAAGCCCTTCTGTAAAGACAAGCATTCTATGACACACTTGCTTGTGCTTTCTCCTCCTTGTCAGATGAGGGACATGGCCTGTCCCTGTCACTCATAACAAGAGTAGCAGATGGAACAGCTGGCATGGGAAACAAGGAACTCAGAGTCCTTAACAGTGCACACACGGTACCACCTGGACCTGCACAGTGCTATCCCAGCCCTGACACAAGCAGGCCCATCGAGACACTAAGCATGGAGACTGTAATGGGGATGGGGCTATAGGGACCTAAGGATATATCCCAGAGCTGAGCCCATGTGATACTGCCCAGCTGGCCACACCCACACTGCCCCACCACAGGGTCATCTTCTTACTTAGAGATAGCAGAACTGCCCCAATGGGGCTTTGTTGGCAAATGACCCAGGGGAAGGCTGCTCTTCCTGAAACTCTTGATGAGCAGGAGCCTGAGGGAATGGGAAGACACCTGGGGGTGGGTCTCAGCCTTCATGGAGACCAGCAAGAGCATCAGGGGACAAGGACTTCCCATTTCTCAGAGCAGGTCCACTGTTGCACACGTTTGGGGCTGAAGAGATGGCTCCGTGATTAAGAGCACTGCTGCTCTTCCAGATGGCTCAGTGTGGTTCTCAGCACGCACAGTGCTGTTACATTCTCCTGTAACTCCAGCTTCAGGGGATCCAGTGCCCTCTTCTGGCCTCTGCAGGCACTTGCACACACATGACATACACATGTACACACATAAATTAAAATTTTAAAAAAGAAAAGAAAAGAAGGGGTGCTGAAGAGATAGCTCAGCAGTTAACAACATTCACTGCTCTTCCAAAGGACCTGGGTTCAGTTCCTGGCACCCACATGACAGCTAACAACCATCTGTAACTCTAGTTCCCAAGAGAGATGATGTCCTCTTCTGTATTCTGTGGGTACTGCATGCACAGGTGCACTTACATATACATGCATGCAAAGCATACACATAAATAAATACAGAAAATAAAAATGGCTGATGACCACATGAAGAAATGTCCAATCTCACCATCCATCATAGAATTGCTCAACAAAACTACTCTGAAAAGTTAAACATGGTAACATATGCCTTTAATCCCAGCACTTGGGAGGCAGAAGCAGAGGCAAGCAGTCCTCTGTGAGACTGAGGCCAGCCTGATCTACACAGCAAGTTCCAGGCCAGCTGCAGCTACAGGAAGATCTTGTCCAAAACAAACAAATAAAACTACACTGAGATTCCATCTTAACCCAACAGAGTGTCAGTCATCAAGAAAGCAAGTAACAAATGCTAGCCAGGATGTGGACAAAAGGGAGCATTGATACACTCCTGGTGGGGATATAAACTAGTCTAGCCACATTTATGTCAGTATGAATGTTTCCCAAGATGCTAACAACAGCTCTTCCAGGTGACCCTACAACAGATCTGGGTATTTACCCAAAGGACTCCAAGTCAGCCTACCATAGAGACACTTACACACCAAGGTTTTCTGCAGCACTGTTCACAATAGTTCAGCTATGGAACCAGTCTAGGTGTCCATCAACAGAGGAATGGGTGAAGAAAATTTGGTATATACATACCATGGAATTTTTCAACCATAAAGAATGATGGTATGTCATTTACAGAAAAACAGGTGCACCTGGAAATAATTCAGTGAATTAAGCCAGTCTTGGAAATCATGTGTTTTATCTCATTTGTGGCTCCTAGATTTTCTATAAATACATAAAATCATGTATGTATACATGACATGAAAGATCTAGACTGCCTAGAGGGGAAGGGGATTAACAGGAGGCATCGGGAGACGTGAGCCCAGGACAGCATAGGGAGGAATATGCTGGACATACCCAATAATAAATTTAATTTTTAGGGACTGGAGAGATGGCCTAGTGGTTAAGAGCACCAACTGCTCTTGCAGAGGACCCGGGTTCGATCCCCAGCACCTACATGGCAGCTGAGAACCATCTGTAACTCCAATTCCAGGAGAACTCCAGTTCCAGGGGAATCTGAGACCCTTTTCTGACCTCCGTGGCATTGCACGACATGGGTGCACAAACCTACATGCAGACAGTACATTTATACAAATAAATAAATAAATAAATTTTAAAAAATTTAATTTTTAAAAAGAAAATATATTTCACAAAATGACATATCAACCCAGTGGAGCAGTATGTGAAAAAAGTGTTCTGGATTAAAGAAATACAAATTAAAATGGGTGTTTAAAAACACAGTACTGGGGCTGAAGAGATGGCCTAGCGGTTAAGAGCACCGACCGCTCTTACAGAGGACCCAGGTTCGATCCCCAGCACCCACATGGCGGCCGAGAACCATCTGAAACTCCAATTCCAGGAGAACTCCAGTTCCAGGGGAATCCGACACCCTCTTCTGACCTCCGCGGCATTGCATGACACGGGTGCACAGACTTGCATGCAGACAGTACATTGATACATATACAGAAATAAATAAATGCCGGGCGTGGTGGTGCACGCCTTTAATCCTAGCACTTGGGAGGTAGAGGCACGCGGANCAGAGTGAATTCCAGGACAGCTGGGACTACAGGGAGACCCTGTCTCAAAAAGACCAAAAAAAAAAAAAAAAACCGCACAGTACTGCTCTTGCAGAGGACCTGAACAGGCCCAGCGCCATATATAGCTGCTTACACTGCTTATAACCTCAGCTCCAGGGAATCTAGCGCCATCACTGCTCACACAGGTGCCTGCACTCTTATGCACATACCCACATATAGAGACATGGACATAAACAAAAAATTTTAAGTTAATCTTTCTTTAAGTAATAAAATACCCCTGAGCAAACACCACACGCCTACCAGAATGGCTAAAAATTGAACATCCTTGCCCCTCACACAGGTGAAGACAGGTAGAGTATCACTCACACATTGCTAGGATGGGGTTAATGGAAGACAGCCACTTGGGAAATGGGCAGATTTTATAAAATACAATGTATCAGAGTCAGACAGCCTACCAGTCACACTCCTAGACGTGTAGCCTAGAGAAATGAAGATATACATTCACAGCAAAATTCCTGCAAGCCTCTTTACAGCCAGTTTGTATGGCAAACAGCCCCACGTGCTCCAGTTGCCCCAACAGCATCCCACAGACGACGCAGTTTGTGCTCAGAGTAAGTCTTCCACAGGCCTGGTGGCTGCAAGTCCAGAACCAGAGGGTGGTGGGGCTGGCTGCTCCTGAGGCCTTGGATTGCAGACACCACCCTCCCACAGGTAGTCCTATGTGCATGTCTGTGTCCTGATCTCCAAACACCAGCCATGTTGGTCACCCAGGTAACCTCATTTCTTAATGACTTCTTTGAAAGCCTTCTCTCTAAATGTATTCTGAGGTCATGGGAGTTTAGGGCTTCAGGGTAAGAATGGTGGGATGATATAATTCAGCCCATAGCACACAGGCAAATACCTAAAAGGACTGTGGGACATACACACCAATCGGAAGTACAAAAACAATGAACACTTGGGCTGACATACACGTGTAATCCCAGTGCTTGGGAGGTAGAGGCAGGAGGACCAAGAGTTCAAAATCATCCTTGAGGACAGCCTGAGCTGCATAAGACCCTTTCTCAAACAAACAAAGAAAAAAGGCTGGGTAATTCACACCTAAAAGTCCAGAACTTGGGAGTCTAAGACAAGAGAATTGGTTGTTAGTGTGAGACAGCCTGGGCTACAGAGTAACATCCTCTCTTAAACAAACAGAAAATTTCTTCATGCAGATGCCCTGGATAGATCTCGTGCTAGGAATAGAAAGGGAGGCCCTGTTCGGATTCAAGTCTAGCCTCTCCTGCATTACAAGAAAAGAACCCTGTGCAGCTGAGCCTCAGAAGCCTAAAGCTCAGGTTGAACTTTTAAAGCCAACAATCTAGAGGCCATATGCTGTGGATGCTATGGACGATGCCATTTGAGAAATGGAGGGCACACTAGCAGGTGTCAGGGATTAGGATGTGGGCAGTTGTGGGGAAGGTCCCACAGAAGGGTCTTCGTGCTGATGGAAGTGTTCTGTCTTCGGCCATAGGCAAACATATGAGCCTACGCTTGTGACTATGCACAGCAACGCTGCCATGTCTTAGTGATGGTACCAAAATTCTTTCTTTCTCCCAGCTCTTATGAAAGACAACACACAATGGTTAACTAGTCTCCCTACCCAGCAATAATCAAAGCAAGGTTCCCTCTGTAACTGTGCTCCACTGGCCCACCTTAAGCAGAACACACTGTACACATACATCTTTGCTCTCCTTCCATATGTACTATGACTATGAGTCAATCAAAAATAAGACCTAAAATGCTTTTTTAAATGTACAAGGGGGGTGGAGAGATGGCTCAATGGTTAAGAGCACTGGCTGCTCTTGCAGAAAATCCAGGTTTGATTCCCAACACCCACATGGCACCTAACAACTGTTCATAACTCCAGTTCCAAGGGATCCAGTTCCAAAGGATCCAGTTCCAAAGGATCCAATGGCCTCTTCTGACCCCCGTGAGCATTGCATGACATGGGTGCAATTACATACATGAAGGCAATACACTTATACACATAAAGTACAATAAAAACAATTTTTAAAAATTAACAAGAAGGCCAGGAATGGTTCAATGTGAGCATGAGAACCCAGAGTCCAGATCCCAAACATCAAGTGCTGGAAAGGCAGACAGGAGGTTCCTGGTTCTCAATCAATGAGCTGGGTTTAATGAGAGACCCTATCTCAAAAACTAAGGTGGAGAGTATTTGAGAAAGGCACCCAGCATCAAGCTTTAGCCTTCACATGCATGGGTACACCTACACACACATGAATACGTACACATGTGAACACACACCACACACACAGACACACACTGCATAGGAGGCTGGCGGTGTCACTCAGTTGGTAGCATGCTTGCCTAGCATGACCAAGGCTCTGGTTCCATCCCCAGCACACACGTGCAATGCAAACAAAGAACACAGGACTTGGAGGAGACATTCCTTCAGTGTGCGATGTTTGGGTTAAGACTGAAAGAGCATGGAAAACGTCCTCCTGCCTGGTGAGGTGCCAGCTGTCTGAGGAGTTCAGGGGGCTCTGGTGCAAATAAACCACTGCACTGCACTGCAGGAGGGTGCACAAATGGGGCATTGTGACCAGTGATGTTCCATGAGTTTCTGCACCACAATTCTGTACTATTCTGTAGGCTCTGCTAAGTGCTGTGGTTTACAAATCCAAATATATAGTCAAACTGAGAGCTTCCCAGAATCTCTTGGGGTTCGCAAGGAGGAATATGGCTGGTGAGATGCTGTAAGAAAAGCTGACTGATCCATCCTCCCAAGCAGCAGGATGCCCCACTAAGCAGGAAGACAGGATGAACCTTGACCCAGTGGGCCATGGTGGCAGAAGCACCTCTCTTAGGGCAGAGAGCAAAAACTCTGCAACCTCTCTTCTGTCTTTACACTTCTTGCAGCCACAGATCAGAAAAAAAAAGAAAAATGCTTTGTAGGACACAAATGCACAAAGCACCCAGTCATACAGCTCTAGCTCACCATGTTAAAGAGAAAATGATATGTAGCTGGGCGTGGTGGCACACACCTTTAATCCTAGCACTCAGGAGGCAGAGGCAGGTGGAACTTTGTGAGTTCAAGGCCAGCCTGGTCTACAGGGCAAGTTCCAGGACAGCTGGGGCTACAGGGAGACCCTGTTTTGAAAAGCCAAAAAAAAAAAAAAGAGAGAGAGAGAGAAAATTGTATCAGTGGAAAACTGAGTTTATTTCCAGTTTTGGCTAAAACTAGGGAGACATTCTTCTTAGCTACAACTTATAGAGAAAACGAAAGGACATATGTATATTAGCAAGATGGTCCCTCCTAGGAGTCTTCATCCTGGTGGGGAAGGGGGCTTGGGAAGGACCATTTCCTCTCCTGGTGGTAGTCCCTGCTGGGATCCTAATTCCCAGAGCTCCCAGCCAGCACTCTCTTCCGGCAGGACATGCACTAGGAATGGGTCAACGACACTGCTCTGCACTACCAGGCTCTTTGTGCAGCTGATCCCATTTCTCTGTGAGACAGGGCAGACGTGGGCTTCTGGCTCAGTCTTAGTCATATAGAATTGGAATGTCCAAAAGTGAAAACTGCTAGTCACATGGGTGACATTCAGTGTTAAACCCAGAACTCAACTCTGACGACTCCTCCTCTTCGTCCTCCTCCTCCACCCTTCTCCTCCTTTTCCTCTTCCTCCTATTTACTTCTAGAAAAATATTTTATTTCATTTATCTGTGTGAGTGTATGCATACATGTTGTGTAGGTGTCTGAGGTCATAAGTGGGTGTCAGATCCCTTGGGGCTGGAGTTACAAGCATTTGTGAACTGCCCGATGTGAATACTGGGATCTGAACTCTGGTCCTCAGGATTGAGCGCCAAGCTCTCTTAACTGCTGAGCCACCTCTCCAGCCCCAATATAATTTACATTATACTCCTAACCTGTCCTGTCTTCTCTGTACTCCAGGACACCACTCTTCAGCCTAAGTGATTCCCAGCTCCCAGTTCTTCTGAAAACCTATTTGGGCATTTCTTGTGGTTGGGTAACCCCACCCCCACCCCAGTCAGGGTCATTGTAGCCCAGGCTGGCCTTGAACTCTGATCTTCCTGCCTCAGCCTCCCATATAGGTATGTGCTTGGCATAGTCCATTTTATCTCCAGAATGCTTGATTATTTCAGTAGTCTCTTGCTTCCTCATTTATATTTTTTTAAACTTTTAATTTTTTATTTTATTATTTTTTATGTGTATGAGCGTATTGTCTGCATGTAGGTTGGCGCACCTGTGTCGTGCAATGCCACAGAGGTCAGAAGAGGGCGTTGGATTCCCCTGGAACTGGAGTTAAAGATGGTTCTTAGCCGCCATGTGGATGCTGGGAATTGAACCCGGGTCCTCTACAAGAGCCATCTCTCCAGACCCTTTTTTTTTTTTAACTTTTTTTTTCTTTGCAGCTTTGCTTTGACCTTTTTTTTAACTTTTAAACCAGCGGCTAATTATCAGGTATCTCTGGGAGCCCAGGGTGATGTATACATCTCATGATTATCAACGTGGATGGCTGGGTTACACCACCACACACAGCCTTCATTACTTTGTGATGAGAACATCACAAAGCTCTTGCAGCTATTTTGAATGATATGACCAGTGTCACTGTCTAGTCACCCTTCTGTTTAGTAGAAGAGAACATATTGGCCCCAGCTGCTGTGATCTTGAACCTGTTAACCAAGTTTTCTCCCTCCCTCTCCACTACTGTCTCCAGCCTCTGTTAACCACTAGTCCCTCTCTCTTTCTTCCTCAAATTTAAATCCTTTATCTCTTCTAATATATTCAACATAATTATTTTATATGTTGGGCCTATTACTCTACCTTAAAATGTGGTGGCTCACATCTTTAATCCCAGCATTTGGGAGGCAGAGGCAGGCGGATCTCTGTGAGTTCAAGGCCAGCATGGTCTACATAGAGAGCTCCAGGACAGCTGGGACTAAAGGGAGACCCTGTTTCAAAAAGACCAACCAAAAAAAAAAAAAAAAAAAAAAAGATATGGCTATATGGTGGTGCATGCCTTAATCCAGCATCTCAGGGGCAGAGGCAGGCAGATCCTCGTGATCCTGGTCTACATAGTGAGTCCAGGAAAGCGCAGACTGCAAAGGACCCTGTCTCAAAAAGACAAAAAAAAAAAAAAAAAAAAAAAGTATTCGGGTGCTTCTCTTTCTGCTGGTCCTGGCTCAGGATTCTACTGAGCAGCTGGGATATTTTCCCAGTATATTGTGGTGTCCTGACGCCTCCGGCTTCCCTGGCAAGGAAGAGCCTGCCCTCACCAGGGTACACAGTTCCTACCCTGGCGCTGTCTTCAGATCAAAACCTGGGCCCTATGGCAAGCATCTCAGGAGATAGGCCTCTGCCTTTTCCCTGGGGACCCATGTCCCAGTGACTGGGAGCTACTCCTGTGGCTTGAGCACACTGAAATCAGTCGCATCTCTGCCCTGCCAGACCCCAGCAGCTGTGAAGTTGCCCCTGCTACTTTCTTCAGCCTCTTGACCTCCTGGTTCCCAGGGGCCCCTTCAGAACTACATGTAGAACCAATCTTGTCTTCCTAAGCCTTCTCCCCTCTGAAGCCACTCCTGACTGACCAACCACCTCAGAAGTAGAGAGCTTGTTCCCTTGGGGTGGTGGTGGCTTTAGGAGTATTCTGTATTCTTAGAAACAGGTTTCCTGAAGCTTTGGAGTTAAAAAAAAAAACAAAAAAACAAAAACACAGAAATACCAAATATAAATTTTTTCCTTAGTTTATTTTTTACCACTTCATACTTTTTTTTTTTTTTTTGGTCTTTTCAAGACAGGGTCTCCCTGTATCCCCAGGTGTCCTAGAACTCACTCTGTAGACCAGGCTGGCCTTGAACTCACAAAGATCCACCTGCCTCTGCCTCCCAAGTGCTACGATTAAAGGTGTGCGCCACCATGCCCGGCTGGCACTTCACTTTTATAAACTGCTGAGATGGGGGTTGGAGAGAGCTCAGTAGTTAAGAGCACTGACTGCTCCTGCAGGGGACTCAGGTTCAGTTCCTAGCACCCACAGGGCAACTAACAAAAGTCTGTATAGTTCAAGGAGATGGACACCTTCTGCCTCCACAGGCATTTCTCTTACATGCAAACACATTTAAAAAAAAAAAAAAGTGCTGAGAGAGAACATGGCAAATATGGATCTAGACAATGCTCCCCAACACCTGAAGAGCCTGGCAGCAGGCAGTAGAACACCCCACCAGGCAGCTGCACTTCAGCTGAAAACAACATCCAGCCTTTTGGTTTTGGGGAGCTGCCCTTCACCTACCCTGTGGGACTTCCTCAGGACTTGCCTGGCCTTCTTCAGAAAGCTGGTAAATGTGAGGGGTAATGAAATGCACCAGGCAGGGCCAGCTATGCTGGCACTTTCCTACCAGGCCAGAGAAGGCAAAAATCAGTCAGTCACGTGACTGTAACCTGAGAGGAAGCTCCCTGACTCCAGCAAAGGTCCCTGTGTCAATTAAAAGGCTGCCAGGTAGGGCTGGAAGGCAGTGACCCCTGCTGACATCTTCTGCAAGGGAAATCACAGGCCCAGCAGGGTCCATTCTTTACCCCAGTGTTTGTCCTGAGTGGAGAGGGAGCCAGAGGCAAAGCAGTCCCAGGGCACAAGACTGTCAAGGTCACACTATGTAAGTAGGGCAGGTAGGGCCTATCTTTCATCCTGGGACCTCCACAGCCTCATATGTATGCCCCAAATGCAGTAGTTTGAATCTGGAATGTCCTGCACAGGACTTGGTCCTTGGCCAGTGCTACTGTCTGGGGAGGCTCCGGGACCTCTGAGATGTGAGGACTGTTGCTGGGCAGGTCTTTCAAGGTCAGGCCTGCTTCTAGTTCCCTCACCATGTAGGGCACTCTGCTGTACTCCTGGTCATGAATTGCATCCCTCTGAAACCTGAGCCCAAATAAGCCATCCTTCAAAGGTTGTTTCTGTCAGGTCTCTTACGCAGTAACCAAATGTAACTGATAAACTTGAAAGGAATGCATGGGCCCTGTCCAGGGGCACCTGGCCTGTGCTCAGTGTGCTCTAGGCCCCCATTACTGAACACCATAAACACAGTACCATGGTGGGGTTCAGGGTGTCTCCCATCACATTCCTCCTGACAGAGACCACCTAGGCTTGTCAGGCTGGCCAAGTCCTTACTCCCTGCACACCAATCCATTCAGGGGACCACCATGCCACCTTTGCAAACTGGTTAAGCGGGGATGAACCTGGGACCCCTGTGTAGGTGGCCTCTGAGGCCACAGGCTCTTAGGTGTTCCGATTCCTCCTGGCTCCAGAATGGCCGCCCAGGCACCCCTGTGTTCTCACCTTGGGGGGTCCTGCAAACAACAGTTCAGGCCTGCCCACAAGAACTCTGAGGCCTGGGCACCCACTCCCTGTGCCTAGATCAGGGCCTCCTCACCCCCCACCCCCGCCCAGTATGGTAGGCCGAACTCTGCTGGAACAGATTTACTGGGGCTGGAGAGATGGCTCAGCAGATAAGAACACTCAGCGTGATGACTGGAATCCAGTAACTATCAGGCAGCTCATATGCCTGTAACTCTCACTAGTATCCAAGGATACTAGTGGCCTGTGGGAACCTCCACATACATGCATAAATACATACATACATGCACATATACACAATAAATCTTTTAAAAAGAGAGAAAAAGGGGTCAAACAGACTTGCATACTTGTTGTTCTTCCAGAGGACCCAGGCTGGATTCCCAGCACCCATATGGCAGCTAACAACCATCCATAACTCCAGTTCTAGGGAATCTGACATCCTCTTCTGGCCTCTACAGGCACTGCACACATGTAGTACACTTACAAAATGTAAGCACAACACTCGAACACATAAAAACAATAAAATTTTTATTTTTTTATTTTTCTATTTATTATTTTTTATTTCTTGAGACAGGGTCTCCCTTTAGTCCCAGCTATCCTGGAGCTCACTCTGTAAACCAGGCTGGCCTTGAACTCACAGAGATCCGCCTGCCTCTGCCTCCCAAGTGCTAGGATTAAAGGCATGTGCCACCACCCCCAGCTCTATTTATTATTTTATGTGTATGAGTGTACTGTCTGCATGTAAGTAGGTGTACCCGTGTCACGCAATGCTGTGGAGGTCAGAAGAGAGCGACGGATTCCCCTGGAACTGGAGTTAACACGGTTCTTAGCCACTATGTGGGTGTGGGAATTGAACCCAGGTCCTCTGCAAGAGCAATGTTCTTAACCGCTGAACCATCTCTCTAGCCCCATAAAATATTTTTTTAAAAGAGAGAAATACATTTATCTGTGGAGCAGACGGTACATGCATGTCAGCCTAGCACCTGTGAGGCTGAGGCAGGGTGATCTTGAGTTCAAGGATGCACAGTTACAGCAGCAAGGCACTTTCATCTGATGTGCAGTCACTGTTACTGGGGGACAACTGTTCCATGGATTTGTTCTATCAAACCCACCAGAAATGAAACCAGAGTTCCCAAGGGGCTGTTTGTAGACCACATTTTAATAGTTCTGGACTTTGGGTGAGACCCCCCCACCCAGTTCACATTACAAAGGCAGGAAGGAGTGGTTCAGAGGGAGGTGCGCATCTCACTGGCCAGCAAGTCACTCCTTACTGAAAGCACAGGTAACTCCCCAAACCAGCAAGCAGCGACCCCTCCCAGAGGGACCTGAGCCCTTGGCTCTGCCCCTCCTGGAGCTTCCGGGTGAGTGTGAAAAGACAGAAGTTCACCCCAAGTGAAAGGTATGCTTGGAAACAGTTGAGTGTGCAATCTGTGTGGCTCACAGAGCACACATCCCAGCCCCAAGGAACCTAACATCCCCAACCCACAGTCAACCCACGATTCCCACCCTGAGATGTGTTTCAAAAGAATGAAAAGCTTATGTCTCCAGCTCAGAGACTGCAGGCACACAGGACACCTCCCTCCATTGGTGGTGTGCTGCTGGACACAGGCCTCATTCTGTCCTTAGCCCATGGACTCTATGGAACCTCAGTCAGAGTGTAGCCCAAGGGTAAGCTCAGGCCTGTGTCTCTCCCAGCCTCAGGATGGTTACTCTGTTCTCTGTCACAGCTCTCCTCAGATGAGGATGACCCACAGGTTTAGGAACCTCTGCAAGAGGCATCAATCTTCTTGCAACCTGGGACACAGGGGAATTTCCCAGTGGGTATGTTCCAGGAGGCAAACACAGGAAGGAGTTCATACCCACCAGGTCACAGCGTATGGACCAGAAGGCCTCAGGCAGAGGCTCTGAGGCACCCTGGTAACTCTAAGGCCAATGGAACTCCAGAGCATCCAGGCTACTTGGTGGCTGTGGGCCACCAGTCCGGCACCAAGGCAGTCACAGCCACCTGTTGGCTATTAGAGGTCCTGATATAGAGAGGACCCTTGATTGTCTCTGACCGCAGCAGGGCCAGTCCCACATTGCCCTGGCCAGCCCTGAACTTGCCAGCCACCTGTCCAGTTGCAGTCACTACTAAGGTGCCAGGGTCAATGCCACTGGCAGGCAAGGGGTCCTCGAGCTGCACAGGGAAGAGGCGCTTGCGAATGACACCTGTGTGGTGGGTACGAGCAGTCAGCTCCTGCCCAATGTAGCAGCCCTTGGTGAAGCTCACACCGTTCATGAAGGCCAGGTTGGACTCCAGGGGTAGAACCACCCCTGGAGGCAGGTCACAGACCCCCTCGGGGATGCCTGTGGGGGTCAAAAACCAGAGAGAATAAGCATAGCATGTCTAGGCACAAGTGCTGGCCTGCAGTGTGCAGAGTCCAGACCCACAAGCTAACCCTAACCCTTTTGCTCCTCCTGGGGTCCACCCAGCCCCTGTGCCCTTCCTGAGGTCCACCTAGCCTCCATGTCCCTTCTGGGGTTCACCCAGCCCCTCTGCTCCTCCTGAGGTCTACCCAGCCCCTGTGCCCTTCCTGAGGTCCACCTAGCCTCCATGTCCCTTCTGGGGTTCACCCAGTCCCTCTGCCCCTCCTGAGATCCACAAACCCCTTTGCCCTTCATGAGGTCCACCTGGCCCCTCTAAGCCTCCCCACCCCTCCCCAGTACCAGCTTGGCATGGTTGCCCCTTTCCACCCAACCCATACCTTGCTGATACCGATGCAGGTGATAATCCTGAAGGTTCCCAGGCTGTCCCCTGGGCACCAGGGCTGGGCCATAATCCTGGGTGAGGAGACGCCACCCCATACATACAGTCCGGGGGTCACGGGTGAGGATAGTGGTGGTTTCAACCCTCTCCTGCAGTGGCACAGCCTCAGGGGCCTGCGGAGTGTTAGGCAGCACAGCCCACACATGGAGCTCTGGCTGCGGCTCCACAGTGACCTTCCGCCGGATCTTATACATAGCAAGGTGCTTCTGCAGAGCACCCAGCACAGAGCTGTCACATTCCAGGAGAAAGTCTGGTACCTCCTCAGTGCACAAGGGAAGTCTGCATGAAAGAAGCAGAGGGCTTAGAGCTGGCACGAGCCCCGCCCCGTGCTCACCAAACATATGGTGAAGACTGAGACTCAGAACAGCACCTGGCCCACATGGGGCCACCCCTCCAGAATATGGTATGTGTCCCTAGAGCAATACCCATTGCTGGCTCATGGCAAACTAAAAGCCACATGGGACTGTGCCTACAGAGTAGCTTCCAAAGTGGCCTCCAGGCAAGGAGACAAGTTAATAGAGATGGCCAATGTGCAGAGCCATGACTTGTATGTATGGGGTTGCACTGCCAAGTCAGGGGAGGGAAAGCCTTGGTCTCATCACTGAACACAGACGGGTGTACAAAGCTCCCCCCTTGCCCACACGAGATACCTCCAGAATACTCACACAAGTAGCTAAATGCATTATGGGACCATGAGACAATGGTGACTCCCACGTAGGGCTGAGCTTATAAAATGTACTGATGGGACCAAGGCACAGAGGCTGTACTCACACACAGGGATGCACCCACACAGCTCATACTGGGACGAGTCACACTCCAGAGATGAGGGCTGTGACTGCACAGCAAGCCCCCAGCTGCCATGCTTGGCAGAGCTGAGACAGCTGTGAAAAAGCATGGCCCCTGAATAGCTACTGAGCCCTGCAATGGCTGACACATGCCTGGCCTCTAGTCACCTGGGCTCTGCAGCAGAGAACCTCACACTACTGGATCTGAGGGAGTGAAAGACAAGCTAGAGGTCAGGAACTGGGTACCAGACACCCTGCCAATGTAGCTCCCTACACCAGGAGGTTCCAGGACTACCAAGGGCTGGGAGTGGACTTGGTCAGACCAAGGGTATGCAGTCATCATCTGGGAAAAAGCTCCTATGAAGGTGACTGAGTACATGTCTCTGTTTCTCACTGGAACCCAGGCATATCCTGAGACCACAGAGACCCAAGCTGAGCTGTGCACAGATACAACAGGCTGTGCACAGACAGAAACAACAGAGGCCTGATGCTCTGGCAGGGGGTGGAGAGCTGAGGCTAGCTCAAATCTCTGCATATTCAGAGCCCCCCAACAAGGATAAGAAAACATCACCTGAGAAAACACAGTGCCCAGACAAGAGTCTGGGGTTACACATGGAGCAGCTCTCAGCCAGTCAAGTCCTTTCCAGAACAGCTTCTCTGGCTCTAAAGGGAAGACAGATCCAAACCCAATGACAGAAAAGGCACCAGTGGGGCTGGGGAGATGGGCCAACAGGTAAAGGTGCTTGTTAACAAGGCTGATGACCCAGGTTCGATCCCTGGGACACACACGTGTAAGAAGAGAACAACTTTTGAAATCTGTCCTCTGACTTCCACATGCATCCCATGGCACATGAGCACACACATACAAAATCAGTATTTTAAAAACAGTATTTTTAAGACAGGGTCTCCCTGTAGCCCCGGCCAGCCTGGAACTTGCCACGTACACCAGGCTGGCCTTGAACTCACACTGATCTGCCTGCCTCTGCCTCCCAAGTGCTAGGATTAAAGGCATGCACCACCACACCCGACTAGCTAAACTTTTTTTTTTTTTTGGTCTTTTGGAGATAGGGTCTCCCTGTAGCCCCAGCTGTCCTGGAACTCGCCTTGTAGACCAGGCTGGCCTTGAACTCACAAAGATCCACCTGTCTCTGCCTCCCAAGTGCTAGGATTAAAGGCGTGGCTAAACTTTTTTAATAAGGTGGAGACACTCAGTGTTAACCTCTGGCTTTGCCATGTGCATACATACACATACACACACACACACACACACACGCACACACACTTATACACAAACAATTTTTTTTTTATTTTAGTTTTAGAAATCTGGGCTGACAAGATGGCTCAGTGTGTAAAAGCATTTGCTGGGCAAACCTGACAACCTGAGTTCAATCCCCAGAACCCACATAAAGATGGAAGGAGAGAAGCTGGGGATGTAGCTCAGTGGTAGAGTGCTTGCCTAGCATGTACAAGGCCGTAGGTTCAAACCCCAGTACCACCCAAAACCAAAACCAAAAACAGAGCCCTAAAATGTATAGAGAACTCAACCCAACCACAGAAAAACAAATACTTGCTTTTGGCTGGGCGTGGTGACGCACACCTTTAATCCTAGCACTTGGGAGGCAGAGGCAGGTGGGTCTTTGCGAGTTCAAGGCCAGTCTGGTCTACAGAGTGAGTTCCAGGACAGCTGGGGCTACAGGGAAAACCCTGTCTTTGAAACAAACCTAAAAAAAAAAAAAAAAAAAAAAAAAAAAAAAGATGGAAGGAGAGAACTGACTCCACAAAGCTGTCCTGACAGCCATGCTCGTGCTGGGCATACACATGTGCTCACGAAGGTCACATACATACACACACAACAATAGTACTTATAGAGCTGGAGACATGGTTCATCAGATAAGAGTATTTACTGATATGTGGCTGAAGAGATGGCTCAGCAGTTAAGAGCACCAACTGCTCTAGCAGAGAACCAAGGTTCGATTCCCAGCACCCACATGGAGGCTAAGAACCGTCTTTAATCGTCGCACTTGGGAGGCAGAGGCAGGTGGATCTCTGTGAGTTCAAGGCCAGCCTGGTCTACAGAGTGAGTTTCAGGCCAGCTGAGACTATAAGGAGACCCTGTCTCAAAAAAAAAGAAAAAAAAAAGTATTGGCTGCTCTTGCAGAGGCCCCAGTTTAGCTCCCAGCACCCACAAAAGGCAGGTCAAAGACTTCCTGTAAGTCCAGTTCCAGGAGATCTGGTGCCCTCTTCTGGCTTCTTCAGGCAGGGGAGCTGCAGTGCACAGCTGTTGCGTGGACACCCCATGAAAAGATCCAAATTCACAAGTCCAACTGTGGTTTCTACTGAATACACAGAGCTTTTGTGCCACCACAAAGTCAAAAACTTGAAAAATCCTAAGGCCAAGATGGGGTTAAAGCTCTAGCAGAACATTTGCTGAGTAAGTGTTGAGCCCTAGCTTCTCCACACCACCAAAGGGGGAGGGAGAGCCTAACCAGGCACTGCAGGTCAGGGATCACCTGTTCTGAAAATAACTGCAACAGAAAGCCCCAAATGGTTAAAGAACACAGCAGAAATGAAAGTCTTGAGGGGAAAATAAATACATGAGCCAGATGAGAGGGACCGATCCCTACAGTTGGGCAATTACTGAGCACTGTAAAAGTCTGGTTTAAAAACGAGGGGCTGGGCTGGAGAGATAGCCTAGCGGTTAAGAGCACCAACTGCTCTTGCAGAGGACCCGGGTTCAATCCCCAGCACCCACATGGCGGCTGAGAACTCCAATTCCAGGAGAACTCCAGTTCCAGGGGAATCCGAGACCCTCTTCTGACCTCCGCGGCATTGCACGACATGGGTGCACAAACCTACATGCAGACAGTACATTCATACACATACAAAAATAAATAAAAAATTAAAAAAAAAAAAAGAAAAAAGAAAAACGAGGGGCTGGAGAAAGGACTCGGCAGTTAAGAGCACTTGCTACTTTTGCAGAGCATGCAGGTTGGGCTCCTACCGCTCATGTCAGGCAACTCCCAAGCACCTGTGTAACTCCTGTTCCAGGATCTTAAGACACCCCTTGTCTCCACAGGAACATACCCACACAGAGACACAAAACACACAGACATAATTTTTAAAATCTTTTTAGAAAAATCACTATGTACCTGATTACAGGTATGTTCCAGCTGAGCATGCCGATACATATCTGTAATCCTAGTATTTGGGAAACAGAGGCTTAGGGGACCGGAAGTTCAGAGTTAGCCTTGGCTAACTCAAAACCACCCTGGTCTACATAAAATCATGTCTCAAAAAAGAATCACCAGTGTCTGCATCCATTACTTATTTCACTGCTGTGACCACTCACCTGACAAGAAGCAACTTAAAGGAAGGGTTGACTCTAGTCACAGTTTGAGGTGCACCCATCCTGGCGTGAAGTCACATGACAGCTGGGTACACTGTATCCATGATCAGGATGCAGAGAGAGATGAGTATGGGTTCTCAGCTCACATTATTTTAATTATTTTTATTTTATTTTCTGTGTATGTAAGTGCACCCATGTCATGCAATGCCTGAGGATATCAGAAGAGGGTGTCAGATCCCCTGGAACTGGAGTTACAGACAAATGTTAGCTACCATGTGGGTGTTTCGAATTGAACCGTGCTCCTCTACAAGACAGTGCATTCCCTTTAACCACTGAGCCATTTCTCCAGCCCCACATTCTCCTTTTTATTCAGCCCAGGACCCCAACCCTGGGAATGAATATATTCCACATTCAGGGTGTGTCTTCCCATCTCAGTTAACACAGTCTAGAAACAACCCCAAAACATGCCTAGAGATTTGTTTCCTAGATGACTCTAGATGCTGCAAGTCTGACAACCAGTTCTAACTTCCCTCAGTGTTACTGAGTTTTTTAAACTTATGCTTGATGAAAGCATTCCTAGTGTCTTATAAACAAGCAAAAAGATGATGGGGGTAGGCAATTTACTCCCTCATTGGCAGCTGCTAAAATCTCCCTTGCTGCCCTGAGCAAAAGAACTGTTAGTCAAACAGGGAGCCAGACTATACTTATGCCAGCACCAGCCACCTGGAACCTTCCTTGAATGCCCTGAGAAATAATGATGGTTGCAGCTAGGCATCCCACCAAAGGCCCAACTTCAGCCAGGACTGCTTAAAACTATATCAGATTTTTTTTGCCATCACAAGTCTCAGTGAGCCCTAAACAATCCTGAAATCACTTCCACCTAAACCAGAGGGAAAGCATCTCCCCTGGTGGCCTAGTCACTACTGCTAAAGACACAGGGTTATGACTGCCTAAAACACAAGCCTAATCATTGTGAATGGCAAGAGCTGTGATTCGTCCAAACAAAGCTTCCAGGGCTGTATAAGCAGGCTGCTGAAGCTCAGGTAATGGGACTGCAGGAAGCTCTCCTGAGTGTCTCCTCTAGCACTGCAGCACCAGGCCCAATGAGAGGCTTCTCTCAGTGCTCTTTTCTGGCCTACTTTACAGTGGGCTGATAACAGAGGAAGCAGCAGCAGAGAAGGCAGAGGTCAGCAGAGGCAGGGCAGTGACCGTGGCAGCACATGAGCAATGGACAAGCCAAGTTGCAGAAAGGACAAGACTGCCAGCTTCTGTCTAACAGCTGAAGCAGCAACAGCTGACCAGTTTGACAGCAGCCAGGAAAGGAAGAAGGGCAGGAGAAGTAAAGAGAGGGCAAGGGCGTGCAGAGTTGAGACTGAAAAAGGATGAACACTCTAAGAGGCCAGAAAAGAGAAACTGTAGGCTCAGGACACTGAAGAGTTCCAGGGAACTGACAGGCCTTTAGAGCCAAGGATCTGAGACTCTGGGCAGAGCCGTGACACTAGCAGGCATTAATGGCTAGGGAATCACAACTTCCTGGACCCACAAAGTAGCTGGAACACTGGCTGCAGACAGGGACTAAGGAATGCCCAAACACAGGCCTGCCAGTCATCTGCAAGAGGGTGCAACCAAGGGCTGAGGAATTTCCCCTCACTTGGCCCAGAGCTGTTATCACAGAAGCAAGGCTCTTGACTCTCAAGTTCTTCCACACTAGAGGGTGCCACGTTCTGCTACTCCCATAGGTCTACTGCAGCTACAAGGCCCATCACTGCCAACCACCCAAGGGAATGAATGAACGCTACCAAAGACCAGTACTTGAAAAGCTTCCCCTTGTTGCCCAGAACACACCCCTCCCCAGGCGGCCCATTGGTAACACACACAGCCAATGGCATCCTGGAAAGACAGTCAGCTCTAAGCCTCCAGAGTGATGTCAGTGTGTATTCTACCCACAGCAGTAACTAGACACAGTCCCAGACAGAGGTGGACGGGGGTGGGGGCAATAAGCACACCCCGGGTTCTCAGAGAAATCTATCTACCAGAGCACCATATTGGGTCTGGCCAAAGGGCTGTCATTTGCCAACCAGGCTCTACATCCAGAGTCTGCTAAGAGATGTGCTACAGTGAACAGATTCCCTGGAAGTCACATCGTGGCTTTCAGGACACAGGGACCGAGGCCCTAGGCTTCTGCATAGGAGTGCAGGCAGTGTCTGAAAAATGACACCATGGCTGCCTATTCACAGTGACCACCTTTCACCTGGAATGGCCACCCTCATGGGCTCAAAAAAAAAAAAAAAAAACACCCTGCATAAGTGAAGAGTCCACACACCCAGCCCTGAGCACTTAGGGGGCTGGTGAAAGAGCTCCCCAAAATCCAACTCAGGAAGACACCAGGAAGCAGGTGGCCAGCTTGGACTCAGGTGAGAGTTAGGAAAGGATAGCCCAGGAGCAGGCCAGGAAGGATGAGTCTTCGACCTGCTAGATGGTGCTGAGATTTCAGAACTCAGTCCTGGAAAGGTGACCACGAAGAACCCAACGCTATAAAACGGGTTCTGCCCAGAGTGGCCAACAAATGGTACTAACCATCACAGACAGGTCTACACAGCTGAGACCATACTGGGATACAGTTGGCACTGCAGGAGGAAAACAGGGAAGAAGCAAACTCGATGGTCAGACACTGGTCTTCTGTCACTGGAGACAGGGTGGTGTGTAGAGTGGCCCCAAAGACCAATGAAGCCTCTTTCCATGCAGTGAAGAGGGGGTGACAGCCTGTGCTTAGGGAACCCCCACCTTGAAGGTCCTATCTTTGACTTGACTGGTTGAGAGCCCAGGCACATGACTGTGTGCAAGTCACTAGGCCAACCTGGATGACTTCCATAGGACAGCCTTCCCTGGGTGCCTTCTTCACCGTGTCTACAACCATCCTCCCCTAGACTCATTTTTTAAGGCATCTAACCTTGGGTGTCTAACCAGCATCGCCTGAGAGTCATATCCTACACATCCTTCCCAGGGGTGCTCCCTGAGTGTCTACCCTCCCCTACCCAGAACACCCTTCTCTGGGAAGTGGAGCCAGTTCCTCCTAGGGTGCTCCCTGGGTGCCTACTGAGTACAACCCAGGACACCTTTCCCTGGTTCATCCAGCCAAGTTCCGATAGATTTAAGTCCCAGCAGCCCCTCGCTTCCATTGCCCCGCCCCCGCCCTCGCTCACCCGTACAAAATGACGTCATAAAGCGTACGGCCCTGCACGTTCAGGAAGTGGGCGTAAGCCGCGCGTGCAGAGGGCGGAGCCGCGCCGGCCGCAGGACCCGGAAGCGGCAGCTCATTGGTCAGCAGCCCCAGCAGAAAGGGCGCGGCATCCGGGCCGCGCACACGTAGTAGGGCGCGTTTTTCCAGCCGGAAGCAGGCCCAGGCCGCATTGTCTGCGGAGTCGGGGCGGAGAAAGCCGGAGCCACAGGCTAGGCAGCGCCTCGGTGCCAGGCGCGGCCGCCAGCGCCAGGCCTGGCCTCCGCTCCCTGCAGCCGCACCCCGGAGCAGCGCCGTGGCCGCCATCTTGGGCACGAGTCGGGAGCGGTGGCGCGGGCACCACAGCGGCCCCTGGCGGTGACGGAAGGGGTGCACGTTTGTGGGGCAAAGTGGGCGGGGCCTCTGCCTGTCCGTAGGTGCGCAACCCCGGCCTTCCTGTTAGACAGCTAAGCCAGAGACCCTGCTGATCCCTTGCCCCCTTCTTGGTGCACCGAGAGGCGTGGAAACATGAAATTTGCCACCTTATGCCGAGCCTGGTGTGCAGGAGGATGCCAGTTCAAGACCTACCTGGCCAACTTAGACCTTCAAATAAAAGGCAAAAAGAGGGTTAGAGATACATAGCTCAGTGGTAGAGCACTTTCTAGCAGGCAGGAGACCCTGATTTGATTGATCCCCAGTAGTGCCAAGAAAAAAGGAGGAAGAAAAGAAAATTATCCAAACATTTCTTTGACCTGTTTCATTGTGGTTAAATACACACAAAATAAAATTTACCATATTCACTTTTACACATTTAGTTCAGTGTTCATACTGCTGTGCAGTCCTTACCATCATCCACTCCAGAACTTTGTAGTACACACACACACACACACACACACACGCACACGCACATGCACACCTAGCTCCTGGCACCCACAATTTACTCGGTAGGTTTGAAGCCTCCAGAACCATCCGGAGAGTCGTCAATGCCCATCCTCTTGTGTCTGCCTCATTTCATGTAGCTTTTTTTTTTTTTTTTTTTTTTTTGGTCTTTTCGAGACAGGGTCTCCCTGTAGCCCCAGCTGTCCTGGAACTCACTCTCACTCTGTAGACCAGGCTGGCCTTGAACTCACAAAGATCCGCCTGCCTCTACCTCCCAAGTACTAGGATTAAAGGCGTGCGCCACCACGCCCGGCTCATGTAGCATTTAATTTGTCCATATTTGCCACATGTCAGAATCTCCCTTTTTGAAGACAAATTATATTGCATTAAATGAATGTTCATGTTTTCCTCACAGATCCATCCATCACTTAAGTGATCACCTTTTGGCTGCTGGAAGTAATGGTGCTATGAATGTAGCTGTACTGATACCTCTCTGAACCCTGCTTTCGGTTCTTTGGGGTTACAATGGATCATATTACCAGGGAAATCCGGGTTCCCATTTGTGGATTCTTAGTCTCCAAAAGAATTGAAAAACAGATTTGGAAGGAAGCTTGAGAACAGTTATAGAGTTTGAGAGAGAAAACAGGGCAGGTAAACTGGAAATCCAGCAGTTGCTGAGATGAGGGAGATGGAGAATCTTTTAAATTAGAAGTGGAGGCCAGGGGCTGGAGAGATGGCCTAGCGGTTAAGAGCCCCGACTGCTCTTGCAGAGGACCCAGGTTCGATCCCCAGCACCCACATGGCGGCTGAGAACCGTCTGAAACTCCAATTCCAGGAGAACTCCAGTTCCAGGGGAATCCGACACCCTCTTCTGACCTGCGGCACACGGGTGCACAGACCTACATGCAGACAGTACATTCATACACATACAGAAATAATTTAAAAAATTTTTTAAAAAGAAGTGGAGGTCAGAGAAACAGAAGGTCCAGAGTGTCAGGAATCCATGCTTAAACTTTCAACCAATATCTAGAAAAGAGATAAAGGAAAAGGAAAAGCATGCTTAGTGCCAGTGCAAAGTGTTACAGACTCAGATCTGAGTTCAAAGGGCACCAGATTCCAGACTCGTGTCCCAGGGCAAAGGACTGCACCACGGACAAGGTTAGAAACAGAAATAGAGGGCTGGAGGGATGGCCTAGCGGTTAAGAGTGCCGACCCCTCTTGCAGAGGACCCGGGTTTGATCCCCAGCACCCACATGGCGGCTGAGAACTCCAACTCCAGGAGAACTCCAGTTCCAGGGGAATCCGACACCCTCTTCTGACCTCCGCGGCGTTGCACGACACGGGTGCACAGACCTACATGCAGACAATACATTCATACACATACAAAAATAAATAATAAAATTAAATAAAAACAGAAATAGAGGCAGTTTATTAAGAAAGAGAAAGCAGGGCTAGTGAGATGTGTAGGTGACTGTGTACTTGCTAGTCTTGTAGAGGACCTGGATTCAGTTCCCAGCACCCATATGGTTGCTCACATCCTCTCTAACTCCAGTTCCAGGGGATATGATGCCCTCTTCTGGCCTCCAGAGACAGGAGGTACACACACATATGTTACACATATATATGCAGTATGCAGGCAAACACTCATACACATGAAATAAATATGGTTTTAAGGAAAAAAAAAAAAAAGGAAAATGAGGTGGACATTATCCCAGCATCTGAGTGAGAGGTTGAGGCAGGCAGAGCTCTCTGAATCTGAGGCCAGCTTGGATTACATAGTGAGTTCTTAATCTCTTAACAAAAGAATTTAGAAACAGACTTGGCATCACACACACACACACACGCATACGTGCACAAACAAGCAAAAAGCAGCAAAAAATATGCACTCCAAAAGTGGTGCTCCATGAGTTGCATGACCCTGTATAGGACATTCACATAGCACAGACTCCCAAGTTTGCATATAGCAGGCTTTTCTTGCAGATGTTGTGTTCCTTACATGAAGCTCAGGTGGAAAAGGGCACCCAGTCTTTGCAAACTGGCTTCTCATATGTTAATCTTGATATTTCAGTCTCTGATCTTTACTCTTCTATCACCATATGATGATTCCACACTTAATGTTTATTTTTAATATTTTGTTTAATATTTTTTATTTTTTTAATGTATCTTTTTAAATTTTTATTTATTTCTGTATGTGTACGAATGTACTGTCTGCATGCAGGTTTGTGCACCCGTGTTGTGCAATGCTGCAGAGGTCAGAAGAGGGTGTCGGATTCCCCTGGAACTGGAGTTCTCCTGGAATTGGAGTTACAGACGGTTCTCGGCCACCATGTGGGTCCTGGGGATCGAACCCGGGTCCTCTGTAAGAGCGGTTGGCTCTCTTAACCGCTAGGCCATCTCTCCAGCCCAATATTTTTTATTTTATGTGTATGAGTATATTGCCTGTGTGTGTAAGTGCACCTGTATTGGGCAAAGCCCACAGAGATCAGAAGAGGGTATCGAATTCCCTAGAACCAGGCTTTACCTATGGTCATTAGCCACCATATATGTGCTGGGACTCGAACCCAGGTCCTCTCCAAGAGCAGCCAGTGCTTTTTCTTCAAATATGTTTATTTTATGTGTATGAGTGTTATGCCTACATGTGTGTAAGTGCACCCATGTCATGCAATGCCTGCAGAGGACCCAAGAGGGCATCGGATCCCCTTGAACTGGAGTTACAGACGTTGTTAGCCACCATGTGGTGCACACAACTTTAATCCCAGCACTCGGAAGGCAGAGGCAGGCAGATCTCTGTGAGTTCAAGGCTAGCCTGGTCTACATAACAAGTTCCAGGCCAGCTTGAGCTACAGGGAGACCCTGTCTTAAAAAAGACCAAAAAAAAAAAAAAGTATTCTCAAGAGTGAAGGTTGTCCAACATCAATCTCTGGCTCACGTGTGTGCATGNCTCTCTCTCTCTCTCTCTCTCTCTCTCTCTCTCTCTCTCTCAATGGGCTTGGAGGCTACCTCCCAATGAAGCTGTCCATGAGCAGCTCTATATGTAATGCCTCAGCAAGCTTCACCTCCTGAGCAACTCAAACCACAGGCATACTCACAGTCTAGAAACTTGAAGTCCAAAGTCAGGTTTGGCAGATTATGGTAAGGGCACTTTGCACTGTGTCCTCACATAAAGGAAATGGTAGGAGCTCTCAGAGGTCTCTTTTATTATTTTATCTTATTATTTTAGTAGAGCACTAATCCATTAATGAGTGTCTCCCCTAAAGACCCCCTCACCTCCCAAAAGCCTTTACTCATTTTTTTTTTTTTTTTTTTGGTCTTTTCGAGACAAGGTCTCCCTGTAGCCCCAGCTGTCCTGGAACTCACTCTGTAGACCAGGCTGTCCTTGAACTCACAAAGATCCACCTGCCTCTGCCTCCCGAGTGCTAGGATTAAAGGCGTGCGCCACCACGCCCGGCCAAGCCTTTACTCTTAATCTCACTCCCTTAGATGATAGAATTTCAACCTAAGAATCTGGAGGGGACACAAACATTTGGCCTGTGGCGTGTGTATTTCCACTGTCTCATTTCAACCTGCAGAAACTAATCAACGGTGGCTCAGGTGGCTGTTCACTTCCATTGGCCAACTCTCTACCTTTTGTTGCTTTGCAGCCATCCATCTCTGCCAATTTTGTTTGTTACTGCTCCTCTTTTCTGCTGGCATAAGAACATCAGCTGCTCAAGTGTCTCCCAGGGACAAGGACAGGCCTCACTCCTCTGCTTTATCAGTGAAACCAGTCTACACATGATTCTAAGCGCCCCCTCCCCCACCCACCTGACCTGCTGCATTGTCTCCTCATGGTGGAACACAAGTGGGTGAATGTGGTAAGAACCACAGCCCATGGAGTTCTAGCCATCCTGCTTTACTCATTCAGTGAGCAATGGCCCTGAGTCCTGGTGGGAAGCCTCGCTCTGAACAGTGGCCTCCCTACTGTAAGAGGCCACTGCCCCTGCTGAGGGTGACCCAGCTTCAGGATGGCACCAGCAGCCTTGTGCAACAGATCTTTGTATCCCACAAATCTACTCCAAGCAGACCTCATGTGGTCTGCCTCCTGGGCCCTCATGCGCTCGATTGCTTCTCCTCAGCCTTCGGCTTCTCATTTGGGGCACCAAAGACTTGAACATGGCCTTGTTTAAAGCTCTGAGCCCCAGGCAGGTGAAACTTTTGTTTAATGAACTTCAGGAAATCAATAGACCAACTGCCCAGTTTATTCCTCACTCTGAGATAGTGCCAGTCCCCAGTTCCAGTTTTTAGATAAATTGATAATCTGCTCACGTACAAGAGTTTAAGCAAGTAAGTAGTATATACATGGTAATTAAGCAAGTAATTACAAGATCATAAAAGAAGCTGGGCATGGTGGCGCATGCCTCTAATCCCAGCACTTGGGAGACAGAGGCAGGCAGATCTCTGTGAGTTCAAGGCCAGCCTGGTCTACAGAGCCAGTTCCCGGCCAACTGGGGCTACAGGGAGACCCTGTCTCAAAAAGACCAAAAAAAAAAAAAAAAACCATAAAAGATCACAAGAATGCACCAGTCTGGCAAACAAAGATTCAATGATCCAATAAAACCAAACCAAAACAAAACAAAAACCTAAGGAGCAGAAAGCAAAAAAAAAAAAAAAAACCATAAAAGATCACAAGAATGCACCAGTCTGGCAAACAAAGATTCAATGATCCAATAAAACCAAACCAAAACAAAACAAAAACCTAAGGAGCAGAAAGCAGATTCCTGTTTACCT
The DNA here is from genome assembly GCA_009823505.1 of Rhizomys pruinosus. Classification (NCBI taxonomy): domain Eukaryota; kingdom Metazoa; phylum Chordata; class Mammalia; order Rodentia; family Spalacidae; genus Rhizomys; species Rhizomys pruinosus. The sequence goes on along the minus strand of VZQC01010462.1, from coordinate 539,693 downwards.
TCCTCGTTCTTTTCTTATTTCTTATTTCTTCCTATTTTATCTTGGCCCTTCCATAGTCCAAAGTTCTTAGCAACCATCTTATTTCTTATTGCCGATAAGCTGCCTTCACGCTTTTCCTTTAGATAAGAAAATGCTACTCATGGTAGCTGTCAAGGTAAGGTTGAAGGAGCTGCTACTTGAGCTGTAGGAATGGCTCATTAGTTAAGGAGACTTGCTACACAATCATGAGGATTTGGGTTCAGATCTCTGCACCCACATAACAAGCTAGATATCCCCAAAGCACCTGTAACTCCAGCTCAGAGCGATCTGACACACACTCTTCTGGCCTCCAAGCCACACCTGCATGCAGCTGTCTGCTCAGGTACATATGTACGTACACACACACACACACACACACACACACACAAATAAATAAAAAATAATAAAATTATCTTTCTTTGAAAAAGAGAAAGCTATTATTAGGCTAGGCATGGTGGTGCATGCCTTTAATCCCAGAACTCAGAAGGCAGAAATAGATGAATCTCTGTGAGTTTGAGACCAGCCTGGTCTACATAGTGAGTTCCAGGCCAGTTAGGGCTACAGTAATGAAACCCTTTGTCAACAAAACAAAACAAAACAAAATGAAGGCTGTTATTAAGGGGCTGGAGAGATGGCTCAGCAGTTAAGAGTACTGGCTGGGGGCTGGAGAGATGGCTCAGCGATTAAGAAGCACTGACAACTGCTCTTGCAAAGGACCTGGGTTCAATTCCCAACACCTACATGGTGGCTAAGAACCATTAAGCGGGGCGTGGCGATACATGCCTTTAATCCTAGCACTCGGGAGGCAGAGGCAGAGGCAGGCAGATCTCTGTGAGTTCAAGGCCAAGGCCAGCCTGGTCTACAGAGTGAGTTCAAGGCCAAGGCCAGCCTGGTCTACAGAGTGAGTTCCAGGCCAGCTGGGACTATAAGGAGACCCTGTCTCAAAAAAAATTCCCCAAAATAAAAAAGAGGCTGGAGAGAGGGCTCTGTGGTTAAGAGCAAAGTACTGGCTGCTCTTACAGAAGACCTGAGTTTGGTTCCCAACATGGTAGCTAACAACTGTCTGTAACCTGGATCCCAGTTCCAGGGGATCCAACAGTCTCTTCTGGCTCCTTTGAACACACACACGGTGTACCTACATGCAGTCAAAACACTCATACACATAAAATAAATGTAAATAATTTTTGAGAGCCATGCTGATAGGTGCAGTGAGGGCTGGTTGTATTGATAGGTTCAATCAAGCACCTAGCCACAGGGCCTCACCGTAGGGGTGCAAGGGAGAAGATCAGGCTCCACCCCGATGCAGCCTGGCTTTGGGAATTTATAAATAGGGATCAGGGTGGTTGGTCTGGAGAGCAACCAGGAGGAGGAGACATCTGGTAAGATGACTCTAGTCCAGCCTACCTAATAGGTTCCTGCTGAAGGTAAGCAAGGTGAACTCCTGGGGCCAATCACACGTTCTCGGTGCTAGGTATCTAGGGCAGGGCTTCCCACTAGACTGCCTTGGCAGGATTCTTGCTAAAGCTGGACTTTACAAGGCTGAGGACAGATAGGGCTAGAAGTCTCAGGCCACTGCATGCCTCTAATCCCAGCACTCTGGGGACAGAGGCAGAAGGATCAGTTCAGTCATCTTCAGCTGCACAGCTAGTTCATAGCCAACCTGGGGTACATGACACCCTGCCTTAGGAAGGATGGCAGAAGCTGAGCAAGTATGTATTACCACCACCACCACCCTGTCACCCCTTGAAATTTGAGCCCTTCTTGTCTTCCACAAGCCCTATGAGACCCTGGATCCCTCCAAGTTGGACTTGTTTGTGCCGGGACAGTCTGGGCTAATGGAGGTTCGGCCAGGCCCCCATTAACAGTCTCCAGCACACAGTTCCCCTCAGGCTGCAGGCTTCCTGATTGACATTTGTTATCACTGGAATGTATGACCCTGGCAGGCAGAACTTCCCTTCCCTAGGCCCAAGGGCAATCCAGCAGCCCCTGCCAGCCTGAGTGAGGATACCACAGAAGCCAGGACAGGACAACACTGGCTGAAGGCTACACCCACAGGGTCAGGGGCCACGTTCCTCAGGCCTCACGTCAGCTTGTCCCTGGCCAGCACAGGAGAAATGGGCTTCCCACCCATGTAGGGCCGGCAGGAAGGGCAAGCAAGCAGTCCAGCCGGTGCCCCAGTGCCCTGGCTTGGGTCACTCAGAATGTACCAGAAAGCTCCTGCCAAGCCCACCTTGGCTGGCAGCCATGGCCACTGCCACATTAATGGGCTGCAATGAAATTAAATGGAACTTGGCTCCTGACATAGTTGTAGTGGCTGCAACCTTTACCCAGGAAGCTTTCTGAACCCTCTGCATCAAGCTTCCAGCCCAATGTCCAGCAACCTCCAAAGGCCTGGGGCTTGGACTGCTATGTTTCTTCCATAAGGAACTGTGAGTTGGCCTGAAGGCTCCATGGAACTGAAGGGCCCATCCTGGCCTCAGGGTCCAGCTGCAACAGGACCCATTGCCAACATCCCTTAGAGGCCCAGGTTTTGCCGCCATCAGGAGGGGCGGAAAAGCTGGAAAATTGGCTGGCTGGGGGTCCCAGACCCCACCTCCCAGGGTAGTGGTGGTTTCCTGTTTTTCTCTCCTTATGGCTTCCCCCATTCCCAGAGGAAGGAGAAGGGAACTGCCCCCATTCTGCAGGTGCCTCTGACCACTCCTCTCTCCACCCTATCCCTCAACAAACTCTCACGAGAAGCAGCCAGTTGGCTAGGGATGTGGAAACGGATGGGGATGAGTCAAGAGGCCAGTCTCATCTTGTGCCAGCAGGGCATGGCTGCCATGCAGCATGGAGTAAGGGTCAGCCCAGTGGCAGGGCCACAGGCCTTTTCAGGGCTAAAAAGTTCAGGAGGGAGAGTGGTGATGAATGGGTGATGGTCAACAATGTCCACTGGGGTCTTTGACTGAGGCATGGAGCTTTTTTTTAGTAGCTAAGTGGCTATTAAATGCTAGTAGTTGGGTAGATTCAACTCTGGGAGTTAAGAGAGTCGAGCATCTTAGATCTTTCACATCAGTAGAAAGCCACAGCCCAGCTTGAGGCTCAGGGCTCAGACATAGTGTCATGTAGATGTTTCCTCTGGGTCAAACGTCACCATGCCATCTTGAATCAAAGCAATTGTGACCACCCACATGAGACCCTCTTGAGATTCAACCCTTAACATTCCCTTGTGAATGGAGGAGGCTCTTGAGGCTCACAGGGTATATGGTGGGAGGGGTGTGCAGGGCTGCTCTGGGCCTCAGAGGTTAGGAGGCAACTGGCCACCTAAAGTCTACACTAAGGTAGCTCCCAAATGGAAGTAGCTTGTATTCCCCTATGCCTCCTCTCTCTTGTCTCTCGAAAGTCATCACTACTCTCCTGGGCTGAATTCCCATACCCCCAGCCCAAGATGGACTGCCCTCTGTCCCGAGCTGTAGGCTGACCTTGTGCCTGACCGTTCTTTGTTTCTGACATCTGTATGCTCCACTGAGCCCCCACCACTCAACCCTGGCATGCTGCCTGGCACAGAGTGGCACATTATAGGTCTGATGACTTCCTTGGTTTGGTCTCCAGCCTTACTTTAATCCCAGCCTGTCCCTGGGCAGGGGTCTCCTCTTCTAGTCCCTTGGAATTGAGCTGTGTCTCCCCCCAGTGAACTGCAGTAGACACATTTCCAAATGTATTCATGCTCACAGACAGGCTCACAACATACAAATGCATGGAGTCACATTTACACACAGGCACATGCTGCTGCATAGTGACCGGTGCAGCTGTGGGTCAGATAGCATAAGCACATATACACACTCAATTGTAAACAAAAGTTAGTTTTATTTTACTTCCTTTGTTTTTAAGGTTGGCTCTGAATTAGGGAGATGAGCCTAGAAGCTGGAGACAGGCCTCAGAAAGCTCCTTACCCAGCATGGCCAAAGCCACAGCTCTGCATCACAGCCCTAGATCCAAGCAGCAACTCCCAGGATGTCCCCGAGGAAGGAGCAATGCCAGGCCATCACAGCTCGGGGAGAGGCAGTGGTGCTCATTCTGGAGCCAGGAGCTGGGTGTAGATTGGGGACTGGGCACAGGGAATGCTGCTTGTCCAGGACACGCCTTGGCTTTGTGCAAGGAAGACCTGGGCCCAGCTCTGTGAGGGCTTTAGGGAGTCCAGAGAAGCCTATTGGCTGCTGCAGAGAATAGGATAAGCACAGTCACCCAAATGGTTCAGGCCAGACAGACACCTTCGGTCGCTGTAGGAGAGCTTGTGAGGGAAGGCTGTGAGCCCCAGGAGAAAGAAGGACCATCCTTGCTAAGCATGGCCTGGAGGTGCAGGAGCCAGTGCCTCCCTCCGAAAGCCCTTCAGCCCCTCCCTCCCACCTCCAGGGGAAGTCCCGGTGCCACCAGGTTCTACCTGCTGCCACAGTGGAAGACAGGTAGATTTCCACAGAGCTCCCATGCCACGCCCTCCCTAAGCTCTCTCCAGTGCCCTCAGATCCACACCGTGGCCTTTCCGTCCCTGCTGCCTGTACTCCCCTTCTCTGATCCAGCCCTGAGCTTGGTGGCAGGTTGCTCCTGTGGCCCCGACCTGCCCTGCTCCCCGACTGTGCCCCCAGATGTGGCGCTGCCGGTTCCAGAGGCCGGAGCACCAGCCCTGGGTGGCCCCCGGGACCCTGTGTTGAGCCCTGTGCAGGGCGGGCTGTCCCGTTCCCCTGCCGCCGCCACCGCCGCCGCTGCCCCATCCCGCAGAGCTTGCAGGGCCAGGTTAGCCAAGTTCTGGTCGTGGGCACGCGCTCGTTCTGCCGCGCGCACCACCAAGCTGTAATCCGGCGGGCAGGCCAGGCCCGCTGTGCCTGCCGCAGGGAAGGTGCAGGGCGGCGGGCGTGGTGCCGGGCTCAGGCCAGGAGCAGAGGCCCCTCGGCGGCCGCGCACCGCGTCCTGCGCGCTGCCCAGGCCCAGGTGCGCCATCTCGCAGAGGTTGAGCAGCAGGCACAGGCAGCTGACCACGTACATGACCAGCAGGAAGATGGTCTTCTCCGTGGGCCGCGACACGAAGCAATCCACCACGTGCGGGCAGGGCTGGCGGCTGCAGGCAAAGAAGGGCGGCACCTCGAAGCCATACAGCAGGTACTGGCCCACCAGGAAGGCCACCTCGAAGGCTGCCCTGACCACCAGCTGGGCCACGTACACCCGCATCAGGCCCTCCCTCTGGATGCGCCGCCGCCCGTCGTGCTGCCCTGCCGGGCCCGCGGTGACCACCGGAGGCTTGCCGTCACCTCCGGCCCCCTTCGCACCCGCTTCCTCCATGCGCTCCTCTTCGGTGTCCTCCCCGAGGCCTTCGGGAGCCCCCGGCTCCTCTTCCTCCTCATCCTCCAGCGACAGCATGGGCTCCGCCTCCCCGAGATCTGCAGCGTCAGGCCAGCCAGGAGGTGATGGTGGCAGGTGCGCACGGGGCACACGGCGGGGGCCTGGGCGACGGCGGAGGGCACGCCTCCGCTCCTGCTCGGAGGCGCGCGCCAGGCGGTGGACCGCGTAGCCCAGGTACATGACTGAGGGCGTGGAGATGACAACGATTTGGAAGACCCAGAAGCGCACGTGTGACAGGGGTGCAAAGGCATCGTAGCAGACGTTGTCGCAGCCCGGCTGCCGCGTGTTGCAGGTAAACTTGGATTGCTCATCCGAGTAGATGGACTCGCCGCCCACTGCGGTCAGCACAATGCGAAAGACCACCAGCACGGTCAGCCACACCTTGCCCACGAAGGTGGAATGATTGTGGATCTCCTCCAGCAGCCGAGTCAGGAAGCTCCAGCTCATGTTGGTCATGGGAGCGAGCAGGTGGGACCTGCAGGCACGGGCAGTGGTCAGCAGGGACTCTGCAGGGGACCGCTGGGAACTTGGAAGCCCAGAGTGGAGGTGCCTACAGGTTTGTCCAGCAACTGGATTCTCTCTGCTTAAGCACCCCAAGTCAATGGGAGCACAGTTCCTTGTAGAGAAAAACCTCTCATCTGGATTCTCACTCTGCTACCTGAGGATAAGCTTCCGGAGGCAAAGCCTCATCTCCCACTGAACCCTGCCCCCTACCATTCCTGCCTCCCTCCTCCAAAAGTCCCCAGGAAAGGCCCAACCTGTAGAAAGTACATCTCTGTCCCAGGCCCCCAAAGCCACAGAGCCTGAGAGGGAGTCTTCTCTATGCGCTGTCTTCACTGGCAGAGAGGAAAAACCAAGGCAGAACAGCCTTGATCAGCCCCAGAGCTGATGCAAGTCTCCTAACGCTTACTCCAAGCCTGCCAACCCTCTGAATCCCTGCTACTTCCCAGCCTTTGTGATCGAAAAGTCCCCCATAGTCCTGAGGTAACATTAGCTCCTAGCCTTCCCGGGCTGTTTAGCAGCCAACCTCCTGGAAGCCCTAACCCTTCTCTCTCCACACCCTGCCCAGCAGCTCCAGGAGTCCCTTCAATAAATGACATTCATCTTTCCCAAACACCTAGTCTGTCAGCTGCTTTTCTCAGTGCCCATAGACCATCCAGGGCTCCTCCTCATCTAGCTCCAGATCCCAATGCCCTGGACTGTCCCAGCATGTCTAGACAGGACCATGTACAGTGAAGCTGTAGACATGGTGGTACAGCCACACTTGGACATCCATGAGCTTGACATGCCAATATCCTAGACCAGCTCAGTCCTGGGCAGGCATGTGGCAGACAGAAGCCCTGCAGTTCCTAAATGTCCATGCTCCCTCCCAACTAGACACTCCAGTCAGTACCTGCTCTTGGTAAGATTTGGGGCTGGAGTCCCCCAAGCAGATGACACTGACACTTCTGACAGGGCCTGGGAGCCAGCAGCAGCAGGTTTGGACCAGTATCAGCAGCTGAGAATCCAGGCCTCTTTTATGTAGCTGGTGCCTCTCCCTTGGGGCAGGAAAAAGGGGCAGCCAGCAGGACAGCAGGGTTCCTGAGGAAGTGACCCCACATCCTCACATCCGTGCATCCCCTCCTCTTGAGTTACACACATTCACATGTGTGCAATCAGAGAAACATACCACTATGGTACACAGGGGGCACATACAAGTGCTTGAGTGTACAGGCATACACATACATACTCCCACATGTACACATTCACAGATATGTCACATACATATTCCCACATGTACACAGGTACACATTCACAGATATGTACACATAATGCATACCCATATGCATGCATTCATTCAGACACAAATATACACATACACGTACGTGCTACCACACACACACACACACTCGGACATACCAACACACATATCCACAAACTCAACCACACATGCACACTCAAGACTTTTAAGTCCAGGGGCTGGAGAGATGGCTCAGCAGTTAAGAGCGCCAACTGCCCTTGCAGAGGACCTGGGTTCAATCCCCAGCACCCACATGGCGGCTGAGAACCGTCTTTAACTCCAGTTCCAGGGGAATCTGACACCCTCTTCTGACCTCCACGGCATTGCATGACACAGGTGCACCAACCTATATGCAGACAGTTCATTCATACACATATAAAAAATAATAGACTTATAAGTCCAAATCATCAGAAGCACTCACTCACACAGAGCTGTGCACTCAGGTACACATATGATCTCTTACACATTCACATATAAGAACACATGGAAGGGGCTAGAGAGATTGCTCAGAAGTGCACTGGCTGCTCTTACAGAAGACTCGGGTTTGATTCTCAGCATCCACATGGCAGCTAACAATTGCCCATAACTCCAGATCCAGGGGAACCAACGCCCTCTTCTGGACTCTGCAGGCACTGCGCAACATAGCAAGCACACACATCCACAGGTGCACATTCAGACTAGTGTACCCTCAGGGTCCAACCCTGCCACTCCTTTGTCTCAGGCAGGCATGGACACAGCAGGGCCACCTGGTGTCTTCTCAGGAGTGGTTTCAATTCTCTTACCAGCTTCAGACCTAGCTCCTACCCCAAACCTCAGTCATAGGAGCCCAAGGCCCACTAGTGCAGCCCAGCAGAAGCTGGAACCAGGAGTCTCTGGGCAGACTTGCCTTACAACTGGTTCTCTGGGAAAGCCTTGGCAGTTTGCAAATTCCGTGGTAGACCTGCTCCTGCCATGGTTGATCAGCACTGCACAAGGAGTTGAGATTTATGCTGGTTACCACCAAGACACTGTGGCTTATCCCTTGGCTGACTTTGCCCCAGGTCTAACAATGAGGTTTTGCCCTGGAAGGACCTCTGTCACTCAACACATGCAGGCCATCACAGTTGTTCTCTCTCAAGTCTGGTGCTAAGTGATATGGTTCTAGAGCTGACCTGAAAGAGCCAGAACCTTGGGGTCAGACCATGCACAGGGAGACTTCCAAACTCATACCTCTGAACTGGAACTCTTTCCTGCCTAGCCTTGGCACTGGAATCCCACCCGGCATCTGAACTACAGAGGGTCAGAGCATATACCAATCTTCTGTACAAAGTGACCTCTCCACCCTTGGACATTTTACATTGGTAGCTGTGTCCTGGATGTCTCAGGTCTATTAGCAAACTCCAAGCCCACACTTGCCACCCTGGCAGCCCTTGGGCCCAGGTGGTCACTACCCCTCCATATCCCAGCCACTTAACTCTTCCCTGTGAACCTGGCTCCATGCTGACTAGGGTATCTTAGATAGAATGCCTACCTACCATATCTCCCATACTGTCCTCCAATGGCTTCCTTTGTTTTTTTATTAAAGACAAGGTCTCATGCAGTACAAGCTGATCTCAAACTCACTGTATAGCTGATGACCTTGAATTTTCTTTTTCTTTTCTTTTTTTTTTCCCGGTCTTTTTGAGACAGGGTCTCCCTGTAGCTCTGGCTGTCCTGGAACTCACTCTGTAGACCAGGTTGGCCTTGAACTCACAGAGATCCGCCTGCCTCTGCCTCCCAAGTGCTAGGATTAAAGGTGTGCACCACCATGCCCAAACTTGAACTCTTGATCCTCTTACCTCTCTGCCTGCCCAATGTGGAGATTCTGTAATGCACCAATGCCCAGCTTCTCCAGTGACTTCTAACTAGGGCAAATGTCAGGGTCTCACCCAGCTACATCACCCAATGGCCTGCTCATTCTTCATTTAGCTCTTGGCTACCCTCTCTGCTGTGCCAGAGCTCACATCTGCTAGTCTTTCCCTGCCTTGTGCCTAGATGCACAGGCACAAGACCACACACACCTTTTGTGCACATGTACATCACATACATGTGCATGAGCACATACATACACACACACACACACACTCAACCTTCCTGTCTTCAATGTTTCCTAACCCCTGGGACAAGTTAACTTTCAGACGCCACTATCCCATTGGTGTGCCTGATGAACAGCTATGCTATAAAGAACCACACATAGCTAGAGACTCTGGGATATATTCATGTTTAGTATGAGACAGGCAGGCTCTCACCCAGAATATTTATAGACACACTGCAGAAAGTGTGGTTTATGCATATGTATGTATGTCATTGTTTTGTGCCCTGAAAGGACCTGAATGAAGAAACACTTGAAGAGCAAGAACACATCTGGAGGTGGGTGTGGTGGTGCAGACCTGTAATCCCAGCACTTGGGAGTTAGAGGCAGGAAGATCAGGGTTTCAAGGTCATCCTCACCTACATAGTGAGCTGAACTATACTGAGACCCCTTTCTCAAGCCCCTCTCCCTCCACAAAACAAAAGAACATACCTGGGTCCCAGGCCTTGGCTTCTAACTGGGAATCCCTAGAGAATGTGGCTGATCAGATAGCTGGGCAGGAGAAACACAAGAATCTGGACAAAGCACAAAGAGGAGGGCCATGCTTACAGACAGATATGCTCTTGAACACTGATGTGTCAGTAGGAGACAATGAAGTTGAAGCAACCTGAGCAATTGGTTAAAGAAAGCAGGGTAACAAACCACAGACTGGGCTCTAGATACCCCAGGTATCTGCAACCACACTGATGAATAAACCAAACTGAGGGCAGGAGAAAGACAAACCCCAAGCAGAGCAACTGCAAACCATTTACAGAAATATGCCACAGGACTAGGGAGCACAACCCTTCCCCCCATGACTGGGAGTAGCGACATCTAGGCAGTGTGAAAGGGGTTACAACTTAGCACACCTAAACAGCAGCACCTGGCCAGTCAACTCAGGGTACTACAGCAATTAATGATGCCATCTATGAAGATAGGCTTGTCATTCATAACCCCCAACAAAGCACAAAAACATGAGACAACTTTTAATAAAAGGGGTCCCTTACAAAATGCCTGGGCAGTACCCATGGGTAGCCAAGAAAAGGACTGTCATCCAAGAGGTGTCAGGAGGGGACACAAAACCTGGGTAGAGTGTGGCCTTCAGCTAACAGAAGTAGTGTCTACATCATTGCAGTGGCACTTTCTGTCCTAATGCGGATTGGGTTACTGAGGCAGGAAGCAGTGTCCTGGGAACGTCTCTGTACTGTATTGCCAGTCCTGCTATGAATCTAGGTATGAAGATAAAGGACCCCATCACAGATCATGTATGGAGCTGCCTCCAGCATTCATTCATAGCTAACTGGAGGGTCATTTAAGAAACTTCTGCTCCTGGGCTGGAGAGATGGACTAGCGGTTAAGAGCGCTGACTGCTCTTGCGGAGGACCCGGGTTCGATCCCCAGCACCCACATGGCAGCTGAGAGCCATCTTTAGCTCTGGTTCCAGGGGAATCCCACACCCTCTTCTGATCTCCGTGGCAATGCACGACACAGGTGCACAGACCTGCATGCAGACAGTACATTCACACACATACAAAATAAGTAAATAAATAAAATAAAGCAAAGAAAAAAAAAAACTTCTGCTCCAAAGCCACTCCTACAACTGAGTCCAGGAGCTGTTGGGGGTGGGGGGGGGCAACTTCAGCTCAGCCAAGTTACCTCACACACAATACACAGCTTACCAGTGTGGGTACACTCACAGCTGGGGGCCTAGTCAGTCCTGTTTCAGCCAGCCCATCTCCCTATGAAGGCCTCCCCAGGTCTAAAAGGGTGTAACCTCCCGTTATCAGTCTTCTCACACATCCATCCTAGGCCCTGAACTGACCAGAGCCACAAAGTAGCTGGCATGGTGCTGGGTGTGGCTTGTGCTCAGGAGCCATCAGTGAACATGATTACTTATGAAGTAGGCAAGGAATTCATTGGGGAGAGGAGATTGGGGGACTCCGGCTGTCTTCCAAGGCAGACAGGTGGTACAGAGAGGTGTGGTGATAGTCATCTGGCCAATAGCACTGGGACCTGGCCTGCCAGGCCTCACCCCAGGAGAGGTCAGGGAAGCTCCTTCCCTGAGCCGTTTCTGTGGGGTCTCCCCTGCTGCCCTTCCTTACCTGTACCCCTCAACTGAAGCTCAAGCAGGCAGAGCTACCTGGATAGATCAGGCTGGGAGGACCACTCCTCACTTAGAGACAGAGAGGGGCCAGCCTGGGCCTGGTAGGGAAGGGAGTCACTACCCTGAGTGTGGCCAGCTCCTACAGGCTAAGGGCAACCTCTAGCCAAACTGTACTCCAGAAAGAGCCACTGGCCTAGGGGGTTGGGGGGTATTGCATTGACCAGCTTCTTGTTTTGTTTTTGTGGGTTTTTTTTTTTTTCTTTTTTTGGTCTTTTTGAGACAGGGTCTCCCTGTAGCTCCAGCTGTCTTGGAACTTACTAGGTAGACTAGGCTGGCCTTGAACTCACAGAGATCCGCCTGCCTCTGTAACCCAAGTGCTGGGATTAAAGGTGTGCGCCACCACGCCCAGCTTTGTTTTTTTTAAGACAGGGTATCCCTGTAGCCTCGGCATGCTTAGAACTTTTTTTTTTTTTTTGGTCTTTTCGAGACAGGGTCTCCCTGTAGCCCCAGCTGTCCTGGAACTCACAAAGATCCCCCTGTCTCTGCCTCCCAAGTGCTAGGATTAAAGGCGTGCGTCACCACACCCGGCTTAGAACTTATACAGACCTCATTCTTGCAGAGATCCACCTGCCTCTGTCTCCCACCTTGCCAGACATCACTGCCTTCCTTTGGGACTGTCTAGGAGGCACATTTATGCCCCACTGACTGCAGAGAGCCCCAACTCACCGCCTTGTTCTTCCTCAGCCCTCCTTCCATGTCTACCTGCCCCTCCCACTGATGAGCCAGGGTCCTCTGTCCACCTGTATAGTCCCCTGCTGGGCCCATAGAGGCCTCCCTATATAAGAGAGGTTCCACATGTGCCTAGTAAGTGGCAGGCCCTCCTGAAGAGGTCCCTTCATGCAGCCCATCCTTCCACCAGGGTTGCTCACTCTGCAGAGTCCCTGGATGTGGCAGGCAGGAAAGCAGCACTTGTTAGAATGAACTGCTGCGGCACTGAGGCCTGCTGAGCCAGTTCCTGAGCTACACCACCCCATCAGCACCTGTGCAGGCCCAGCTGGTGAGAGGGTCTGCTTGGCAGCAGGCAGGTAGACAAAGGAAAGTTTTGCTCAGTCAGAACAAGTGGGGACTGGGCCTCGTGCCCAGGACTGTTCCCTGTCCCAGCCCCAGGACACTATGCTCAAGTGGACTGGCTCATCCCACTGCAGCCTGAGGGGGGGTCTCAGCTGCTGGGGGAGGTACTGAATGCACCCTGAGCCAACCAGCTAGGCCCCATCTCCCTCCCTCCACTAAACAACTAAGTATTTCAGAAGAGCCAGGGGGCCAGCTGGACCTAAGCTGATGGACACCCTAAGTGCCCCATGGACACCAAGACAAGGTCTGGCCAGGGCCCCAGTGAGTGTCTCAGGAGTGGCCCCTCCTGTGATACCCCCTGCAGAGGCCAACATGAGGAAGCTGTGAAATTCTTTTCAGCTGAGAATGGACCAGCTGAGCCCCTGCCAGTCTGTGGCCCCAGCAGTGCCCTACCTTCTCCAGGCTGGAAATGTAAGCCTCTAGCTGAGCTCCTCCACCTGCCGGCCAGACGATAGTCCTCTCTGAGGGCATACTGCCGGGCTAGGGCTAGGGCTAGGGCTAGGGCTAGGGCCACCTCTCGCCACCAAGCACAATGGGGGGAGGGGGGCCCTCAAGGGCTCCATTGTTCCCCCTAGGGTCTGAATCCCTGATTGTCCCTGGGGGTGGAGCAGCAGGGAACTGAACAGGCCTGCTGCGGGCCCAGGCGCATCCTGGCCTCTCCCCCCAGCCTCCACTTGAGGTCTAGGCTGTTCCGGCTCACCCTTCTTGAGGGACATCTGCACTTTTGGAGGCAGCCCAACACTCCCGTCTCCCATGGCCACTTCCGCCTTGGGCTCTTGCCTGCCTGCCCTCCTCACACCCACATCCACCCATCCACCAGGGTCCTGCCCCCAGGAGTGGCCTCACCTGGACACGCACCAGGCAGAGCTGTGGCTGACCACCGGGTGGGGGTGGCTGTCAACAACCACTGCCCTCCTTGCTGGGGCTGCTCTCTTGGGCGGAGCCAAGCATCCTGGGTGTCTGCCCAGAAGAAGAGGAAAGGACAGCAGGATCCACACACTCAGAATGTCTCATGAGGGGAAGGGGGGCGGGGAGAGCTCCCTCAGGAATATATTCCAACCTCCAGGGTCTGGAACCTCTAACGTAAGACCTTTTACCAGCCCAGAGAGGGCTCAGTGCCCCTCCTTGAAGCTTGGCAGGCTGTACACAAGGACAAGAGCACAGGGTACCCATAAGCCCCAAGGCCAGCTTATGACCTATGCTGCTCTCCTGCTATGGCTAGGTACCTTCCTTCCTGGCCAGTGGTGTCTGAGCCAACTGGATCAGAAACAGGTCAGAGGTAACAACATAGGGGTCCTCAGGGCTGTGCCCTATTCCAGCCCATGTTGGTCTCCCCAGTTGACTGGCTCCTGGGGAAGACGGTGATCCGTCAGGATCAACCCTGGCCAGCACTCTGATCACTGGTAGACCCTGGGTAGGGACAGGGGTCACCAAGACACCTAGGCAGAGTCCCCTTGACAGCCTACATCTGGGATGACTAGGTAGAATTAGGCAGCCAGGGGCCTTGGGTCCAGTGTAGAGGTCTGTGACACTCTAGCCCAACAGTTACTTTATTAGAATGTCAGTCCCGCTCCAGCAGGAGGGACAGGGATAGGGGCAGAGACACTCTGGAGTACACTCTGGAGTCCTTCAGCCTCAGCAAGGCAGCCAGGGGTACAGAGCCACCATGTGGCCAGGCAGGGGGCCAGCTCCACTCACTCCATAATGAAAGGCTATTATAGGCCCTTGGTGCCCTGGCAAATCCCCCCCTGGAATCCAGGCAGCACCCTGTGGAAAGAAGCAGGTCCTCAGGCATGGCCAGGCCCCTGAGCTTTCTTGATCTCCTGCCAAGGAAGAAAGAGAGTATTAGGAGAGACAGGGTCTTTGGAACCTTGTTGCTTGGGCAGCTAAGCAACTGTCAGAGCCTCAGTTGCCTGAAATGTAGCAAGGGTGTGAGGCCAAGCCTGAACACTCTTGGCCAGAGTCCATATGAGGACAGGGTCTGGGCAGGGGGATACGCTGGAATAGGGCAGGTGGGAAGAAGCCCACCTCGGAGAGCGCCTGCTTCAGTGTTGCATAGGCTTTATCCAGATTGTCATTGATGATCACCAGGTCAAACAGGCCGGGCTCTTTGCCTGGAGAGAGGACAGGACAGAGTAAAAAACAGAGTCTAGCCTTCACTACTGTAACTTACCACCTGCTGTGACTGCCCATGCTGCTATAGATCTGGAGTGGCCTTCATCTGCCCAGGGCTGAGAGAGACGGTCCTCAGTACTCTCCCTTCCCTTCCTCTACAGAATCTCTGCTGGGCTTACTCCTGTTAAGTCCTGAGCGCTGGAACATGGACCATTGTCTCACCAGGCCTCTCCTTACAATTGGCACTACCTGTGATGGGCAGCCACAGGCCCATAGGGAGGCAGCAAGAGGTCTGAATGACAGCATCTGAATGTGGACCAAGGTTAGACCCAGAAGGAGAGCACAGCTGCAAAAAGATGGCCACAACACCCCAGGTCAGTAAGAGAGTGTGATCCATGGGGGGGCAAGAATCCTGGAGACATAGAGGTCTGGGCCTCCTCTATCTCTATCCTTGGTTCTCCCTGTCTCCTGGAGCATGAGCTGTCCACACACCCAAAGGCACAAATGGTCTGCACTCACTGCTCTCCATGTCTGCCTGTGCGGCTGCCAGGCGCTTTGCCAGACTCTCCTCAGTCTCAGTGTTTCGCAGCCGTAGTCGTTGCTCCTGAAATGCAGGCCCTTAGCAGGTCAGCATTCTCCAGGTCTCAGCTGGCCCTATTTGCCCGCCACCCTGGGTACCCACCAGCACATCCAGGGAAGGGGGTTGCACAGAGATGTAGATGGGGCACAGGTCAGTCTTCTTGATATTTCGCACACCCTGCAGGTCCACGTCTAGCACACAGATGCGGTTCATGGCCTGCACAGCCTGTACAGCCGCCTTGCTGGGGGTGGAGAAGAGTGGTGAGTGGGTGCTCAGCAGGGTCCAAGGGAAGACCCTGGCTCCTAAACCCTCATGGGCTCCTGCCAGCTGGATGTCCTTAGGAGCCCCTGCATTGCCTCCTAGATCTTGGAAACTCCTAAGGCCTCCAAGAGCTTCAGAAAAACCCAGCCCCTTCTTCCCCAAGGCCTGGGCAGTGCAGGGGCTCATTGAGCCCAACCAACACCCTCTGTACTTCCCAGAACAGCTATGCACAAACTTAACCCTTCTGGGCCCTCTGAAAGCAGTCCTTTGCACCTGTCCTTCAACCACTTGGCAGGGCTCCTGGGCAAGCCTGAGCTGCTTGTCACTGCCCACCTGTCCTGTGTGGTGTCTCCTGTGGCTCCTCACCACACAAGATGGCTTGAAGACAGACAAGCCTGGGCATGACAGGCCCTGCCTGTCCCTAGAGCCTCCTGGCTAGGCTTGAAGGCTGGTAGGAGCCAGCCAGCTCAATCCTGGGTGGGAGAGGAGGGGCTGCCATATGGTCAGAGGGGACAGGGGTCTGGAGAGCCTTTTTCCACCATAATTCCGGGAGCACCCTGATCCAGTAATCCCAGGCCCACCCCAAACATGGCCCACCTTGTCCCATACAGGTTCCCTGAGAACTCTGCATGCTCGATGAAGTCCCCTGCTGCAATATCACGCTGCATCACCTCCCTGGTCACAAAGTAGTAATCTGGAGAGGAGGGGGACTTTCCAGAGGGTGCCTGAAGCATGGTCCTGCCTGGCCTGGCCCCTCTCCACCCCACAACTAGGACTGCTATGGCCAGACCCAAGATGGAACAAACCACTGCTCCCATTGTCCTTACTAGGGAAATAGAAATGACCAGGTTCCACAGGAAAGGGAAACACCTCTGCCATACGCCAGGCAGGCAGAAGGCCTAGCCCTCTCTCTGATGCACAGCTTCTAACCAAGCCACCACCCCAAAGGTAGGGATGCTCTCCAGCTGAAGACTGAGCACAGGCAAAGGACCTCCCCACTTCCCACACTAGCTGGTGCCTGCAACCTGTGGACTACCAGGTCAGCTCACCTTTGCCATTCTCCTCGCCAGGCCGTGGGTTCCTCGTGGTATCTAGGAAAAAGAAGTCTCACCCACTGAGGGATGTGCAATCCTTTCACCCTACCCAGGGTCCTCCCTGACAGGCCTGCTCAGCCCTCTTGCTGTCAGCAGCAGGCAGTCATATGGACCAACACTACCACAGCACAGGGCCCAGACCTCAGAGGCCACTGGGACCCAAGATCCCTGCTTACCCTAGATGGAGGCCCTGGGAAGAGAGAGGGTCATTGAGTTGTAGAGAGTGAGATCATCCCCTAATCTGGGTGTTTGCATCTAGGGGCTCTAGGAGTGTTCCTATACTGGAGACAGAACCCCAGCCTCTGAGTTCCTTGCCCCTAAGAGTTCCAAAGCACTCACGGGACACACTGAAGCCGAAGATGTTGCCATGTTCCTGGAGCAGCTTCTTGAGCAGGGTGCTCTTCCCTGCCCCTGACGGCCCACTCAGCACCACTGGCCTAGGTCCTGTCATGCCTGTGGGAGGAGAGGCAGCAGAGACATGAAGAGCTGCCCTCATTAGTGCCTGGCATTTTGATCCATGGGCCTCCCCAGGACAACGTAACCATGTAATATGCACCCTCTACACAAGAGCAATCAATGTAACAAACACAGGCAGGAAGACTGACAGGGCAACAGGGAGCCCCACCCACATCCACCAGGATGTCCACAGGCCAAGTGACCCAGAACCGGACAATAGTGCACTCACTGCCCCACCCCATACAGGGTGCCCTCCAGGATCTGACCTCACACTGCAGCCTCGGTTTTGGCTCCCCATAAATGACATTGCCCACTAGGTTGGCAAGTCTGAGATGGAAATGGCCTGTCCCTACAGACATGGCATTCTCAAGGTCTGTTAATTTTAAGACTGTTCTGGTAACTTCCCACTAGACATGCAACCCCCATCTCTGACTTGTGTCTGGGAAGGGCAGGCTGCTGCCAGGAGACAGAGCACCTCACCCACCCCAGCCTCCCAAAGTTAAAGTGAATGTGGTTCAGGGCTCAACAACTGTCACAGGCAGGGGCACTGAGCAGCAGGAGTTAACCGTCGCTGCAGTAGGTAACAGAGGCTCCCGCAGCACAATCCAATCTGGAACCTAAGCCTCCTCCCCTGTGGCTCTGCTGGTGCCTCCCTAGGACCACCAACCCCACCTGTTCCCAAGACTAAGCCTAAGCACCCTCCCCACAACACCCTCACTCTTCTCGGCCCTACTCCCACCTCCCTCCAGCCTGGCCTGAGCAGGCTTTCATTTTCCTGGTAAGGATCCTGCCTACGAAGCCACTCCTGCCCCCCAGGATGGCACCTACTTATTTGGTGAGGTGCAGCCTGTGATTAGCCTGAGAAGACTCAATGGCTGCTCTGCACTGAGGGTTTGGGGGGGGTAATCCTTCTGAGCACTAAATCCCTGGGGCACCCAGTCCTGCCTGTAATGGCTGCAAAGAAGTCAGTCCTCCCCCCACACACTATGCAGGAAGAAAAAGGCAGTCCTTTGTCCTTTGAGACCTGCACCTGTCCAACTAGTCCATATCAGCTGATGGGCACAGTGGCAAGGACAGCACCTTGGTGGGTTTGGGAGTGGGGAAGAGCCATGGCAAGGCCTAGGAGACCTGAAACTGCTTCTGTTCTGTTCTGAAGCTAGGCAGAAGAGACCAGAGAGGATATCTGGGAGCCAGAGGGGCTGCCAATCTAAGCATCTTAGACCTGCAAAGGTGAGATTCAGACAGCTCTGGTCCGGGAGACAGAGAGGTTGAAGGAAGGGTTATCCACTATGGGAAGCCTTGTGTTCTTAATCCCTAATGTAGGCCATGAGATAATCTCACAAAAGCAATGCTGCTGCTGGTACTCCATCACCCACACTAGCAAAAGCTGCACAGGTCTGCATGATCCATAACACATATGCATGCACATGCACATCGCACATGCACAGTGAAAACAAGCACACGTCCCTGAGAATACATAGATTCATCTATCAAAAAGGCACAGAAAAAGAGACCCAGGGAAACCCACCTAGTATTGCCACTGCTGCCTGTTAGTAGAACTCTGCTCCCTTCTGCCTCTCCTCAAAATGGGTCAGCCTAACCATACTGCCCACTGAATGCCACTCCTTTCTAGGTTTCAGGTTCTCCTGACCAACAATTCATTACCACCCTCCCACAGACATCCTTTTCCCCAGGCACTATATTCTGCCACCTCCACCACGGCCAGGGAGGAGGCACCCTCCAGACCACACATGCCAGCTCCTACAAAGCTGCCCCCTACTCTGCACCAGGCGCTCATGCTTCTGAAGGTGCTGTGCTCATCCTAGATTCCCTGTGGTGGCCATAGGCTGGTTGCTTGAAGCTACCAGTTTGGTTTCTACACCTGTCTTAGCACATTTGGCTTCTCATGACCCTGTAACCCAGGCTCATTTCTGGAGTTCCTGGTTCCCTTTTGCTAAAAAGGGACTCAAAGTAGTGTTCACCAGAGGCTCAGCAGGCTCACTGCACAGTGCTGCATCAAGCAACTGCTGCAGGTAAAAGAGAACACAGGATCTGAGATTCAAAGCACAAGCAGTACCAGCACAATATGGAAGAGCCAGAGTTAAGAGAAGCTACAAAGTACTTGAGGTTAAAAAAAAAAGCTATTGTGGCCAGGTGTGGTGGTCCACACCTTTAATCCCAGCACTCAAGCCAGCCTGGTCTACATAGCGAGCTCCAGGCCAGCTGGGACTAAAGTGTCTCAAAAAGACCAAAATAAATAAATAAATAAATAAATAAATAAATAAGTAAATAATTTTTAAAAGATATTGAGAGTCCCAAGTAGGAAAACTGCTAAGAGGACTTGCACGTAAGAGCAAGGTCAGAAGAGATAACCTGCCAATCCACCAGGCAATGGAGCAACCTGTACCTGTCCCAGATTCTATCTAAACCCTGCCTCTAATTCCATGTAAAGATGAACTTGTATCACCCAGATTCCAGTCTCAAATCCTCACTCCTGGGGTTGTGGGAGTCCAGACCTGCCTCCAATTGCATACCCTGCAGATGGAGGAGTCAAAGGGAGGATGGATACTAGCATGCACATGCACATTCCAGACCCCTGAATCACAGCCAGCTCTGCACACCCCACCTGCACCCCCGCCGAGCTGCCTAAGCTCTCAAATCCAGGCTTGCACTGTCCCTTCTGTTATCCCCAGGGGACTGAACCACAAGAGACAGGAAGACACAGGACACCCTCTTGGCCCATGGTTCTGAGTTCCCATTGGGCATCACTTGGTACCTGAAGCCCACAGATCACTGACAGCTCCAGGTAACTGTCAGTGACACTCCACTTGTTTGGATCTATCGACCACACCACATGACCCTGGCCCACTGTGAGGTGCAGTGGCAGACAGCAAGCCTACTGAGGGCCTTGCAGGGGCAATATGGACCTGTGGAAGCCCCAGGCCAACCCAAGGGGCTCCAGTCTACAGCCAGATGACAGGGCAATTAAATCTCTGCAGGGCCAAAGCCAATGTCAAAACCCACCAATCTAGGCTTTGTCCCAGAACTCACAGAAGTGTGTGTTGGGGATCACTGACGGCATGTGAGCCCCATTCTCCTTGGCTCTTCCAGTCTTAAATCCCAACTGCCTGGCAAGGAGACCCAAACCTGCCAATCATAAGGGGCCGAGATGCAAGTGATCTCCATAGAGCGCTGGAAGGAACATGCTGTGCTGGAATGTTCCCTGGACAGAGCTCCACATATAGCCTCTTCTCACTTTTGCCTTAGGGCCCCTAGGACCGGAAATCTGTCACCACCATCACCTCCCTCCTGCCAACAAGAGTGAGGCCCTTCCAAGTAGGAGAGTTATCAGCTGCCTCTAGTGCTCTAAGATTTTACAAACAAATCTGGGCATGCCCCCCCCCCAGTCTTTAGGAGTCCCTTCTAACTAGGATAGTAGTACAAGGAACAGCCAAAGCATTTTCATGCTCATTCCTCTACCTAAGCCAGAGGGACATACCATGGCCTCCCAAAAGGAGGGCAGAGGGGCAGCAGCCAACCATGTGTAGGCTGCTTCCCCTTCCTGGTGCTACCCAGCTCCATTTGTGTCTCTTTCCATCAAGGGCAAGAAAGAATATGTTGAGTCTTGAACAGGGTCCTGGATGCCAACCCATAGTCAAGGGGCAGAGTGAACATGAGAGGAAAATAAAAAAAGAGTTCAGAGCCCAAGGAGAATACAATGGAAGGACTCAGGACACTGCAGGGTTTGTCAGCTTCTCTCTCATGTATAGGGAAAAACTAACACCTAGCACAGACAGGGTCAGAGAGGATTGAGGTTAGGTGAAACAGACCAATCCAGCAGGGTCAGGGAGGATGGGGGACAGGGTGGGGCAGGGGAGACTGAGGTTCACTCATCAGTGTCAGGGAGAATGAGGGGCAGGGCAGGACAGGACAGGGAGACTGAAGTCCAGCACATGCAGGTTCAGGGAGGATGGGGGGACAGGGTGGGGCAGGGGAGACTGAGGTTCACCCATCAGTGTCAGGGAGAATGGGGGGGTAGGGCAGGACAGGACAAGAAGACTGAAGCCCAGCACATGCAGGGTCAGGGAAGACGGGGACAGGGTGGGTAGGGGCGACCCTACTCACCCAGTAGAGGACCCACAGCTGACTGCGAGAAGTTTCCTTATACAGCTGCTTCCCCAGAGCTCACCCTCACTCTGCTTTTTCTTCCTAGTTGTCTCCCTCCTTTCACTACCTCTTCTTCAAACTACCTCAACATGTTTTCAGGCTACTTTGCATATGTGAAAGCAGAGAAGGACGTTTAAAAGTGGTGGAAGAGGTAAGTACTGACTCAAATTTACAACTCCAAGAAACTACTAGTCTTTCCCTCCCCTACGCAAAGATCTAGCGCTGGACCAAGGAGTTCCCAAGAAAAGCCAAGCAAACCCCACCAGTGGCTGACGTGGCACCCAGTAGTATGCAAAAGCCTGGACTGTGCAGGCAGGTGTACACTGGGTAGACAGGTGCTGGAGTAGCAGGAAATCCTGCTTGTCTTAGTGGTGGCTCCCAACCTAACCCATGACACCCTGAAAGGTGACTGGAGTACTAACTATAACAGAAGCACTTCACTTCTCTCCAGGGAAGCCCTATCCAAGACTAGCCAACCATTACTTTGTTTCCACCTTCTGCCCTCACCATAAGTACCACTGTAGCTCACGTCAGGTGTTCCTCCTCCACCCACCACCTGAAGGGGCCCTCTCTCACGTGTGCCGGTTTCCTCGCCCACTCCCACGGTAGTTAAAACGATGCCCGGGAACAGCACGCCCAAAGCGGCACCAGGAACCCCAACCAAGGTCAGGATGAACCGCGACCGCCACAACCAACAGTTTGCAGGGCCTGCACCGCCGACCGACCCAAGAGTCCAGCACTGGCAACCGCAGCCAAGCAGAGCCCGGCGCACGAGTGGGCCCGGAATGCCGGGTGCGCAGTGCGCCGAGGAAGGCACCTGCTGCGCAGGCTGTGAGCGGCTGGGGCTCGGTGAACACCTCCTGTGGTCCTCGAAGCCGGGTACACATTCGCCCGGAGCCCCGCAAGGACAGCGCCCCTGGGCACGGCTCACAACTGATGCCGCAGCGAGCCACCGCACTCACCGTCCGCAGGTGTGCGACCCAGGGCTGCCACCGCCAGCCCGACCAGCGGGCGCCGCAGCATGCGGGCCGCCCGCGCGGACGTCACTATGGCGCGCCGGCCGCGCGGAGCCACGGCGTCGCCGGAGCAGGCCACGCCCACCCGGTGCTGGACCGGAGCACGCCCCTCCCAGCGCCACCTCCCTCCCCTGTCCCGCCCCCTGCCCGCCACGTCCTGCTTACGTTATACGTCATTCCAAAAGGAGGCACCAGGCAGGCGTGTTAGTACGCCCAGAGGCCTGGGGAGATCGAAGCCATCCTGGTCTACATAGTGAGCTCCAGACCAGCTGAGGCTGTCTCAAAAACCAGCAAACAAACAGAAAAACAAAAAAGAGTGGGTCGGTAAGATGGCTCACCGGTTACAGCACTGCTGCTCTTCCAGAGAATAGGGTTTGAGTTCCCGCACCCAAGTCAGACAGTCTCTCCTCAGACACCTGTAGTCACGAGCTCATAACTCCCCAAACACATACACATAATTTAAAATAAAATAAATGTTAAAAAAAAATCACGATGCCTTTTGTAAGGTTATGGCGCGCTTCCCCCAGAAGGAAAGGCCACGAGGTCTAAGTTCTCTGGAGCAAAGTTTAATTCAGGGTAGCCTGGCCTAGGCTCAGGGGAGAGGTAGAGCCAAGCCCAGAATGGCGTCTGGCTTGGGAATTTAAGGGAGAAAGTGGGAATGGGATTCAGTGAGGGTGGGGTGGGTGGGAAGGCAAGGCAGAAGATTCCTGAGTAATCAGTGGTGGCATGCTTTAGCATAACCAAAGGCTGGCCTGGTAGAGCGGGTTCTTGGACCTCCGGTCTTAGGTGTCTCTGCATTCCAATGGGCTTCTGGATCTCATAAGCTGACATTCCAGCCTTTTATTTCTACAGGAAAAAGGGCAGTGGTCTGTCTTCTGTATCTGCTTCAGAGCTGATCAGGAGCGAAGTCCTGGGGGGACAACTGTCAGGCTGGAGGGTTAGAATCCAGTTTTCCATTTTGGCTGCTTGGGGTGCTCTGCCCAGTGGGTTTGGTCCAGATCGATAGTGGCCAGTACTTAGTGGATGTTTTCTCTGCAACCGAAAGGACAAACTGGTTGAGTCTTACATGAGTATACCATACAGGGGGCTAAAGGGTTCATTAGCAATTGGAGGGTCCCAGTCTAGGGAATGCAGAGGGAAAAAGGGTGTGTAACCTGGTTTGAGAAATTGGAAAAAGTTTTATTACACAGAGCTCTAGAATGAGGGCCAGCTTTAATACACGGGGCTCCAGAATGAGAGCCATAACCATGAGAATATAAAAGGTGGTATTTTCTGGCATGGCACATTAGATCTGTCATCTATCTCTGAGATATTTTTTAACATGACACAGT
Organism: Rhizomys pruinosus; assembly: GCA_009823505.1. Classification (NCBI taxonomy): domain Eukaryota; kingdom Metazoa; phylum Chordata; class Mammalia; order Rodentia; family Spalacidae; genus Rhizomys; species Rhizomys pruinosus. Next base: position 516,178 of record VZQC01010462.1, on the reverse strand, counting down.
AGATTCCTAACTTGGCACATAGGTCTCTCACCTATTTCTCTGATAATAACCTATTTCATTTTCTCTTCTTTAGATTACAGTCTCCTGTTGGGGTGTTTAAAACCACACAGTTAGCTCAGATAAATGAAGTTTGTTTTGGTGTTAAGGTCAGTTGAGGTTCTGGTCCTTAAGGGGCCACTTAGGCCTTGTGCCTGGCTCTCTTCATCTATGTGAGGACAAGGTCAGGCCTTGCTTGACCAGAGCTTCCCTTTGAAGCATGAGGAGTCTCTCCTCTATATGGACTTTCCTCCTTTGACTGGACACTGGCAGGATGAAGTTCTTTTAAGTGAATCTCCAAGACTTCCCTGGCACGGGATGACTGGTGACTCGCTGCCACAGGACATGCACAAAGTTGCAGATGCAGGACCCTAGGACCCAAGTCCACCTCAGAGGGTAGGTGCCAAAATATTGTCCCATCAAATCCCTCTTGCCAAATCAGATTAGAGCTTTAAGTGTGGTTGCTAAACCTCCAAGAGGATTGTTTGAATTAATTTGGTATATTAATTACCATACAACTCCTAAGTAAAACTTGAACATTGACTTAAGCACTGTTAATAAATTCTTAATTGCTGTGGCAAAAAATATTCTGACTAATAATAAAAGCTCATGGTAGGAGCCTGGTAGTGGCTGTAGCACAGGCTAGGAAAGGATGCTATTTACTGGCTTATGTTGCTGGCTCGTATTCAGCCTATTGTATACAATACAGAAATATCCAGCCAAGAATGGCATTGCCCACAATGGGCACAGGCCAGTCCAATGAAGGCAATTATTGAGGTTTCTCAGCTCAGGTGTATCAAGTTGACATTAAACCTATGCAGTAAGTCCTACAATTTGTTCTTTAAGGTCTATGAAGGTCATTTAGGTACTCAAAGTACAATGATTTAAACCATGCAAGGCAAAAGTTTCTAACAACATAGGCCATGACACAAACCCAAGATAATAAAGAGGTTAAAATCAGTACTTTTTCAAATGAAGGCCATGTCACTTGTCCCCAGATTCTGAATTATAGCTTTGAAAAGGAAAAGGTGGGGGGGGGCATTGTCACATACCAGCAGCAGGCAGATAATACTTAGGGCTCACCCAAATTGGTTACATTCGCACTGTGTGGTGACTGGAAGCAAAACCTAATTTTTCCCAAAGATATTAAAAGTAACGTGCAAAGTATAACAGATATACAAAACGATTTTAGTATGTATGGGTAACTCTATATATGTTTGTTTTACTTGAGGCTGTAACTAGATATATAGTACCTGGTAGGTGGAACATGATTTCTTGTATATGCCATAATTACATTATAGAATTTTTAAAAGTGAACAGTACTTCATGCATACACTCATAAATAAGGTTCTAATAAATACATTTGGCGATGACACTTTGTAAAGGTTGTGCTAAGCAAAGGCACATGTATTGTAATCATACAGATAAATCTTAATATGCTGGCTAACAATGTCATACACACACATTTATGCACACATTCCTTTAAGAGATTTTATCCTAGCAGTTGTATTGAACCATCATATGCATTGGAAAAAACACCTTTAGAAACATTATTTAAAACACGTAGCTCTGATTAATTGTGCTGCCAAAGCTAAGATGAAATCTTGCACCTTTGGTTTTAAAACTATGATCTTATTGAAATACTTTAACAAATGATGGAAAACAGAATTATATATAATAAAGAACTGACAATATCAAAGGTACTTAGGCTGTTTCATTGGAGGGAAGGGATTGCAGGGGAAGCCATGTGCCACTGTCCAAGTTCCAGAGGAGGAATGAATCCAGGGATTTTTTAAAAGTGGTCTCTGGGGGTTGCAGAGATGGCCTAGCGGTTAAGAGTGCCGACCGCTCTTGCAGAGGACCCGGGTTCGATCCCCAGAACCCACATGGCGGCTGAGAACCGTCTGAAACTCCAATTCCAGGAGAACTCCAGTTCCAGGGGAATCCGAGACCCTCTTCTGACCTCCATGGCATTGCACGACACGGGTGCACAGACTTGCATGCAGACAGTACATTCATACACATACAGAAATAAATAAAAATTAAAAAAAAATTAAAAGTGGTCTCTGGTCAGAAGGATAGTTACATAGCACAGGAGAAAAAAAAAATCTGTTAGTGAACCCGTAAGGGTCAAAAAATCAGGTCTTCAGACGTCTGGAAACAAGAAAAAACTGGAAACGAAAATTTTTAGTTGTAATACCTGTGGAAAAATACTTTGGACAGAGAAGAAATAAAGCCTTCAGATAAACAGTGTAGAAACCTAGGAACCCGGGTTCAAATCAGGCCTTTGAAAAAAAAATTTAAGAGGCATGCCAAAAGTAAACAATTTAATTTTTGTTTGTGTGCAACATAGAATAAAACAAGTTTGAAGTGGCCACTTTGTCTTGACAAAAAACACAGAACATGGACACATGACAGTTACAAAGACACATTGAAGAACGGTTATGACAAATGGTTATAACACACAGACAGGTTTGGACAGACACATGACCTAACTGTATCCATTAACTCTGGACAGTGGGAAAATCCCCCTTTATCTAAAGTTGTCCTTCCTTGTCCAGGGCTGTAGACAATTATCACATTCACAAAGAATCACTTAGAGTTTAAGACATTTGCTTAGGTGGAAAATAGACTGTATGTCCTACTGTGCTTTGCAGCACAGCCTGTTCTTGTATACCTGTGAAGGATGGTGGACTGGGTAAGGAAGAAAATCTGGTGGCTTGTGTATATTACCTGCTAATTTAATGAGAATAAATCTAGTTAGTGGAAAAATCAGAAGATCCCAGCCAAGTCAAAGTTTACTCCCTGAGGGGAAATGCTGGATGTTAGTGAGGCAGGGTGTGGTCAGCAGACCTTCTTAATCTCAGATAGAGGCTTCTCACAAGATCCCAGCCAAGTCAAAGTTTACTGCCTGAGGCAAAAACTGGGTGCAGGTTGGGCAGGGCATGGTCAACACACCTTCTTAATCTCAGACACAGGGGCTTGTATCCCAAAGCAGACAAAAATGGATTTCTGAATAAAATGCGGTTTAAAAGGAAAAAACAATGGAATGGAAAATGTCAAAATCTGAAATAATCCCTTAAAATGTAGGCAAGTTTTGTAAACAAAATATAAAAAAACAAAAATTGTGAAAGGATCAGAATATGCCATTAAATAAATTGCAAGAGAATTAGAATATAGAAATATAGCATTAGTTATTACAAGGTCTGATGTAAATTCAGGCTTACTGCCACGTGGTCTTGTTGTGGCTCAGCAGAAATGGGGCAGCTGTGCGGCAGACTGGGGAGAGGAGAGAGCTGTATGAAGGAAGTAAAGTTTTTAGCCTCAGAAGATAAGGGAATGGTGTGGAGGACGAGTCCTCTAATGGGAAGCGGCATGGAGGCATACATCCTCTAAAGGGGCTGGTCAGAGACTCCAGGTCTGGAGTGTCTCTGAAGCAGAACGGGAGGCTAAAATGAAGGAAGAATTGGAGGGTAGACAGGCAGAGAGAAGGAGGGTGAAGGAAGACGGAGGGAAGCAGGAGAGAGTACCGCCTTTGCACGAGAACCCAGTTCAAGCCTGTGGATTGAAAACAATGAGGGACTAATGCTGAGAGAAGCAGAGGGAGAAGGGAGGAGTACAAGGGGAATTAAGTGGAGAGAGAGAGACAGAGAGAGAGACAGAGAGAGAGAGAGAGAGAGAGAGAGAGAGAGAGAGAGAGAGAGAGAGAGAGAGAAGGGAGAGAAAGAGAGAGAAGGGAGAGTGGGCGAGAGCAGAGCGGTACCTCATCCTGAAGCCAGTTGTCTGGAGAAATACTCGGCTGGCAAGTCCAGCGGTTGCAAAATGTCATGGCACCAATAATATCAAGTGTAAAAAAGCAGGAAACAATAAAGGCACAGGAGGCATAGGTCACTCTAGGAGCATGCTTTACTTCCATCTGGGACTGCCAGTGTAAGCCGCCTGCAGACACGTGGTGGGACCAAACAGCATGGCAGGGGGCAGAGAGAAAGGGGTGGGATGGGGACAGAGAGAGGCAGAGAGAGAGACACACACACACACAGAAAAGCCTAGGTCGGCCACCCAAGGCCAAAAGCAGAGGTGGAGTTCTGGTCTAGTGTATAGGGAGGGGGATGGGAGTCTTAAGAGGAATAGAGAGAGGGACATGAGCGAAGGGCAAAGAATGCCTGTACACACAAGCATTCTGACCATTTACCAGAGCACTGGCAGAAGTCTCTCAAAGCTGAGAATTCAGAGATCTAAGGTACTTAAAGAGTGTAGGAGACACTCCAAGGGTGTGAGGCCCAGGGCCTCTCCTTTAGAGTATGAGGCTCCCATATTGGGAGTCAGAGGATGAGGAAGAAGGGAGAGGGAGAGAGAGAGAGAAAAGAGGTCTGTAGGAAGGAAAATAGATTCTATTTAGTCTCAGCACCCACCCAAGCACTAAGGAGCGTCCACCTTAGTTCTAAGTGGGGGCTCAGAGACCCCAGGTCCGTGTGACCAGTGTGGGAGTCTCTGAAATCGGGGCCTGCAGGTCTGTGAAGTTGGCGTCCCAAAAATCACAGAGGAGGCCAGAATTCAGGTCCAGAGTCTGTCCCCAGCGTCCTGGTAATAGACAGCAAACTGGACGGGGAAAATCGGAGGGAATCCCTGATTTAGCCGGCACTCAGGGATCCAAAACGGAATGGAACGGGAGACTAAAAAGAATGGAAAAAGAGTATCAGAGAGAAGGCAGATGGAAAGCAGTAGTTAGAACAGGAAGTATCGAGGCAGAGGGGGCAGCTAGAGGGGGCAGAACATACACAGGGTTACACAGAAGGTAGGGTGGGAGATGGAATCTCACCTCACTCAGGTGCCTGTCCGGCCGGCCGCCCACGAGGCGACTTAGGAAGTCTTACCATGAGGGCCACACGTATAAACCCCGTGCTCGGTCATCACGAGTGTGATGAGTGTCCGATGAGGTGAAGCAACTTCTGCGGAACCGCGGGTTAGGGTCCAATCAGATTCCATAGCCCGAGAGCTATGGAACCATAACATGCACTCTTAACTTTCACGCACAGTCACAAGGGAATAGAGTAGGGTAGGATAAGGAGAAGAGAGAAGGTACCTTTGGCCGAATGTTGATGGATGCTGTTGTAGCCTGTGCTCGGTATCCGACTTACCAGCTACCCCGAAGCTGCTCCAAGGGGCGGGGGGGGGGGTTTTGGGTGTTTTTGAGAACCAGGTTTCTCGCTTTAGTCCAGCTGGCCTGGGGCTCAGTATGTAAGCACCATGGCTGGCCGTTTGAACTCAACAGAGATCACGCCTGCCTCTGCCTCCCAGGCTAGGACTAAAGGCATGAGCAACCACACATGGCTCACGCGCGCGCGTCCACGCTTTTATTAAGCATGTTAGATTCAGGTTTAAGTCAAAAGACCGAAGCCCATGTCCGTGCATCAGAGCCCTGTTCCAATTCTTTTTTCTTGGCCTCCACTTTCTTCTCCTCAGCTGGGGCAGGGGGCAGTTAGAGGGGGCAGGAGACCATCTGCCTGGGGCCAGACCAGCTGCGGGAAGCAGGTCCACCAGCCCCTACATTGCAGACGAGGCTCCCAATGATGACATTGGCCAGGGCCTTTGCAAACAAGCCAGGCCAAAAAGTTTCAACATTGACACCAGCAGCTGCCTTGGCCGGCAGCCTGGAGGAAACCCTTTATTCACCTTTTTTTTTTCTTTTTACAGATTTTTTATTTCATTTTTGTATGTGTATGATGTACTGTCCGCATGCAAGTTTGTGCACCCCGTGTTGTGCAATGGCCGCGGAGGTCGTACTAAGAGAGGTCCTCGGGATTCCCCCTGGATACTGGAGCCTAGAGGGTTCTTCTGTAGCTGCCATGACTGGTGCTGGGAACTGAATTCTGGGTCCCCTGCAAGAGCGAGCCGTCCCGGGTTCCTCAAACAACTGAACATCTCTCCAGCCGTATAAATGAAGGTTTTACAGTGTTTGGCAGAAAAGACTGATATTTAATATTCCATGCCTTAGAGGGTAGTCCCTTTTTTTTCTTTCTTCTTTTTTTTTTTTTTTTAAAACCTTTTTTTTTTTTTTTTTTTTTTTTTTTTTTTTTTTTTTTTTTTTTTTTTTTTTTTTTTTTTTTTAAGTTTTTAAAAAATTACATGTGATTAATTCGCTGTCTGTTAAGTCGCCTTGGTTCCTCAAAGTTCAGGATTTCTCTGAGAGAAATGATGGTTTTATTTGGCCTTTTTGAGACAGGGTCTCCCTTTAGTCCCAGTGGCTTGGAGCTTCATCCAGGCGGTGCCTCTGAAGTTCATGGAACGTATCCCGCCTGCCTTCCTGCCTGCGCCAAAGTGCTAAGCATTAAGGCGGGCGATGCAAACCACACGAAGCCTATACGCGTCAGAAATTATGCTTCTTAATTCAGTTGTACTGCTCACCTTGTCACAATTCCTTTGTGTATCTTCTTTGATCTCTGTTTGAATTAAGGACATATTCCTGACAACTTCAATGCTCTACACCTGAGATCTTTGGCATCCAATTTCTTTTAAAAATGAATTATTTTTTATCATATGTGTGTCTGAGAATGTATGCCCTCCTGTTTGGGCGCCTGCCTCTGTGTGTGTGTGTGTGTGTGTGTGTGTGTGTGTGTGTGTGTGTAAGAATGTATGTCCCAGGCTGGAGAGATGGCCTAGCGGTTAAGAGCGCCAACTGCTCTTGCAGAGGACCCAGGTTCGATCCCCAGCACCCACATGGCAGCTGAAAACCGTCTTTGACTCCAGTCCCAGGGGAAATCCGACGCCCTCTTTGAACCTCCGCGTCATTGCACAACACGGGGTGCACAGACCTACATGGCTGACAATACAATTCATACCAACATCAAAAATAAATAAAATTAAAAAAAAGCCTTTAAAAAAAAAAACACCAATTCCTAAAAAAAAAAAAAAAAAAAAAAAATGTATGTCCACTAGTGCATCCTTGTGGAGATCAGAAGAAGGGCATCAAGAGTTCTTGCAAGCTGGAGTTACTGGGAATCAACTCAAGTCCTCTGGAAAGAGAGAAGTGGTGAGTGCTTTTAAACACTGAACCTGGCATCCATTTCTTGATTCATTTATTATTTTATTTTATTTTATTATTTTATTTATTTATTTTATATTTATTTACATTTTTTACCTTTTTATTTTATTTTATTTTATTTATTATTTTTAATTTTATTTTATTATTTATAGTTTTAATTTTTTTTTTTTTTGAGAACACCCTTTGAGCCCCGGCTGTCCTGAAAAACTCCACTCTGTAGACCAGGGCTGGGCTTGAACTCACAAAGATCCACCTGCCTCTGCTCCACAAAGTTGCTAGTATAAGGCTGTGCCACCACACCCTGCGTAATTTTTTTTATTTATTTTTATTTTTTGGTCTTTTGAGACGCGGGTTCTCCTGTAGCTCCAGTCTGGCCTGACGAACTCACTCTGTAGACCAGGCTGCCGTTGAAACTTCAAGATCCGCCTTGGCCTCTGTGCCTCCCGAGTGCGTGGCATTTAGGAGGTGTCAGGTTGTGGGAGGTCCAGGAAGGGGGGCCCATTGGAATGCAGAGAACCTAAGACCTGAGGTCCAAGAACCTGCTCTATCAAGCAGGCCTTTGGCTATGCTAAAGCAGGCCACCACTGTTACTCAGGGAATCTTCCGCCTTGCCTTCGCGACCCACCCCACCCTCACTGCAATCCCACTCCCACCTTTTCCCTTTAAATTCCCAAGGCCAGATTTTTGCCATTCTGGGGTTGGCCTCTAACCTCTCCCCCTCGAACCTTAGCCCCAGGCTACCATGAATTAAACTTGCTCCCGAAGAGCTTTAGACCTTGTAGCCTTTCATTTTCTGGGTGGGGAGGGCTCTATAACCTTACATTCTGGTGCCGGTGACTCAGATCGCCCCCCCCCGCCCCCGCCCCTTGAGCAGCTCGGGGGTAGCTGTGTAAAAGTCGGGATACCGAGCCAGGCTACAACAGGCATTCCATCAACATTCGGCCAAAAGGTACCTTCTCTCTTCTCCTTATCCTAACCTACTCTATTCCCTTGTGACTGTGCTGTGAGAGTTAGAGTGATGTGTGTTATGGTTCCACAGCTCTCATTGGGCTATGGAATCTGATTGGACCCTAACCCGACGGTTCCGCAAAGTCATTTCACCTCATCGGACACTCACCACACACATGGATGACCAGCAGCTATCGGGGTTTTCAGCGTGTGGCCCATGCGGTAAGAACTTCTAAGTCGCCTCGCGGGGCTGGCCGGGGAACAGGGCACCTGAGTGAGGTGGATTCCATCCTCCCACCCCCTTTGGTAACCCCTGTGTTATGGTTTCTGCCCACTGCTAGCTGCCCCCTCTATGCCTCAACGTTTCCTGTCTAACATACTGCTTTCCATCTGCCTTCTCTCTGATACTCTTTTTCCATTCTTTTTTAGTCTCCCGTTTCCTATTCCGTTTTTGGATCACTGAGTGCCGGCTAAATTAGATCTTCCTCGATTTTCCCCGTCCAGTTTGCTGTCTATTACCAGGAGGACCGGCTGGGGGGACAGACTTGGACACTGAAATTCTGGCCTCCTCTGTGATTTTTTGGGTGCGACTTCACAGACTGCAGCCCCGATTTCAGAGATCTCCCACACTGTCACACAAGACCTGGGGTCTCTGAGCCCCACTTAGAACTAGGTGGACGGCTACCTTAGCCTTGGGTGGGTTGCCGAGAACTAAAATGACATCTATTCCTTCCTACAGACCCTACTTTTTCTCTCTCTCTCTCCCTCTCCACTTCTTCCTCATCCTCTGACTCCCATATGGGAGCCTCATACTCTAAAGGAGAGGCCCTGGGCCTCACACCTTTGGAGTGTTCCCTACACTCCTTTAAGTTAACCTTAGATCTCTGAATTCTCAGCTTTGAGGGGAGACTTCTGCCAGTGCTCCGTAAATGGTCAGATGCTGTGTGTACAGGCATTCTTTGCCTTCCGCGCCTCAGTGTCCCGCTCTCTTATTCCTCTTAAAGACTCCATCCCCCCTCCCTATACACTAGACCAGAAACTCCACCTCTGCTTTTGGGCCTTGGGTGGCCGACTAGGCTTTTCTGTGTGTGGTGTGTGTCCTCTCTCTCTGCCTCTCTCTGTCCCCATCCCACCTCCTTTCTCTCTGCCCCCTGCCATGCTGTTTGGTCCCAAACCACTATGTCTGCAGGCGGGGCTTACCATCTGGCAGTCCCAATGGACAGTTAAAAGCAAGTCCTAGAGTGGACTTATGCCTCCTGTGCCTTTATTTCCTGCTTTTTTACACTTGATATTATTGGTGCCATGACATTTTGCAACCGCTGGATCTTGCCAGCCGAGTATTTATCCAACAACTGGATTTTCAGGATGAAGGGTCAGTTTACCACTCTGCTCGCTCCCCCACTCTCCTTCTCTCCTTCTTTCTCTCCGCCTTCTCTCTCTCCCTCTTCTCTCTCCTCCTCCTCTCTTCTCTCTCTCTTCTCTCTCTCCCTCTCTGTCTCTCTCTTCTGTCTCTCTCTCTCACTTAATTCCCCTTGTATACTCCTCCCTTTCTCCCTCTGCTTTCTCTCAGCTTAGTCCTCATTGTTTTGGAATCCACAAGGCTTGGAACTGAGTGATCCCGTGCAAAGGCGGGGGTACTTCTCCTGCTTCCTCCGTCTTCCTTTCTCCCCTCCTTCTCTCTTGCCTTCAACCCTCCAATTCTTCCTTCATTTTAGTCCTCCCGGTTCTGCTTTCAGAGACACTCCAGACTGGAGTCTCTGACCAGCCCTTCCTTTAGAGGATGTAGGCCTCACGCCGCTTCCCATTAGAGGACATCTCCAGGCCGTTCCCCCTAATCTTCTTGAGGGCTATAAAAAAAAAACACTTTTTACTTCCTTCATACAGTCTCTCCTCACCCAGTCTGCCGCACAACGGCCCCCATATTTCTGCTGAGCACAACAAGACCACGTAGGCAAGGAAAGCCCTAAATTTACAAACAGAACCCTTGTAAATAACTTAATGATATTTCTATATTCTAATTCGGTCTTGCGCAATTTATTTAATGGCATATTCTGTTCCTTTCAAATTTTGGTTTTCTATATTGTTGTTTTACAAAACTTTTTGCCTAAATTTTAAGGGATTGTTCAGATTTTGGCATTTTTCCATTTCAATTGTTTTTTTTCCTTGTAAACCCCTTTTATTCAGAAACTCCATTTTTGTCTGCTTTGGGATACAAAAGCCCTTTTGTCTGAGATTTTTTTTAAAAGGTTTTGTGGAGGTGTGTGACCACCGGCCCTGGCCCAACCTGCCCCCGGTTTTTGCTTCAGGCAAGTAACACTTTGACTTGGCTGGGATTCTTTTGAGAGCCTCTAATACTAAATTTATTCTCATTAAAATTAGCAGGTAATTATGCACAAAGCCACCAGATTTCCTGCTATACCCAGTCCAAACCACCTTCACCAGGTGTATACAAAGACACAGGCCGTGTGCTCGCAAAAGCACCAGTAGGGCATTAACCAGAGTCTTTTTCCACCTAAGCAAATGTCCTAAACTCTAAAGTGATTGTTCTTTTGTTCATAATGTGGATAATCTGGTTTACAGCCTGGACAACGGAGAGGGCCCAACTTTAGATTTTAAAAAAAGGGGTTTTCCCACTGTTCAGAGTTATAATGGATACCAGTTAGGGTCGTGTTGTGTCTGTTCCAATCTGTCTGTGTGTTATAACCATTCTTTCAATGTGTTTTTGTAAACTGTCATGTGTCCGTGTTCTCGTGTGTTTTCCCTTTGCAAAAACAAAGTGGCCCTCAAAAACAAAAAAATTAAGTTTAATTACTTTTGGGATGGCCTTCTTACAATTTTTTCACCAAGGCTGATTTGACAAACCCGGGTTCCTAGGTTTCTACACTGTTTTCTGAAGAGTTTTCTTTCTTTTCTTGAAAGCAAATATAATGCTTTACTAGATATGTACGCTAAAAAAAATTTTCTTTTCCAGTTTTTTCTTGTGCAGAGCATCTGAAGACACTCTGATGATTTTTTTTTACCTTGAAAAAAAAACAGTACAACAATTTTTTTTTTGCTCCTAATTAACGGCTTCTATGCTGTAAAGCCAACCATCTTATGACAGAGGACCACTTTTTCTTAATTTTTTTTTTTTATTTTTAATTTATTTATCTTGTATGTGTCAAATGAATGTCAGCTGTCTGCATGCCAAGGTCTGTGCACCAACCGTGTCGTGGCAATTGCCATGGAGGTACAGGAAAGAGGGGCTTCGGAATTCCCCTGGAACTGGAGTTCTTCCTGGAAATTGGAGGTTTCAGACGGTTTCTCAGGCACCGAATGTGGGGGTTCTGGGGAATCGGAACCCGGGTTCCTTCTGGGGGGGCAAGAGCGGTCGGGCACTCTTAAACCGCTAGGCCATCTCTGCAACCCAAGAGACCCACTTTTTAAAAAATCCCTGGATTCATTCATACTCTGGTACTTGGACAGTGGCACATGGCTTCCCTTGGGCCGTAACTGCAATTCTTTTCCATCCAATGAAACAGCCTAAGTAACCTTTGATATTGTCAGTTTCTTTTATTATATATATTCTGTTTTCCATCATTTGTTAAAGATATTTCAATTAAGTTCATAGTTTTAAATCAAAGGTAGCAAGACTTCATCTTAGCCTTTGGCAGCAACTAATTAATAGACGCTCACATGTTTGAATATAATGTTTCTAAAAAGGTGTTTTTTCCAATGGCCATTATGATGGTTCAATAACAACGCTAGGATAAATCTCTTAAAGGAATGTGTGCATTAAAGTGTGTCTTGGTATGACATTGTTAGCCAGCATATTAAGAATTTATTCGTAATTATTACAATACATGTTTGCCTTTGCTTAGCAAAACCTTTACAAAAGTGGTCATCGCCAAAATGTATTCTTTAGAAACCTTATTTATGAGTGTATGATTGGAAGTTGTTCACTTTTAAACATTCATATATGTAATTATGGCCATATAAGAAGAAATCTGCTTTCCCACCTACCAAGGTACTATATAATTCTGTTACAGCCTCAAAGTAAAACAACACTAATATAGGAGTTACCCATTAATACTAAAGTTTGTTTTGTATATCTGTTATAATTTGCACGTTTACTTTTAATCTCTTTGGGTGAAAAATAAACTAGGTTTTGCTTCCAGTCAACCACACAGTGCGAATGTAACCCATTTGGGGTGAGCCCTAGTATTATCTGCCTGCCTTGGCTGGTATGTGACAATGCCCCCCACCCCCCCAACCTTTTCCTTTCTCAAGCTTTAATTATAATTTAAGAAATCTGGCGGGACAAGCTGAACATGGCCTTCATTTGAAAAAAAGTACTGATTTTAACCTCTTTATTACTTGGGTTTTTATCCATGGCGCTATTATTTGTTAGAAACTTTTGCCTTGCCATGGTTTAAATAAACATGTACTTTGGTACCTAAATGACCCTTCATAGCTACCTAAAAGAAACAAAATTTGTAAGACTTTAACGTCATAGGTTAAAGGAACTTGATACACCTGATCCTGAGTGAAAAACCTCAATAATTGCCTTCATTGGACTGGCCTGTGCCCCATTGTGAGCATGCAATGCCATTCTTGGCTGGATATTTCTGTATTGTATATTGCATACCATAGGCTGAATGTGAGCCAGAAACACAAGCCAGTAAGTAGATCCTTTCCTAGCTGTGCTCCAGCTCCTCCAGAGCTCCTACCTTGAGCTTTATTATTAGTCCAGAATATTTTTTGCCAAGAATAAGAATTTATTACCAGTGCTTAAGTCAATGTTTCAAGTTTTACTTTCAGGAGTTGATGGTAATTAATTATACCAAATTAATTCAAAACCGATCTTCTTGGAGGTTAGCAACCAACACTTTAAAGCTCTAATCTGATTGGCCAGCAGCCAAGAGGAGTTTGATGGGACCATATTTTGGCCCCTACCCTCGAGGTCGGACTTAGGTCCTAGGGTTCCTGCATCTGCAACTTTGTGCTAGTGCCTGTTGGCAGCGGATGTCCCAGTCCATCCGTTAGCCAGGAATGAACAGTCTTGGTAGATTCACTTAAAAAGAAACTTCATCCTGGCCAGTGTCCAGTCAAAAGGAGGAAAGTCCACATAGAGAGAAACTCCTCATTCTTCAAAGGAAAAGCCTCCTGGTCAAAAGCCAAGCGCTGACCTTGTCCTCACATAGATGAAAGAGCGGGCCATCAAACGGCCTAAGTGGGCCTTAAGGACCACGAAGCCATCAACTGACCTAACACCAAAACAAAACTTCATTATTCCAGCACTAACTGTGCTGTTTTTTTAAAAACACCCAACAGGAGACTGTCAATCTAAAGGAAGAGGGAAAAAAGAAAATAGGTTTATTATCAGAGAATAAAAATAGGTGAGAGGGGGACTTATGTTGCCAAGTTAGGAATCTACTGTTGTCATGTTAAAAAATATCTCAGAGATAGATGACAATTAGTGTGCCATGCCAGATAAATACCGCCTTTTATATTCTCTAATGGTTATGGCTCTCATTCTGAAGCCCTGTGATTAAAGCTGGCCCTCATTCCAAAGAGCTCTGTGTATTAAAACTTTTTCCAATTTCTCAAAACAGGGTACACATCCTTTTTTCCCTCTGCATTCCCTAGACCTGGAACCTCCAATTGCTAATGCACCCTAGCCCCTTGGTACCTGTGAATCCCTGCACTGTTTACTCATGTAAGACTCAACCAGCCTTGTCTTTTTAGTTGTCAGAGAAAAAATCCACTAAGCACTGGCCACTATTCGAACTGGACCAAACCCACTGGCAGAGTCGCACCCAAGCAAGCCAAAAATGAAAAAAAACTGGATTCTACCCTCCAGCCTGACCGTTTGTCCCCCCAGGACTTCGCTCCTGTTCCAGGCTTCTTGAAGCAGATACAGAAGACTCAGACCACTGCCCTTTTTCCTGTAGAAATTAAAAAAGGGCTGGAATGTCAGGTTTGAGACCAGAAAGCCCATTGGAATGCAGAGGCACACCTAAGACCGGGGTCCAAGAACCCGGCTCTACCAGGCCAACCCTTTGGTTATGCTAACGCAGCCCACCACCTGATTACTCAGGGAATCTTCTGCTTGCCTTCCCACCCACCCCATCCCCACTGAATCCATTCCCACTTTCTCCCTTTACAAATTCCGCAAAGCCAGGACGCCATTCTGGGCTCTTGGCTCTACCTCTTCCCCTGAGCCTAGACCCCTGCCACCCTGAATTAAACTTTGCTCCGAAGAGACTTAGACCTCGTGGCCTTCCATTCTGGGGGAAACAAGGAATATAACAAAGCGCGCCATAACCATACAAAAGCCAATCGTGATTTTTTTTTTAAACATTTATTTTATATTTTAATTATGTTGTATGTGTTTGGGGAGTTATGAGCTCGTGACTACAGGTGTCTGAGGAGAGACTGTCTGACTTGGGTGCGGGAACTCAAACCCTATTCTCTGGAAGAGCAGTGCAGTGCTTGTTAAACCGGCTGACGCCATCTTACCGACCCACTCTTTTTTNAATTTTTATTCATTTTATTATTTTATTTTATTTTATTATTTTATTTATTTTATTTTATTATTTATTTACATTTTTTACCTTTTTATTTTATTTTATTTTATTTAATTATTTTTATTTATTTATTATTTTATTTTATTATTTTTTTTTTTTTTGAGAACACCCTTTTGAGCCCCGGCTGTCCTTGAAAACACTCACTCTGTAGGACAGGCTGGGCTTTGAACTCACAAAGATCCACCTGCCTCTTGCTCACATAAGTTGCTAGTATTAAGGCGTGTGCCACCACACCCTGCGTAATTTTTTTATATTTTTATTTTTGGTCTTTTGAGACCGGGTTCTCCTGTAGCTCCAGGCTGGCCTGACGAACTCACTCTGTTAAGACCAGGTGGCCGTTGAAACTTCGGGAAGATCCGCCTGGCCTCTGTGCCTCCCGAGTGCCTGGCAATTAAGATGGTGTCAGGTTGTGAGATCCAAGGAAGGGCCCATTGGATGCAGAGACACCTAAGACCTGAGGTCCAAGAACCTGCTCTAAGTCCAGGCCTTTGGTATGCTAAAGCAGGCCACACTGTTACTCGGGAATCTTCTCGCCTTGCCTTCGACCCACCCCCCCTCACTGAATCCCACTCCCCCTTTTCGCCTTTAAATTCCCAAGTCCAGATTTTTGCCATTCGTGGGCTTGGCCTCTACCTCTCCCCTCGGACCTAGCCCCAGGCTACCATGAATTAAACTTTGCTCCCGAAGAGGCTTAGACCTTGTCGCCTTTCATTTTCTGGTGGGGAGGGTGCCATTAACTTTACATTCTGGTGCCGGTGACTCAGATCGCCCAAAAAAAAAGCTGGACCTTTTGGTCTGGTACCTTGGGAAAAATAATAAATAAATAAATAAATAAATAAATAAATAAATAAATAAATAAATAATAAGAAAAAAAGAAAAACAACAACAAAAGGTAATTAAAAAAACCTTCATTTATTTATTCATATTTATTTTGGTCTTTTTCAGACAGGTTCTCTCTGTAGCCCTTGCTGGCCTGGAACTCACTATGGAGACTAGGCTGGCCTGGAACTCACAGAGATCTGCCTGCCTTTGCCTCCTGAGTGCTGGGATTAAAGACATGTACCACCATGCCCTGAACAACTTTCATTTATAATTAGTAATTCAAGTCTTTTAATCTCCCTCCCTCTTGTAAACTTTTGTATATGCTAAGGCCCTGCTACATTGCTGGAACTTGATGGCTGGAGCTACTGAGCCCTTCCCCTTTCCAAGAACCCTTTCCCACTTCTCCTTCATCGCCTTGGTGCCAACTCCAGCCAATAGTGAAAAGACAGTACTTTTGTATTAAGATTAAAAAAAAAAAAACCAAATTTCGTGCCCATGGTGCTTCTCTGCTTCTGTGAACTACACATCCTTCCAATCAGAAGTCAAGTTTTGCCTTGTCAAGACACTTTAATTGCAATGATGGTCTCCTTTTTTGTGACCTGAGTTTATTTCTATCCTCTGGGAGGTTGGAATGGACATACTCTTGTTTCACCATTACAAAAGCTGTGGCTGTACTGTGGTTCTGTCCCAGGACTTTATGGAAGGTTGAACCTAAGAATGGTGAAAAGCTGCAGAGCTGCTGTTGAGCAAGGTTTCAGCCATTGACTTGGTTGTTTAATTGCTTCCACTTAGGCTCAAAGGCAAGAGAAATCTAGAAAGATTTGGAAAGTTCAGAAAATTTTGAAGCCTGAGTGGGAAGTTAGTGATTAGCAAGGATAAAAGGCATCAGGTACTGTAACCATCACTCAATACCTCGGAAGCCTGTGTGGTACTGCCCTTCCCTCCATGGGGGCTGTCCAGCACTGCTGTGCTGCTCCCCCACTTTCCTGTGAATTGTTCTACTGAGGCAATGTTTCAAGCAGGTCCAGGTGTGGCTTGTGTCACCTCTCTATAGTGAGGAAGCTGCTCGTCTGTTGTTACACAGAACACAAGCACTATGGGAAATGTCTAGGAAGTTAGGGACAGAGCTGCTACAAACATTTTCTACTACATGCTTCGTGGAGCCATGGAGTAGGACTGCAGCTAGCTAGGAGCCCCCCAAAAGTAGACTCAACAGTAGTGTGTGATGTCAGCCTGGAGGAACCATAGCTTCATGTGTACTACTACCACCCACGCTGTATGGGGAGGGTGGCTGAGGGTCACTTCCACCCTGGTGTGCACAGGGTGCCACACTAAAAGGACTTAGTAGTTGTGGTGATGTGCTTGAGGCTTGTTTTGGGTCAAGGGACTTTGCTTCTGGTATGGGAATGTTTCTCTGGTGCTTGTTCCACCATTGTCTCTTGGAAGTGTGAACTTATTTATAGGAGCTTAAACTGAAGGAATTTGCCTTTGATCTAGAGGGCGAATTTGGACTTTTGAGCAATGATGTCATGAATTACTTGGATCTCTTTGGGGCTGAAATCATAACATTTTGCATTGTAAGAAGGACATGAATCTTGAAGGCTAGGATGCAATGCTATGGTTTAGATGTGGTCCTACCTAATCCCATATGCTGGAGCTCAATCCTAGTGTAGTGACATTGAGATGGTGGTATTACCAGAGTCTTGTGCCAGAAGCCCAACTCTGGGAAGCCCCAAGAAATTAGGTCTGGCCACTCAGCCCAGAAATCAAGAGGAATTAATGAGGGAAAGACAGGAAGAAATTTAATTTTCAGTCTGATTATATTTGGAAGATGGAGATCAAGCAATGCAGCACATCTTTGGGGACACTGACATACACTTTAGTTCAAACAGAACAAAAAAGGGCAGATGAAAGGGACACACAATTAAGGAGGCTTCATCAAACCTTCATTCTCTCAGTCCAGATTCTGCAGAATGTCTCTGAAAAAGTCTTGACCACTTGAGGGACAAGCAGTTTCTGTGAGATGCCTGCTCCTACTTGGAAGTCAGCCTTAGTTTCTGTTACAGGGTAATAACTTCCAATTAGGGAATTATCCCATATGGGGTACCTGTCAACATTGTTTAGCAAAAACATCTTTTAGGTTCTGGGTCCTTGGGCAACTTTTCAGAGGCATGGTCTACTTTAAGGAGATTAGATCAGAGAGACCTGGTACTAGTCTCATGGAGTGAGTCAGTTCTCCCAGAATAGACTGTGTGTGTGCAGGTGCCCACGGAGGCCAGAAAACAGTGTAAGATCTTCTAGAGCTGGAGTTACAGGCAGCTCTGAGCCACTCAGTGTAGGTACTTGGAATTGACTCCAGTGCTCTGTATAAGAGCAGCAAGCACTGTTAATCCAGCGAGGCATTGCTCCAGCTTATTTATTATTTTTTAAACTGTTTTTAAATTTTATTTATTTTTATGTGTATTAATGTACTGTCTGCATGTAGGTTTGTGCACCTGTGTCGTGCAATGCCATGGAGGTCAGAAGAGGGCGTCAGATTCCCCTGGAACTGGAGTTAAAGACGGTTCTCAGCTGCCATGTGGGTGCTGGGGATCAAACCCAGGTCCTCTGCAAGAGCAGTTGGCACTCTTAACCACTAGGCCATCTCTCCAGCCTTATTTATTTATTATTTTAGACACCCCACCTTAGCTACAGTGAATGGCACAGCAAAAAAGGCATACAGGTACCTCTTCTGACTTGCTTTTACTTATGTCTATAAAAGTTCCCCTTTCTTGTCCAGGTATAGTGATTTTTACCTGTAATCCCAGTACTTAAGAAGCTGAGGCAGGGGAATCACAAGTTTGAGGCCAACCTGACCTACACAGTGAGATCCAGTCCTGCCTGGGCTAGATAGTAACAACTTACCATGAAAACAAAACAAAAACCTTATAGCCCTAGGCAGCTAAAAGTAGCAACAAGCATATCTGTCACTCTCACATACTGCACAGAAAGTCATTCAATATCTGCTAGGCTGGCCTTCAGTGTTTGCAAAATGAGCTTTCAGAGAGACCTTGGGGTATGGAAGTTCAGGTGTATTCTTAGCCTTTTGTCCAAGGGTTCCAGAGGGGAGAGAATCTTGGCTTCAAGGCTTTTACATTTTCTTTCTTTCTTCTTTCTTTTTCTTTCTTTTCTTTTCTTTCTTTCTTTCTTTCTTTCTTTCTTTCTTTCTTTCTTTCTTTTGGTTCTTTTTTTGAGACAGGGGCTTGTGTATCTCAGGCTTGTAGCAAGCCACTCCACAAAGAGGTAATACATCTTGAGACGTGATGGCTTGTGGCATACTTCCAGAGTTAATGTTCAATGAAAGGACAAAAAAACTATGTGATTACTGCAAGCAGTGTACCCAAAAGGCAAACCTCTGGGGCAGAACATGTGTTCTTCAGTTCCTGAAAACACTCTGGTGGGGCCAAAGCTATTCAAGAACCAGAACTGTCCTAGTTTGTCTTCCATTGCTGTGACAAACACTCTGACCAACACCACCTGGGGGGAGGAAAGGGTTTTATTCAGTCTTACATCTCCTGGGTCACAGTTCATCATCAGGGAGGCCAAGGCAGGAACTCAGGACAGGAACCTGGAGGCAGGAAGCTAAGCACAGCCATGGAGGAATGCCTCATACTGGCTTGCTCTCCTGGCTAGCATGCCAGCCTGCCTTCGTTTTTTTTTTTTTTCTGGTCTTTTCGAGACAGGATCTCCCTGTGCCCCAGCTGTCCTGGACTTACTCTGTAGACCGGCAGTCTGGCTGTGGTGGTTTGAGATGGTGTCCCCATAGGCTCTAGGTATTCAGACATTTTGCTCCAGTTGGTGGCGCTGTTTTTTGGAGGTCTTGGAGGTGTGGCCGTGCTAGAGGAAGTGCGTTGCTGGGGCAGGCTTAGTGAGTTTAACAACCTAGTGGTATACAGTTC
The DNA here is from genome assembly GCA_009823505.1 of Rhizomys pruinosus. Classification (NCBI taxonomy): domain Eukaryota; kingdom Metazoa; phylum Chordata; class Mammalia; order Rodentia; family Spalacidae; genus Rhizomys; species Rhizomys pruinosus. The sequence continues at coordinate 496,823 of VZQC01010462.1, read as the reverse complement.
TCTCTCCTCTCTGTTTCTGCTGCTCTTGCGAGGAGATGTGACCAGAGGGCTGGTTGCTAAGGAGTAGACGCCAGAATCCCGCCAAAGGAACTAAGTCCCTGGAACGCAAGCGAAGGAAACTCTCCTTTATAAGTTTCCTTGGTCTGGTGTTTTATCACAGCCAACAGAAAACTGGACTAATTACAGTTATTGGTCACCAGAGAGTTGGCTGTTGGCTGTGAAGAACCTGACCATGTGTATGTTTGGAGAACGTGTGGAAGACTTTGGAACATTGGGCTGGAAAGGCTTTGAGTACTGTAAGCAGAGCTTAAAGGGCCATTCTAGTGGAGGCCTGGAAGAAAGATGGCTGCAAAAGATGTGTTCCAGGGGAAAATAAGCTAGGCAGCAACGCGGGATATTTGATAAAGAGTCTGGCAGCAGTTTGCCCACAGCCCAGTTGCTTGCCTGATGCTAAGTTTGAAAAGAGGTGGACTGATGTCTTGCAGAGGATATTTCAAGAAGCCTAATGTAGAAATGGTGTTCGTGGCTTTTAATGGTGAATATTATACAGATCTACAGTGAAAAGAGCAGATGGTGCAAGAAAGAAATGCAAAATGTACAGTTTGGAATCTGATAACTGCACTAGGAAGATTAAAGGTGGGGCCAAGGCATGTGAAGGAGAGGGTTGGATCTGAAAAACTGCACTAGAAGATTAAAGGGTGGGGCTAAGGCATGTGAAGGAAGAGTTTCTTTTGATAGGAGATTGAAGAGTGATTAATGAAGGAAGGGCCTCAAGATTTACAAGTAAACAAAAGAATCAGTACCTTCAGGGCACGACCACACCCAGCTTAATCCTCAGCAAAGGCCCAATTGGCAAGAAAAGTTACAAATGTGGTTGAATGGGCCAGGGTCACCTCCCGAACTTGCGCCAGATTGGCCAATTTTATTCACGTGGTGCTGGCTTTAGAGGCATGAAGTTCGCAATAGTGAAGGGGTCATCATTTCTTCCTCCACGGTTTCAGAGAGCCAAAGAGGCCAGGCAGAGTACAGCAGGGTGTCCCTGCTGATAAATAAAGGAAGGCCCTGATAGGCCATTGCGTGAAGCATGTGAATTTGAAGCCTGGTGGGCATCGGAGACCCCAAGAAGACTTTCGAGATGCCAGACCTGTGAGATATTTGCCAAGGAGAGCTGCATACGGGGAGTGGTACCGGCCTAAGAAGAGATGTATGTTGCAAGCAAAGCTGGAAGAGCTGAGCCATCTAAGCCCTTTGAAGTCAATCCCAGAGGTTGCACATTTGGAGCTACTGGCACTTGGCGTTTGCCCTGATGGTTTTCGGTCTTGTTTTGGTCCAGTATTTCCTCCTATGCCTCTATCCTCCCTTTTTGGAATGGGAATGTGTATTCGGATCCACTGTAATTGGGAGTATGTAATTTGCTTTGATTTTACAGGAGCTTACAGTTAACAGATTTGGCCTGAGTCTCAGAGAGACCTTGGGACTGTGGACTTTTGAATGGCATTGAAACTGGTAAAGACTATGGGGACTTTTAAGGTTGGACTAAATGCATTTTTGCATTTTATATGGTCAGATCCTATGGGGGCAGGGAGTGGAATTGGTGGTTTGGATGAGTGTCCCCCATAGAGCCTCTAGGTATTCAGTAACATTTGTCTCCAGTTGGTTGGCGTGTTTTTGGAGGTCTTGGAGGGTGTGGCCATGCTAGAGGAGTGTGTTGCTAGGGGCAGGCTTAGTGAGTTTAACAAGCCTAGTGTTATTAACAGTTGCTTCCTCTTTGCTTCCTGTGCTCTTTGCGAGATGTGACCCTCGGTTTGCTGCTCCATATCCAGCCACCATGCCTTCCGCCACAATGGACTAATTCCCTGGAACCGCCAATCGTAGCTCAAATAAACTCTTCCTTTTATAGTTTCCTGGTCTGGTTGTTTTATCACAGCAACAGAAAACTGATACATAACTGGCCTTGAACTCACAAGATCCTCCTGCCTCTGCCTCCCATTGCTAGTGATTAAAGGCATGCACCACCATGCCCGGCTCCAGCCTGCCTTTTTACATGGTACACAACAAAACTTGCCCAGGGTGGCACTACTCATTGTGGGCTGGGCCCTCCCACATTGCCATAATCAAGAACAAACCCCACGGGGAGTGGCCACTGGCCATCCAATGGAGCCAATTCCACTTGAGGCTCCCTAACCCAGTGTGTCAAGTTGACACTAAAGCTACCCAGCACAAGCATTTCTGACACATAAGTTTATTAAAGGTCCCTTATCGATAAATCTAAACATGGTATTCCAACTGTTATTCTGTTGGTACATAAAATATGGCTAGGTGTTCTTGACACAGTTTTTTCTGTAAACTCATCCATTATGTTAGAACTGGATAAAATCTCAGGACTGAGAAGTATCTGTGACTGCAGACCATGAATTTGAGATCCTCTGCTTAAAGTTTCATCTCTGTCTTCCTGTACTTTCAACGCTCTGTCCACTCAATTATTACACAGGGTGACCTGTAACTTACTATGAAGCCAAGGATGACTGGAGCTCTGATCCTCCTGCTTCCACCTCCCAAGTGCTGTGGGATACTTTAACTATTTATCTTGACAGCTTAGTGAGATGATGTTTGAGCACCCATTATCCTTGGAAGCCTCAAGATACCATTTGAAATACTATCCCATTCAGACTGAGCCAATGGCATGTCTCCTAATTATTTTAAGAAAAATATGACTGGAAGTTTGAATGTCTCCAACACAGCACTGGAGCACAAAGAAACTTGCGCTGCAACTTACCAGTGATTTTTTTTTCTCTGTGAGAGGACTCAGTGTTCGATCCACTCCTGAGAAGGGGTGTCCCGGAGTGCTCAAAATTGTAGTTCTGTTCTGTTTCTTATCTATCTTTCAAGAGCAAAATCAAGATCTTGTGGAAATGAGGGATTGTGGCAGAATGTTCTCTCTTTACAAGCATGCCCTTGGGGTGCTCGTTTTGCTTGGTGGCTGGCCCTTGCTTTAGTCAGCTTTCCCACAGACAGGAGCCTTGTTACATGGACATTTTCTTTAAACTGGTAAGCTCTTTGCAGTGGTCTTGCCTATTATTTATTTACCTTTCTGTAAGACTCTAACATAGAAACTGATTCTCCTCTTTGGAGGTGGGATTGGTGTGTATAGGAAGGTGTGTGTGTGCTGTGTGTGTGTTTTGTGTGTTTCCACTCACCCATGTGTGTTTCTGGAGGCCACAGGTCAGTATCAAGTATCCTCCTCCTGTTAACCTTGTCCTTTCAGATAGAGTCTCTCACTGAAAACCATTGGGCTGGCTAGTTGCACTTGGAGCTCTAGGGAGCCTGTCTACATCCCTGGCAGGACTATAACTACAGACATTCCACCAGATCTTTTACATGGTGCTAAAGATCTGAACTCAAGTCCTCAAACTTGCCCAGCAATCAGTTTACCCACAAGCCATCTCAGATTCTCAAAAAGGGTGGCAAGTACAACAGGCGCTCTTACAAAGTCAACCTGTATCTCCTGTGGGTATGTTATTTTGCTTTTGAAAAATGTTCAGAAAGAATTATGTTCATGGCCACTACTGTGTGGTTGTCATCCTCTAATATCAGTGATGCCACCAGCTGGCCAAGCTCCAGCAGAAGCAAGCAAAAGATCTTTGTACCCCAGACATTCCTGACCAAAGAAGACTGCAAATCCACCTGTGGTAAAGCACCCAGGAAACAACTGATCACAAAAACTGCAAGAGTACACCCTTTGCCGGAAGGGCAAACAGATCACCTAGGCCTAGTAACTGTAGCACTTTATGAAATTAGAAGCACTAATTCACAAACTCTGTTTAGCTTCTAGGGGAAGAAACTGTTCAAGGCTTCAAAACAGAGCTATAGTTCCAGAGAACAGTGACTAGTGCTTCCCAGGCAGCAGAGAGGGTAACTTGACTGCTGTCTGCCAAATGTGTAATGATTATGCCAAAAGTATCCAGCTAGCATGCCACACAACATAAAATGTGCTTTGTGCTTAGGAGTTTATGGTGAGATGGCTTGTCCTAAAAAATTTTTTTTGATACCTGTTGGTAGCCCTGAATACTTTTTTCCATGGTATCTAAAAGGTGCTTATGTATATAACTGAGAGTGGAAAAAATGGGGGACAGAAAGCAGATATTTGCATTTTTGTCCATTTTTGTTTGCAATGAATTATCTGTATTTGTGTATGTTGCCCACGTGGTTGTTGCACCACGTGTGTGCATGGTGGGAGTGCAGATGGTCAGGGAAGGTGTGCAGACCGGGGAGCTGGCACGATAAGGTGGTTGTGAGTTGTGAGTGTGCCTGGGTGCTGAGAGTCAAATTAGCCTTTCTTGCAAGAGGACTTTTCCACTAAACCACTCTCCCGCCTCAGAATGTGCACCACCCCCCCCAAATTCGACTGACTCTGCCTTCTGACGCTGGGACCAAAGGTGTGCACTGCTGCTCACAGGGTCTTGCTATGTAGCCCTGTCTATCCTGGAACTTGCTTTGTAGACCAAGCTGGCCTTGACTTCAAACAGTTCCACCTGCCTCTGCCTCCCCAGTGCTGGGATTAAGGTATGTACCACCATGCTCAGCTTTGCACATGAATTTTTTTGGTATACTTTAATAATTTAAAGCAATAAAATAATTTATATTAATATGTTATAGTATTAGTAGTTTATATTTTATATATAAGGTCTCTTAAATTCTTTTTTTTTCTTTTTTTTTTTTTTTACTTTTCGAGACCGGGTCTCCCTGTAGCCCCAGCTGTCCTGGAAGTCACTCTGTAAACAGGCTGGCCTTGACACTCACAAAGATCCACCTGCCTCTGCCTCCAAGTGCAGGATTAAGGCATGTGCCACCACGCCCAGGTAATCTTTTGTTTGTTTGTTTGCTTGTTTTGTGTTTTTTTTCGAGACAGGGTCTCCCTTGCGTCCCATGTCCTGGAACTCACTCTGTAGACCAGGCTGGTCTTGAACTCACAAAGATCTGCCTGCCTCTGCCTCCCAAGTGCTAGGATTAAGGTGTCACCTAGATTTAGCCACCACACCCAGTGCTAAACGCCCAGCTAATCTTAAATTATTCTTAAAACCCCACATAGAAACTGATATTTTCGCCAGAAAGTTTGTAGCTTTTTCAAATATTAGGTTGAAAATTTGGGAGATATAAAAAGGTTCTAGGCCGGGCGTGGTGGCACAGGCCTTTAATCCTAGCACTTGGGAGGCAGAGGCAGGCGGATCTTTGTGAGTTCAAGGCCAGCCTGGTCTACAGAGTGGTTCCAGGACAGCTGGGGCTACAGGAGGAGACCCTGTCTCGGGGGTGGGGGGGGGTTTCTCAGAGCCAGACTCAGGTTCTCAAAAGATTTACTGTTGACTGGCTCTAAAGGGACTGATTTCTCACTGTGGCCTTTGGAAAGAAAACTTTAGCTAGGTTAAACTTTAGATAAGGTTATGGAAAGATGCCAGAAAAATCATTAGGACAAAATAAAAGGTTATGTTTAACTTTCCATATTACATAATCCATGACCAGACAGAAAATAAAAGTAAATAAATGAATGAAGACTGTCTTTTCATTCCAAGTTCACATTGTAAATCCATACTGTAAGAAAGCTGTTTTCATTTATAAATAAGTTCATTTTGTAAAACACATTCAAAATCCCCGATTATAGGGCCTGATTTTCTTTAGAAGAAACTGTGGATCTGCTATCAGATTAAGATAATTTTAAACTTTCATAGCAAAAACAAAATCAGAGACTAATGAAAATACAAAAGGTTAGAAGGTTAGAGCACAAGTGAAAAGTGCCTTGGAATGTCACACAACCTTTCACCAGCTCTCCCATTGATGCAACCCACTGACCAGATATCAACATTCTCTTGTAGCCCATGTCCAGGATGACTTCTAGAGCCTGATAATAGCAAGTTATCACGTAGGGTTTCATCATAAAGTTGGTACAGGCTGTCCGGGACAGGCCAAAGTCAAGGATCTTAAGGATGCAATCTGATTTTACTACAATGTTGCTAGGCTTCAAATCTCTATGAATTATACCAGCTGAATGGAGATGCTTAATACCACAGAACATCTGGTAAAGCAAGTATGACATTATCTCATGGTCCAACTCCATATGAATAACCTGTCATAAGTTAGCATCCATTAATTCCATAACCAAGTACACATCTTGAAATTCTAGAGTTTTTTGTGGTGTGAACATGTATAAACACTTGCACACTGTAGAAAACACTTGTATAAGCCACAACAAAGATCATCGTCTTCTCAAACGTTTATTCACAGCAGGTCTTGTCGAACGTTATTTCGGCGTGGTGGCACGCCTTATCCTAGCACTGGGAGGCAGAGGCAGGCGGATCTTTGTGAGTTCAATGGCCAGCCTGTTTAACATTGAGTTCCAGGAAAGCTTGGGCTACAAGGAGACACCCTTGTCTCGAAAAGACCAAAAAAAAAAAAAAGAACGGTTATTCAAGCACATCTTTCTCCTTTCCAGCCTCCAACAAGCTTCTCCCTCTAAGCCCTCTCCTCTCCAACCTTCTCCCTTCTCCAAGCCTTCTCCCTTCCTCAGGCAAGCAGCTTCTTCCTAAGACCGAAAGGAGGAGAGTCCCTCTATCTAGAAAGTCCCTCTATTTATCCACCTTCCCAGCCCAGGTTGCTGGCCTTAGTCTATTGGTATCATCTGGCCTGATCTTGTATACAGGGTGCACCTGCACAGCTCAAACGGTGAGCGTGGCTTTACTTTGAGGTAGGAGGGAATCAGGTGTTAGTCATAAGACTCAGGTATTAGTCATAAGATTTTGCTAAAGTCTCGGGTGCCTTCTTAGGACTGTCGCCACACCCGCTCCCCACATGAACACATTTAACAAGCTAATTATATTTTTATGACTGACACATTTTAAGAGGACAAGTTCATGGTAAGCTCTCTTCGCATGAGTTTGGTTCTGAAAAGGACGGCTTAATTTCTTGACTGCAACATTTATCCCTGTATCAAAAGCAGCCCCCAAATTCCTTGGGCTCCTGAGCCAATTGGTATCAACTGCTGGTAACGTTTTAGGACAGTGAAAGTGGAGTCCGCCACTTGCACACTGTAAAACTGACTATCACATTTGTTGTCACTCATGATGTAGTGTCATACAATATTCCGAAGAGCCAGTAGCGTTGTCAGATTCCTCGGATTCCCCGCCACCAGGCCAGGAGGAGAGGACCAGCTACACTGACTGGCTGATGCGCACTGGCGACTCCCAGCTCTGCAGCCCGGCTCGGCTGCCCCGCCCCACTACCTGCTCCCGCCCCTCAGCCTCCGCCCGCCATGGTCATGCTGAGGCCTGCGCCGGGCGCCACGCCCCTCCCCCGGTCCTTGTCCCCCCCCACCGTCCCCCCCGGCAGCCCCCCACCACCCGCGCTCGCCTCGTCGCTTCAGGTTTCATCTCGCTGCGCTCCGCGTCCCGCGACCTGGCATGAACTATTTTAATACAAAGAAGGGGGCACATGACATCATTGACCATAAATAAGATGTTTCAGAGCCTTAACACAAACACTCTGTTGCAGCCCAAGGAGACCAGAAAGAGGGTGCTTGAAACCCGAGTCGTGTGGCTCCAGTAGACCAGTGCTCTCCAATGAACGATAGTCGTCTCGTGTGCTACTGTGGCTGCAACTCCTCCTGGCCATTGGGATGTCGTCGGGAACCGGGATCCACCTTCCCGCCCGGCCTCCCACCCCATAGGTCCGTGCTGAGTGTTTTTCTCTATAGTCATCGTTGGTGTACCGCGCAGCCGGGCTTAGACCCATTTGAGGCAACTCTCCGGGAAGGTTCCTTTGAGGTACAGAAAAAAAACAAACTCGAAGGCGACTACATGACCCTAAGAAATGAGCGCCTCTGGCAGCGGTGGACCGCCAGCACAGAAACTGGAAAAAAAAAAAAAAAAAAAAAAAAAAAAAAAAAAAAAAAAAAAAAAAAAAAAAAAAAAAAGAAATATGCAATGNAGGACTGAGAAGTATCTGTGACTGCAGACCATGAATTTGAGATCCTCTGCTTAAAGTTTCATCTCTGTCTTCCTGTACTTTCAACGCTCTGTCCACTCAATTATTACACAGGGTGACCTGTAACTTACTATGAAGCCAAGGATGACTTTGAGCTCCTGATCCTCCTGCTTCCACCTCCCAAGTGCTGGGATTACTTTTAACTATTTATCTTAGACAGCTTAGTGAGATGATGTTTGAGCACCCATTATCCTTGGAAGCCTCAAGATACCATTTGAAATACTATCCCATTCAGACTGAGCCAATGGCATGTTTCCTAAGTTATTTCTAAGAAAAATATGACTGGAAGTTTGAATGCTCCTCAACACAGCACTGGAGCACAAAGAAACTTGCGCTGCAACTTACCCAGTGATTTTTTTTTTTTCTGTGAGGAGGACTCAGTGTTTACGATCCACTCCCTGAGAAGGGGTGTCCCGGAGTGCCTCAAAATTTGTAGTTCTGTTCTGTTTCTTATCTATCTTTCAAGAGCAAAATCAAGATCTTGTGGAAATGAGGGATTGTGGCAGAATGTTCTCTCTTTACAAGCATGCCCTTGGGGTGCTCGTTTTGCTTGGTGGCTGGCCCTTGCTTTAGTCAGCTTTCCCACAGACAGGAGCCTTGTTACATGGACATTTTCTTTAAACTGGTAAGCTCTTTGCAGTGGTCTTGCCTATTATTTATTTACCTTTCTGTAAGACTCTAACATAGAAACTGATTCTCATCTTTGGAGGTGGATTGGTGTATAGGAAGGTGTGGTGCGTGTGTGTGTGTGTGTGTGTGTGTGTGTTTTGTGTGTTTCCACTCACCCATGTGTGTTTCTGGAGGCCACAGGTCAGTATCAAGTATCCTCCTCCTGTTAACCTTGTCCTTTCAGATAGAGTCTCTCACTGAAAACCATTGGCTAGGCTAGTTGCACTGTGAGGTCTAGGGAGCTGTCTATATCCCTGGCAGGACTATAACTACAGACATGCACCACCAGATCCTTTTACATGGGTGCTAAAGATCTGAACTCAAGTCCTCAAACTTGCCCAGCAATCAGTTTACCCACAAAGCCATCTCAGATTCTCAAAAAGGGTGGCAAGTACAACAGGCGCTCTTACAAAGTCAACCTGTATCTCCTGTGGGTATGTTATTTTGCTTTTGAAAAATGTTCAGAAAGAATTATGTTCATGGCCACTACTGTGTGGTTGTCATCCTCTAATATCAGTGATGCCACCAGCTGGCCAAGCTCCAGCAGAAGAAGCAAGCAAAAGATCTTTGTACCCCAGACATTCCTGACCAAAGAAGACTGCAAATCCACCTGTGGTAAAGCACCCAGGAAACAACTGATCACAAAAACTGCAAGAGTACACCCTTTGCTGGAAGGGCAAACAGATCACCTAGGCCTAGTAACTGTAGCACTTTATGAAATTAGAAGCACTAATTCACAAACTCTGTTTAGCTTCTAGGGGAAGAAACTGTTCAAGGCTTCAAAACAGAGCTATAGTTCCAGAGAACAGTGACTAACTGTCCCAGGCAGCAGAGAGGGTAACTTGACTGCTGTCTGCCAAATAGTGTTAATGATTATGCCAAAAGTATCCAGCTAGCATGCCACACAACATAAAATGTGCTTTGTGTCTTAGGAGTTTATGGTGAGATGGCTTGTCCTAAAAAAATTTTTTTTGATACCTGTTGGTAGCCCTGAATACTTTTTTCCATGGTATCTAAAAGGTGCTTATGTATATAACTGAGAGTGGAAAAAATGGGGGACAGAAAGCAGATATTTGCATTTTTGTCCATTTTTGTTTGCAATGAATTATCTGTATTTGTGTATGTGCACTCGTGTTTGTGCACATGTGTGTGCATGTGTGAGTGCAGATGGTCAGGGAAGGTGTCAGATCCTGGGAGCTGGAACTATAAGGTGGTTGTGAGTTGCCTGACATGGGTGCTGAGAGTCAAATTTCAGCCTTCTTGCAAGAGGACTTTTACCACTAAACCACCTCTCCAGCCTCAGCATGTGCACCCCCCCCCCAAATTCGACTGCCTCTGCCTTCTGAGCTGGGACCAAAGGTGTGCACTGCTGCTCACAGGGTCTTGCTATGTAGCCCTGTCTATCCTGGAACTTGCTTTGTAGACCAAGCTGGCCTTGACTTCAAACAGTTCCACCTGCCTCTGCCTCCCCAGTGCTGGGATTAAGGTTATGTCCACCCCATGCTCAGCTTTGCACATGAATTTTTTTGGTATACTTTAATAATTAAAGCAATAAAATAATTTATATTAATGTTTTTTTTTTTTTTTTTTTCATCTTAAATTCTTTTTTTTTTTTTTTTTTTTTTTTACTTTTCGAGACAGGGTCTCCCTGTAGCCCCAGCTGTCCTGGAAGTCACTCTGAAAACCAGGCTTGCCTTGAACTCCCAAAGATCCACCTGCCTCTGCCTCCCAAGTGCTAGGATTAAAGGCATGTGCCACCACGCCCAGCTAATCTTTTTGTTTGTTTGTTTGCTTTGTTTTTTTTCCGAGACAGGGTCTCCCTGTAGTCCCAGCTGTCCTGGAACTCACTCTGTAGACCAGGCTGGCCTTGAACTCACAAAGATCCGCCTGCCTCTGCCTCCCAAGTGCTAGGATTAAAGGTGTCACCTAAGATTTAGCACCACCACACCCAGCGCTAAACGCCCAGCTAATCTTAAATTATTCTTAAAACCCCACATAGAAACTGATATTTTCGCCAGAAAGTTTGTAGCTTTTTCAAATATTAGGTTGAAAATTTGGGAGATATAAAAAGTTCTAGGGCCGGCGTGGTGGCCAAAGGCCTTTAATCCTAGCACTTGGGAGGCAGAGGCAGGCGGATCTTTGTGAGTTCAAGGCCAGCCTGGTCTACAGAGTAGTATCCAGGACAGCTGGGGCTACAGGAGACCCTGTCTCGGGGGGGGGGGGGTTCTAAGGCCAGAACTGAGGTTCTCAAAAGATTTACCTGTGATCTGGCTCTAAAGGGACCTGATGTCTCCACTGTGGCCTTTGGAAAGAAAACTTTAGCTAGGTTAAACTTTAGATAAGGTTATGGAAAGATGCCAGAAAAATCATTAGGACAAAATAAAAGGTTATGTTTAACTTTCCATATTACATAATCCATGACAGAAAATATAAAGTAAATAAAATGAATAGAAGACCGTCTTTTCATTCCAATTTCGCATTGTAAATCCATACTGTAAGAAAGCTGTTTTCATTTATAAATAAGTTCCTTTTGTAAAACACATTCAAAATCCCCGATTATAGGGCCTGATTTTCTTTAGAAGAAACTGTGGATCTGCTATCAGATTAAGATAATTTTAAACTTTCATAGCAAAAACAAAATCAGAGACTAATGAAAATACAAAAGGTTAGAAGGTTAGAGCACAAGTGAAGATGTGGCTTGGAATGTCACACAACCTTTCACCAGCTCTCCCATTGATGCAACCCACTGACCAGATATCAACACTCTTGAGCCCATGTTCAGGATGACTTCTAGAGCCGATAATAGCAAGTTATCACGTAGGGTTTCATCATAAAGTTGGTACAGGCTGTCCGGGACAGGCCAAAGTCAAGGATCTTAAGGATGCAATCTGATTTTACTACAATGTTGCTAGGCTTCAAATCTCTATGAATTATACCAGCTGAATGGAGATGCTTAATACCACAGAGCATCTGGTAAAGCAAGTATGACATTATCTCATGGTCCAACTCCATATGAATAACCTGTCATAAGTTAGCATCCATTAATTCCATTAACACAGATGTAAGTCACTCTTGAATTAATATTCTAGAGAATCTTTATTAATGCATGGTGTAGGAAACATGTTTATGCCACCATTTAGAAACACTTAGTATAAGCCGCAGCAACAAAGCACCTCTCGGCTCGTTCTTTCATTCTCAAAAGCTGGTTTTTATTCAGGCAGGCAAGGTTCTTGTCAAGTCAGAAGCGGTTAGTTCACAATGGCACATCTTTTCTCCTCTCCAAGCTTCTCCCTAACTAATTGCTCTATAGTCTTTTCTTCAATGCTCCTTCTCCCTTCTCCAACGCTTCTCCTTCTCCCAAGCTCTTCCTTCTCTCCAGCCCTCCCAACTAGAGAAGCGGAGAGGGGTCCCTCTATCTAGAAAGTCCCTCTATTTACCACCTTCCCAGCCCAGGTTGCGTTGGCCTTAGTCTATTGTATCATCTGGCCTGATCTTGTATACAGGGTGCACCTGCACAGCTCAAACGGTGAGCGTGGCTTTACTTTTGAGGTAGGAGGGAATAAGTGTTAGTCATAAGACTCAGGTATTAGTCATAAGATTTTGCTAAAGTCTCGGGTGCCTTCTTAGGATTGTCCCCACACCCGCTCCCCACATGAACAACTATTTAACAGATTATATTTTTTATGACTGAATTCATTTTTAAGAGGACAAGTTCATGGTAAGCTCTCTTCGCATGAGTTTGGTTCTGAAAAGGATGGCTTAATTTCTTGACTGCAACATTTATCCCTTGTATCAAAAGCAGCTTGTATCAAAAGCAGCCCCCAAATTCCTTGGGCTCCTGAGCCAATTGGTATCAACTGCTGGTAACGTGGAGTGTAACGTGGAACTTGCACCACTTTAATTAAACTGACTATCACATTTGTTGTCACTCATGATGTAGTGTCATACAATATTCCGAAGAGCCAGTAGCGTTGTCAGATTCCTCGGTTCCCCGCCACCAGGCCAGGAGGAGAGGACCAGCTACACTGACTGGCGATGCGCACTGGCGACTCCCAGCTCTGCAGCCCGGCTCGGCTGCCCCGCCCCACTCCGCTCGTTGGCCTCTCCGTAAGGCGCTCCGCAGGTGGGTGTGAGGTTGCGCCGGGGCGCTCAGACCTCGGACAGGCTTCCTTCCTGAGTTCACCGCGCTGTGCCCTTCTCTGTCCTCTCGGCTGCTGCCGCCACCGCCGCCGCGGCGCTGGTGCACATGAATTTTTAATACAAAGATATGAAGGTTGGGGCAATGAAACCTCCAATGGATAATAAAATTGATATTTCCCATATAGAGAATAGTGTTTTCAGCAATTCACACTGTTATACAATTCCTTGATAGGTTTTTAGACCTGGTCACTATTTCGTTTGCTCTATAGTATTCTTGTCTAGCTCATTGTTGTAGTAGTGTATCAAAAAGTAATTTTCTTGTGCCAGTACGTAGGTGTTGCACGCCTTTAATCCCAAGCCCCTCGGAAGGGTAAGAAGGCAGGCGTTTAGTATAACGCTTGCTGAGATTCTCAAAGGTGTCCAAACTCTAGCGGTTATCTACTTATACGATAGCGAGCTTTCATGTGACCAGTTGTGGGTAATAAAAGGGAGAGCCTGTTCTCAAAAAGATGCCAAAATAGGTAAAAAAAAATAAGAGTAATTTTTTTTTTTCTTTTTTTTTTTAATTTGTCTTTTTGATACAGGTTCTCCCTGTTGCCTGTGGAAGTTATCCTCCACGCTGTTACCTGGAACTTGTTGTGTACTCCAGGCTGGCCTCATACTCCTTCCTTATCAGGATCCGCCTGCTCTGCCTCCCAGTTGCTAGGCGACTTAAAGGCGTGCGCCCACCATGCCCGGTCCAATTTCTTTATTTTTTAAAAAATGTTGGGTGGGGCTGGAGAGATAGTCTACCTAGCGCGTTAAGAGCACCGATAGCTCTTGCAGAGGACCGGGGTTCGATTCCCCAGCACCCACATGGCGGCTAAGAACCGTCTGTAACTCCAATTCCAGGAGAACTCCAGTTCCAGGGGAATCCGAGACCCTCTTCTGACCTCCGCGGCATTGCACGACACGGGTGCACAAACCTACATGCAGACAGTACATTCATACACATACAAAAAATAAATAAAATTAAAAAAAATAATAAAATAAAAAATGTTGGGGCCGGAGAGATGACTCAGCTGTTAAAGAGCACTGGTTGTTCTTGTAGGAGACCCAGGTTTGAATCTCAGCACATACATGGCAGCTTACGACTGTCCCTAACTCTAGTTCCAGGGGATCCCACACCCTCTTCTGACCCCCCGCAAGGACTGCACGACATGGGTGCACTTAAATGCAGGCAATACACTCATATACATAAAATAAAAATCAATCAATCAAATTTTTTAAAAATTTAAAAATAGCCGGGCGTAGTGTTGCATGCCTTTAATCCTAGCACTTGGGAGGCAGAGGCAGGTGGATCTTTGTGAGTCCAAGCCCAGCCTGATCTACAGAGTGAGTTCCAGGATAGCTGGGGCTACCGGGAGACCGTCTCGAAAAGACCAAAAAATAAAAATAAAAATAAAAATAATGTATTTTTTGTGTGTGTGTTTTGCCTGCTTGTAGGTTGACACCACGTGTTTGCAATGCCCAAGGAGACCAGAAGAGGGTGCTTGAAACCCGAGTCGTGTGGCTCCAGTAGACCAGTGCTCTCCAATGAACGATAGTCGTCTCGTGTGCTACTGTGGCTGCAACTCCTCCTGGCCATTGGGATGTCGTCGGGAACCGGGATCCACCTTCCAGGCCCGGTAGCACCACACAAGGTCCCGGCTGGGAGTGTTGTGTCTATAGGCGACGGTTGGTTGTACGCGCAAGCCGGGCTAGACCCATTTGAGGCAAATCTCAGGAAGGCTTGGCCCCGCCAGACCCTGGCCATGGCCCTGGCCCCGCCCCACCCTGGCCCAACCCTTGCGCCCCCCGCCCCTGTCGTCAGGTCGGTGTCGCCCCGCCCTCTCTGGGACCCTCCGCGGAGTCAAAACTCAGCGCTGCCGCAGACCCACCCACTTGGCCTCACCCTCCCTCCTGGAAACGTCAGTGCTACGCCTCCCGCTCGCCCTGACGTCATCGCAGAGCGACGCAGTCCAGAGGATGACCCAGGTCACGTCGTACGACGGTAGTCAAAACGGAGCTGGGCTCTTAGCGTGGGCGTGTTTTCCACCTGTTTGGCGGAGCTTTGCACAGTGTGTCTGCCGGGTCCTTCCGCTAAAGTGACGGCCGCACGTGGGCGGCTGTCGCGCTTAGGCATCGGCTGGCCGGCGTGGAGTGGACGGTAAGGTGGCGAGTGGGAGGGGGCTTCTTCGCCGATGCTTGCCCGCGGATACTTGGAGGTCAGCGCTGCGGACATTTCGCTGCTGGGCCCTTCACCTTCTCTTGCTTAGTTAGGTGCGAACCGCCCCACACTACAGGGCACACTACAGAGTTCCAGGACAGCTGGGGCTACAGGGAGACCCTGTCTCGAAAAGACAAAAAAGAAAAGAAAACAGATCAGGCGCCCTCCTTTACATCGCACAGGGCTTTCCTGTTGCCATAACCCTCAGGAATGGACAGGGCTGGGTCCTTCCGCAGACGGATTCAATCTTTGGGAACAGATTCCAGGTATCTGCTTTTGGAGAAACTTCCACAAGCCGTTCTAATCCAAGAAGGCCAGAGGGCTAATGGGATAGGCTGGCAAGCAACACAATGATCGAGGATTCAGCCAGTCACAGACTGAAGACATTTTTTTTGTATTTTTGGAGACAGGGTCTCCCAGTCGATCTCACAGAGACGATAAGCCCCCCCCCCCGCTTCCCAAATCCTAGGATTAAGGGTGTACCCGGTGGTTGATAGTTTTGGTTTTTGTTTTGTTTTTTAGTATGCACTGAACTTTTTTTTTTCTTGTTTTCTACAACAAAATAGCTTAATAACTCTTCTGTTCCATTAGGCTGTTTGCTTTGGCTTTTTGAGACAGGGTGTCAACTAACCCACTTTGGCCTTTAACTTTCTTATCCTCCTGAATGCTGGGAACAGGAGCATGCACTGCCACACCTGGCTGTGTATTCTACCATGTATTTATTATAAGTGATTTAATGCACCTGGAAATAGGTTGGATGTAAATATTATGCCAGTGTACACCAAAGAACTGACAGATAGTCTGTCATTTTGGCTGTCTGTAGGCAACTGCTGGAGCCAGTTCCCCCATGAATACCAAGGAACAGCCACTATGTGCTACCAGAAATGCACCAGGGTCTTTACCAGGTAAAGATCAATGAAATGGAAAAATCTTTTTAAGAAATGTTTTTTCTTGCCTACCAGGACCTACACAAGGGCCAGTGATTGTCTTCATGTATCACCAGGACTCTTAAGGAAAAATGTTGACTGCGGGCAGCCTGCTTGGGTAAGCATGGACTCTAGGGCTTTCAGGACTTCTGTCAAGCTCATCCCAGAGCATCCTCTCCTCACCAGGAGGGGCTTGCTTTAAGTCTGCTTAGTCCTGGCTGTTCTCCCATGTCCTCAGGACTGGAAGGCTTGTGCTCTATGGTTTCTTCCTGGCACGGGGGCCAAGACTGCTTTGACCATGCTAATGGCTCCACAGGGGCTCCTAGGTAATGGATCATCAGTCTTAACTAGTGGCTAGTTGCCAGGCAGTTCTTCTCTATCATGTCCTGACAGTGGCTGGCTGACCTTGGCACTTAGTGCCATCTGGCTCAGCACCATCCAGTGACTAGTGACTCCATATTTGTCTGTAGCCTGTTGAAGCACAATGCTGTAAGGGCAGCCTTCCCTGGGGCCTGCTATCTGCACAGGTCCTCCTGGAGAGCTGACAGCAACAGAACTTCACTCACTCGACTGCGCCGACAGGCTTATGCTCGCCTCTACCCTGTGCTGTTGGTCAAGCAGGATGGTTCCACTATTCACGTCAGATACCTGGAGCCACGACGAATGTTAGTGGTAAGCTTCCTTTACCAGATACTTCCTGAAGCCTGGCTACATGTGGTGGGGTTCATAGTGCACAAGTGGCTGAGGTCACTATATACCCTGCAGAAGGAGGGGGACCAGTCTTTGGAGAGATTAGAGTAAGAATTCCAAGCACCAAAACTAGATAGAATGAGCAAGTCAGTGGTTCCTCTTTTGGTTTTTATTACTGTTTATTGAAACAGGGGTTCAGTCTGGCCTTGAACTTAATACATAGCTGGACAGTGCTAGTCTTGAACTGCTGATCCTCCTGCCTCTTAAGTGCTGAGATTATAGGCCTATGCCACCATACTGGGTTTAATAAGTCAGTGGTTTTTTTGTTTGTTTGTTTGTTTGTTTTGTTTGTTTTAAATAAAATAAAAACAAAACACCACCAAATGTGGGCTGGAGTATAGCTCAGTTGGTAGAGTGCTTGCCTAGCAGGCACAAAGCCTTTGGTTTCATCCCCAGGACCACATAAAGTTGGGCATGTTGGGTGGCACAGATCTATAATCCTAGCACTCAGGAAGCTGAAGCAAGATGATTGGTATGAGTTTGAGGCCAGCTTGAGCTACACATCAGGAACCCATCTCAAAATGAACAAACATAAAGTCTAGGGAAGAACATCAAGCAGAAAAATATTTCTCTTAATAAAATGAAAGTTTTGAAGGAAGAGAACCAGATCTATAAATAGTAGGCCAGCACAGGATAGAAGATACAGGTGAAGCTGAGACACAGGGACCTCCTTGGTTGCTCTCCTGACTTTGCAGTGTTTTGGACATGCTTTTACTTCCTCATGTAGATGCCCCTAGATATGGATGCCCTGTCTCCAGAGGAGCGCCGGGCCATGTTACGAAAACGTGAGGCTCAGCTCCAACAGAAGAAGAAGGAAGAGCCAGAGATGACTGACGACGACGACGATTTTGACACTGAACATTACAAACGGTTTTGGATCAAAACCAAGAAGTAACTATGGCTTGCAGCTACCCCAGGGACATTTTGTAAGGACAGAGGGCATATGTCTGTAAACTATACATTCTTGAAGCCATAGTCTCCTGTCACTCTCTTCATTTACTTGTAGGCCCAACCCTGCAATTCATCTCTGGAAAGTGCCTGCTTGAAGTCAGATCAGAGTCTCAGAGCCTTAGACTAGACTAGAAGGTTTAGAGTCTATTTAGGTCAAACCTGTGCAAGTTTTTGGTTTGGTTAGGGATGGCGGTGTTGTTTGAGAGAAATAGGATCTCATTACATAGCACTGGCTGGCCTAGAACTCCCTATGTAGACCGTGCTGGTCTTGTATTCAGATCCACCTACCTCTGCTCAAATGCTGGAATTAAAGGATTGTTGTACCATGCCTGCTGAAAACCTGTGGGTTTTAAACATTGCCACAAGGCTGTGGAGCTCACAAACAGGGGAACCAGACGTACCCAACACCTCACAAGTCTACCTGCCTAGTCCCAGGCTACTGAGACCCAGTGAGAGCAGGAACCTAGGTCATAGCCTATATTTGTCTTCCTCAGCTCTCCCTTCATGGGTCCTTCCCTAAAAGGCTCCCTAGGAGAGGCATTTTCCTGCCCTCAGAGACCCAGGAGTGTGGCCAGGCTGTGTGTCTTGAACCCTTAGACTGTTCCACTCTATAGAGTAAGCAGCTATGCACAGCTGAGCCCTGTAAACAGCTGCCTGGACGTTTGTGTTCCTAGTGTTGATGCAGTGTTGATGTAAACTCCAATTGGCTCCCTCCAGATGCAAGAGTACACACAGCACCTACCCTCAAAAGCAGGCCTAGGTTAGGTGGCCACTCAGACCTGTTCAGACTTTGGAGCTGTCCTGGACTCTTGTCTCATATCTGCCTAGCTCAATATCCACTCTCCCATCTTGGTCTTACCCAGCATGAATTCTGTGGTCAAGACAGTACAGCCTGGCACTACCTGTGTCTTAAGCACACCTGGTCTGGTCAAATGGTAAGGGTCCCAGGAACTGCCACCTTGCTCTCTGGTCCTTCCCTGAGAATTGGCCAGGTGGCTCCTTTCCATACACAATGGCCTATACAACTGTCTCCTGCTTCCCTATTGTGCAGCTACATGTGGGACTATCCCTGGTACATATCCGTCCCTTGGATACCCTTGTCCTGGGTGGACCCATTATGTCCTCCAAAGTCAGGACACACTCAGGGTTTATCCCAGGTACCTTGAAAGCTGTTGGCAGGTACTCTGTATGTGTTGAGAGTAAGGACATGGACAAAGGTGAGGCAGCCTTGGTCTCCTTGGGCTGTCAGGGTGCCACGTAGTGGGAATGAAACTAGACAGTGAATGGAGCTAGACTAGGAATGGAACCCAAGACAGTGCACGCTAGATAAGCGCTCTACCACTAAGGTGCAACCCTGCAGCTAACAACTATCGACAATCCCATTTCAGTGCAATCTGCTGCCCTCTTCTGGCCTCCATGAGCATTTGATGCACTTTGTGCACTCAATATACATGCAGGCAAAACACACATAAAGTAAGATAAAAAGATTTTTTTTTTAAGATGAAGCCATAGCTCAGTGTGGCATGCTCTTTTTAATCCTAGTAGTCAGGAGGCAGAAGTTCAAGCCTACCCTGGTCTATATAGAGTGTTCTTGATAAGCCAGGGCTACATAATGAGATCCTGTCTAAAAAAGAAAGAATTTGGCCCTTTTCTATTATGTTGAGGCAGGGCCTCAATGAGTTGCCCACACTTTTATCTCAAGTCATAAGCCTGTGTAGTCCTTGAACTAGCCTGTTCCACCACTGTGGTGCATGGTGTAGTCAGAGGATACCTTGTAAAAGTTCTCTCTGTTCACTATGTGGGTCCCAGGTATCAAACTCATGTTGTCAGCCTTGGTGGCAAGCTCCTCTATCCCACTGAGCCATCTCTGCCAGCCCTGGGTATTTCAGGAATGTATTTCTCAGTTCTGGGTGCTGGACATGTTTTGTCTTACAGAACCTGCAGCTGGAGCTTCCCTACAGCAGTGCCAAAGGAACAGCCCAAGTGTTCTCAGATAAGGCTGTTTGGGATCCCTAAAGAACTAGGGTCAGGGGTGGTGACTCATTCCTGTAATCTCAACATTTGGAAGCCAGAGGCAGAAGGATGACCAAATGTTTTAAGCTAGCTTGGTTTACTATAGTTAGACTCAAAACCCCCAAAATATTAAATGACAGAATGATCAGTCCAAAGCTAGAACTGACTTCCAGGAGGCTACAGTGCAGCTTCAAGATGGAAAACAAGGATGTCTTACCTAGCCCCTAGGGGTATGAGGTTCATCTGAGGGTTGGAGGAAGCTTGGCCTGGCAGAAACGGGAAGACCACAAGTTCCAAGGTTATCTATCCTCTACTACATAGTGAATCTGAGGCCAGCCTGGGATATATGAAACAGTTTCCAAAAAAAAAAAAACCAAAATTACTCCAGGCAGGGTAGCCTTTAATCCCAGCACTGGAAGGCAGAGGCAGAGGCAGGCAGATTTCTGTGAGTTTAAGGCCAGCCTACTTCTTTTCATCATGAGTTCCAGGTAAGCTGGAGCTACAGGGAAGAACCTGTCTCAAAAAAACACAACACAACAAAAATAAACCCTCCAAGCCGGGTGTGGTGGCACATGCCTTTTTTTATATATTTTTTAAATTTTATTTATTTTTGTATGTGTATGAATGTACTGTCTGCATGTAGGTTTGTGCACCCGTGTCGTGCAAGGCCTCGGAGGTCAGAAGAGGTTGTCGGATTCCCCTGGAACTGGAGTTAAAGACGGTTCTCATCCGCCATGTGGGTGCTGGGGATCGAACCCGGGTCCTCTGCAAGAGCAGTCAGCGCTTTTAACCAACCGCTAGGCCATCTCTCCAGCCCTGGCACACGCCTTCAATCCTAGCACTTGGGAGGCAGAGGCAGGCAGATCTTTGAGTTCAAGGCCGGCCTGGTCTACAGGACAGCTGGGGCTACAGGGAGACCCTGTCTCAAAAAGACCAAAAAAATAAAAATAAACCCTCCAAAATTGAGGTGCCAGCATTGTTGAGACCTGGTGTGGGTCTGTACTTCGTGGTAGACACCCAGAATCTTTTTTCTTTTTTTGCCAGGGGCGGGGGGGGGGGTGGATCTTTTTGAGGCAGGGTCTCCCTTTAGTCCCAGCTGGCCTGGAGCTCGCTCTGTAGACCAGGCTGTCCTTGAAGTCACAGAGATCTACCTGCCTCTGCCTACCGAGTGCTGGGATTAAAAGCGTGTGCCACTATGCCCCGCCAAAATCTTGTGTCATGCTCAAGTGGCAGAGTTTCCTGGGTTTCCCTTGTGAGGCTCCACCTCATAATCTCAAAGACCCTGCCTTCAGGAACCATCCTTTTGGAAGATTTAAAGCGAATAAGGGATGGAGTTAGGCACACCTCAGTGGCAGGGAGCTAAGGCTGTTGGACCATACAGAGAAACTACACTAACATTTAAGCTCATCTTTAGTCTCAGCACTGAATCGTTCGTTGGCTGGCAGTGATTCAGTACCAAATGTTAAGTCCATCTTCAAAGAACTGAGTTACTCCAGAATGTAATTAAACTTTCTAACTTGTCAGTAAAGCCTCACCTGCAGAGAATACAGGCAGACTGCTCTGGGTCAGGGATTCCTGGGTTTTGTGGCTTGCTTTCCTGATACGTTCTTCAATCCAGAACAACTGACTTTCTTTGGCCAGTGACCTGGGCGGGACCCGGAACTCCGGGAGGGGAGGGGCCCTTGGAAGAAGGCGACAGACCACGGAGTGCGCAGGCGCCCGCGACGGCGCGAGTGTGACGTCACGGCGCGTTCTGAGCGACAGCGGCGGCGGCGGACTAAGTCCCTAGCTCGCGGCTGTGGCGCTGGGGTCCCCGCGGAAGCTCCGGCGCCATGTTCGGCTCCAGCCGGGGCGGCGTGCGCGGCGGGCAGGATCAGTTCAACTGGGAGGACGTGAAGACGGACAAACAGCGGGAGAACTACCTGGGCAATTCGCTGATGGCGCCGGTGGGCCGCTGGCAGAAGGGCCGCGACCTCACCTGGTACGCCAAGGACCGTGCGCCGTGTGCGGGGCCGAGCCGCGAGGAAGAGCTGGCGGCCGTGCGCGAGGCGGAGCGCGAGGCGCTGCTGGCCGCGCTGTGAGTGACCAGGCTGCGGGGCCGGGGGCGGAAAGGGCTCCGGGGCAGGGGGACATGAACTGGGGTCCCTGCGGCTGACGCTTGCCTCTGCCCCTCTCAGCGGCTACAAGAACGTGAGGAAGCAGCCCACCGGCCTGAGCAAGGAGGTAGGAGTGGACTGCGGGGCGGGAGGGTGGGGTCCCTTGTGCCGGCCCCAGCACCCACTGTCATCCCCTGCATCCGCAGGACTTCGTGGAGATCTGCAAGCGGGAGGGAGGTGATCCCGAGGAGAAGGGCGTGGACCGGCTGCTGGGGCTGGGCAGCGCCAGGTGCGGCGGGTTTGGGGAGCGGGGCGAGGGCCCTGGAGGGGGTCCAGAGCTGTCCTTACTGCCCTGTTCTTGCAGTGGCTCCGCGGGCCGCGTGGCGCTGTCCCGGGAAGACAAAGAAGCTGCCAAGCTTGGGCTGTCGGTATTCACGGTAATTCCAGCCCACCCCAGTGGGGACCTAGGGGATGGGGATGGGGAGGTCATGGGGGAGACCCAAGACTTACTGCGTGTTCCTCCCCACAACTCTGCTTCTCTTACAGCACCACCGGGTGGACAGTGGTGGCCCAGGAGCCTCCCCATCCGCCACCCGGAGGAAGCCTCGGGCTGAGGATAGGACCGATCTGGGGTAAGTTTCGTCTGGCTTCCGTTCCACCAACTCATGTGTGCTCTGTCTTTTTGGCATCCGAGTGGTGTGGGGCAAGTTAGGCAGGTGGGGTACAGTGCTCAAAGAGGTCACTCAGAAGAGACTGTGAGGCCAGGCCTGTGGACCAGAGGTTGGGAGGGAGATACATAGTTGAACAGTCTGGACTTTTTTTTTCTCCAGGAGCCAGCCAGGCGTTGTCTTAGTGCCTGCCCCAAGGCCTGAGAAGTGGCGGGAGGTTTCAATAGCTGTCACAGGGACCCAGTACAGTGACTGGCACAAACAGAAGGGTGCCACTCAGCCAGGGCCATTATGCTGGCCAGTTCCTTGGGAGGTTAGCTGTTTAAGTGTGAGGTGATCCACACCTTTAGTCCCAGTGCCCTGGAGACAGGCAGATGAAGTTCCAGGCCACCAGGTTCCAGGCCCCGTTTGGGTGGGGTGTGTGTGTGTGTCACGTGTGCACGCCCCAAGGCTAGCTGCCTGCTGAGGGAGATGAGGTATACCTTATTTCTACTTTCTCTAGCAACTCACTTTGTTCTTTAAGTAAAATAGCATGTTCCGGGCTAGTCGGGGCTACATAGTGAGATCCTGTCCTATCTGTCATCTTGACCCCCCCATCCCTCAAAGTGTGAGAGGCCCACCAGTTGGTAGTGTTCCAGAGCATCTTACCTTGGGGATATCTTTATGTACATCATCCAGTGGCAGTTACTTCAGCCTAGTGGATAAGGTGCTTAACATATAGCTCATTTACTAATAGGTCACAAACCACATGTGAGCATTTATCACAGCACACACCCCAGTGTTCTTGGCTCGCAGACTCCAGTATTCAAGGGTCAGGCTTAGGCCTTTTCTGTATTCCCTCACAGTATAGAAAGTCACAAGAAGAGCAAGAAAGAGAAAGAGAAAAAGAAAAAGAAGAAGAAACATAAGAAACATAAGAAGAAGAAAGACAAAGACCACAAGAGGGAGGCTGACAGCTCCTCCTCTTCTCCCTCTCCTGCTCGGTAGGCTAGTCCCAAGTCTACTTTGGGGGCACAAAGGGAGGGGGCCTCAAGAGCTGGCCAGGCCCTATGGGGTGCTTGGGCAGGGTGAGGGGCCTTTTAAGTGTCTGGCTGTCCCTGTCTCCCTAGGCCCTGGCACCAGAGGCATGATTCTGACTCCTCCTCTCCCTGCTGTAAGAGAAGGAAGTGGGAACATAGCAGGGACAGCGGAAGGAGTCCATCCCACAAACGGCAGGACAGAGGCTCTGATGACTGAGAATGTGGGTGGCTGCCAAAGGATGACAGAGCTCTGGTTGCCTGAGCCCAGACACTGACCACTGCTGACCTCTGTGGGGTCTACTCAGAATGGTCTCCACTGATGTTGAGTGGCCAACAGCTCCCTCTATACTTGTTCACTGACCATCCCTGATTGGGACAAGGCAAGTGGCTGCTCTCTGGCATGACTCTAAGCCAGTTTTGCTGGTCCTTGGGAGCTAACTAGCCATTCAGGTGAGGGTCTATGGCAAAATCACTCTAGGTCTATGTGAAGCGGGCCCTGAGTGGGGTCTCAGTGCTTAGAGCCCAGTGGTTCTGAAATAGTAGTGCCCTTGCCTTGCCCCAGTGCCAGGGAACATGTACCTGCCCAGGAGTCAGTGCCACAGTCCAGGCAGGCCCTAAAGGTTTAGCTGTATATGGCTGGTCCTTTTTTTTTTTTTTTGGTCTGAGACAGTGTCTCCTTGTAGCCCCAGCTGGCCTGGAACTGTTGACCAGGCTGGCCTCTCATCTCACAGAGATCTGTCTCCCTCCAGCACAACCATGCCCAAACAAACATCCATTTTTTTGTATCAACCCACTTTGTACTTAAGTAAATGTATTTTAAAGGAGTGTAGTCTCACTGAAGGCAATGTCAGTGTGGGTGAGTGGCCTGGGGGCCTCTGTCTAATACTCACTGGGTCTGAGAACCAAAGCCCTGTACCTTTGAAGGTTGCCTTACAATTGGACAAATGATTTTAAGGACTTGCCTTGGATACATGCATCTGGATTCTTTTTTTTAACTTCTTTTTTTTTTATGTGCATGAGTGTACTGTCTGCATGTAGGTTTGTGCAATGCCGCAGAGGTCAGAAGAGGGCGTCAGATTCCCCAGGAACTGGAGTTAAAGATGGTTCTTAGCTGCCATGTGGGTGCTGGGAATCGAACGCAGGTCCTTTGCAAGAGCAGTTGGTGCTCCTAACCGCTGAGCCATCTCTGGACTCAGTGGCTGTCTAGGGGTCTAGCCTGGTTCCTGCCCCAACAGGCAGTGGGCTCAGTAGCTGGACAACAGTCATTTAAGAGCTATGTGCATACCTGGACAGATAGGTTGGTGCTTTCTGGCTTCTGGATTATACCTGGTATGTGGGTACCCTGGGGTAGACCATGTGTCTTCTGAGACCTACAGTGTGATTTGTATGTTGACTTGTGCACTGTAGGTGGCCTGGCCATCTGAGCTTGAGTGGAGATTGCAACTGTCTTAAGACACTGTCTCAGGTGTGGGATGTAGTATTGAATGAAGGTCAGTCCACTTAGGCAGGGGCCTACTCAGAACAAGGCAGGCTCTGGACCTCCCAGTAGCCATCCCCACCCAGGGCCATGTACCCCCAAGGCTAGCTGCCTGCTGTGGGGAGATGAGGTATACCTCAGTTGATGTATGGCAACAGCCCTGCTGAGCTATGAGGGAGCCACCTCTGCCACCTCCTATAAAGTGACCTGGAATATTCTCTCACAGGGTAAGAAAAATGTCCCCAGGCTTTGGTATGACCTAGTGAGAGTGTCCAGAGCTTGGAGGGTACTTGTTCTCTTTAGCATGAAAGAGCCACTCCTACCTCTTTGCTTTCCAGAAGGTAGCCTGACAGTGGTAACACTGACACACAAGCCTGTGAAATAGTTAAGAGACTTTATTCTAATAGCTATAATTACAGTGCTTGTCGAAGAAATGAAAACTGAAAACAAGTATACAAAACAGTTGATTACTAATTGTGTATTGAAAGCAGTAAGAGGTTCCACGACACCAAATAAACCAGTTCTGAGGTTTCCCCAAGATAAATTTAACAGCTCCAGCTTCTTCAGTGTTTATCAAAATACAAAAGAAAAAAGTAGAGGTCGTCTTTCGATGGCAAATCGGACCCTTGCAGGCTGAGGGAGGAAGCTACTTCACACATGGAGATGGGGTGCTCTGGGATGTGGGTCTGGAGTGGACCGACCCTCCCAACTTGCACACGCTCCTGCTGGTGAGACCCAAGCCTCCTACCAGCATGTCCACATGGGCCCAGGAGCAAGCTGGGAATGTGGGCTGCCTGCCATCTGGCCCAGCCACACACCAACAAAGGACAAGGCCAGGACCTGCACCCACAGTGGCCCCCAGCCAGCCCCTAGGTGACCATGTGAGCACAAGTACAAGCACAACGCTATGGAATGCAGGTGACCCAAAGACAGGCGAGTCACAGGGGCTCTACTGGGACCATGCAGCGGATGGTGGTTTGTTCCCACAGGAACAGCCAATCCGATGGACTAGCATTCAGGCCGTTACTGCAAAACCTATACTAGGCATAGTCTCCCTTCTGTGTGTTCAAGTGTTCTTGTCTTGTATTTTTTTTTTTAACTATTTTAAAAAATGCACTGAGTTTGGGTTAAAAACCAACCACCAAATGGATCCCGACACCAGTCTATAGCCAAATGGCTCCCAGAGGCCAGGTGCCCGACACCCAAATCCCTTCTCAGTACTGACAGTGAGTTGATTCTCTTTTTACAATAAAAAAGCTAAGTAATATATTGCATAGGAGTACCAGAAACTGCCTCAGTGGAAACAGAAACTATTTACATTAAATAAAAACCTGGCTGCAGGCTGCGTCTGCACATGTACAGCACGGTGCGATGCACACTGTGACCAACCCATGGAGACAGCTTCTGGCACTCAGGACCACAGAGTCGCACGTTTGCCACATGAGAGGAAAGCGGAGGGCGGAGAAGAGGAAGTAGGGGGAGGGAGGGGTCTGGTTCACTTCTGGTTCCGGAGCTGATTGGACAGCCAGTCTAGTCCTTCATAGAGCCCATCCCCGCTGGTGGCACAGGTGGCCTGAATGTACCAGTTCCTGTGACGTAGAGAGTGCAGCCCCAGCTTGTCTGTGATTTCGGCCGCATTCATGGCATTGGGAAGGTCCTGAGGGGAAGGAGTTGTTAGTGGCAGAGGCCATCAGCAGCCAGTTCCCAGAATAGGGCAAGCACCCTAAACAGCTTCTCACCCACCCTCCCCCCTCCCTGACACAGGTTCCTCCACAGGGAGGACCTTGCTGGTGCCTACCTGCTTGTTGGCAAACACCAGGAGAACAGCATCCCGGAGCTCATCCTCAGCCAACATTCTCATGAGCTCCTCACGGGCCTCATTCACACGCTCTCTGTCATTGCTGTCCACTACGAAGATCAACCCTGCAATACCACCACATTACTGTATATTCGGAACACTCCCCACCTGACCAACCCAAAGGCTCCAGACCCAATACTCCCACTGGCCAATACTTAGTGTGGCTTCATGTCCTGGAGCTGGAAGTAACCATGAGACTCAGCCAGGAAGTGCATCCCTTTGAGGAGGCATACAAGAGAAGAACCCTAGATGAGGACTGGCCCCTCACCTTGAGTATTCTGGAAGTAATGGCGCCAGAGAGGCCGGATCTTGTCCTGGCCGCCTACATCCCACACAGTGAAGCTGATGTTCTTGTACTCGACAGTCTCCACGTTGAAACCTGGGAGCAGGGTTGTAGCTGAGGGCCCTTGGCTCTTGGGAGCCTCAGGTCCCACCCCCAACCCAGCCCAGCTTCTCACCAATGGTGGGAATGGTGGTCACGATTTCACCCAGCTTCAGTTTGTATAGAATTGTTGTCTTCCCTGCAGCATCCAGGCCCACCATGAGAATGCGCATTTCTTTTTTGCCAAAAAGACCTTTGAAGAGGTTTGCAAAGATATTCCCCATGCTTGTGGATAGGTGGAAGCAGTACTGGCCAGAGACCTGGGGGGAGCAAGGTGTTCCAGTCTGTTATGTGCTGCCAGTATGAGGCAGGCCAGAGAACCCCTACCCAAGGGATCACCTCCCAGTATCCTCCCACTCTGTCTGAAATCCCATGAGAGACAGAATGCAACCCCAGTTGCTGGGTGACAGAAAAAGAACCCTGCCCATTTGGCTGCCTAGGTTCCCCAAGGACACCTGACAGGCTAGGAATGCACAGATGCCAGAGGAACCTTCCAACTCTATCAAGTCCACTCAGCTGTCAGGCTGCAGAAACAGCTAACCACAGCCATGCTTTGCTCATAATTTGGGAGCTGGCAGTTTACTGGGGGACACAGGAGGCCAAAGTGCCCACAAACTAGAGGGAAGACATTACAACTTCCCCCACATACACAGCCTAACATAAAATAAGCCTAGGAAGGACTGTGGTGTCACCCCACAGATGAGGCGGTCTAGCCCAGGTTACAGAAGGCAGTGGTCAGGACAATGTCTATCCATCTCAGTCTGAATAGTCAGGGTTCCTGGAGGCCCAACAATATGAGCCATTGATAGCACATTCCCTTGCAGACTTATACAAAAGCATGCTCCTTGTGGGGTCCCTGCAAGGACATACACATATACAGGGTAGGACCCCACTGGGAGAACAGAAACTGTGTGTGTGTGTGTGTGTGTGTGTGTGTATGTGTTACCAAGTCAGCTGGTACTATTTTAGCCTAGCCTGAGACATGCTGCTCAGGCCCTGGCTTCACTTTCACTCTTGTTTTTTTATCCAAAGGGATTTCATTGCTTCCTCAAATGCTGACTGTTGGCTCCTAAGCAAATAATAGAGGGTCATGGAACCTTGAGAACGTTGTGTCAGGCCAAGGCCCACAGGAAAATAAGCATGGCATGAGACCAGGTGATGAGGCTTCCTATGTATTGTCCTTCTGTGCTGCCATAAAAAAAAACACTACAAACAGGGCAACTTAGCAAAAACAGATGGAGCTGCACATCTGAGATCATTCCAGAGGGAATAAATGCCATGCTCTCACATGATGAAGGAACAGCAGTGTAAACCCACTCTAAAATTTTAGTCTAAAAAGCCCCTCTCATAAGGACAATTATCTGCTGATGAGAATGAAGCCTTGACACCTGCACTAGGGTTCAATTTTCCATACATGAACTTCGAGGAATACGTTCAGAACACTCCATGTCTGAAATGCAACTAATACTGTAAAGTGGACTATGGACAGATCAGATCCACATAGCCCTCCCTCTTCCATGAGGCTGTGTTAAGGAGACTTGACTTCACTCACCATTCCTTCCCTAGGTTCAATATACCAACCTATCGGAATTGTATTACACTGTGAAGACAGTTGGACACTGTCTTCCTAACATTTTTCGGTACCTATACAAGTTGCACATGACCCTGTCTTGCTCAGCAGTCTAGACTCAAATTCCCAGCTGATGTAACGCAAGCACCATTCCAGCCATGGCCTGTGCCCCTTCACACTATCTCCAGTGCACTCTAGTGTTCTCTTTTTAGGTCACGTAGTCAAAAGTTATAAGATGTCTACATTTAGCCAGGCATGGTGGCACACTCCCAGCACTTGGGAGGCAGAGAGGCATGTGGATCTCCCAGATTGAAGCCAGCCTGGTCTACTTTTGTTTGTTTGGTGTTTTTTTTTTTTAAATTTATTATTTTATGTGTATGAGTGTACTGTCTGCATGTAGGCTGATGCACCCGTGTCATGCAATGCTGCAGAGGCCAGAAGAGGGTGTCTCTGGAACTAGAGTTAAAGACGGTTCTTAGCTGCCATGTGGGTGCAGGGAATCAAACCTGGGTCCTCTGCGAGAGTAGTCTGCAATCCCAACCGCTGAGCCATCTCTCCAGCCCCGTTTGATCTTTTTGAGACAGGGTCTCCCTTTAGTCCTAGGAACCTCTGCATACTGAGTGCATAAAGACATGCACCACCACGCCCCGCTACATTTAGGTTTAAGCAAGCTTTGCTACCATGGTCCCTTTTCTAGGAACAGCCAAGCTCTCAAGTAAAGAAGATTAAGAATACCCGTGGGACACAGAGGATAGGAACATTCCTACACTCCTGAAATCACTGCCCACAGGAGAATAAAACCATTGGGACAAGAGAAAAAAATGGAGATGCTCAGAATCAAACACCCAACTCATTTACCATATTTCTTACTAGCTAAGACTAAGAATAATAATGGTAATTTCAGCACTACAGAGTTTTCTACTTTACTTCTTGTGTTCCCTCCTCAAGAGGCTCCCAGGAGGGACCAGGGATGGGGTAAGCATCAGGGAGACCAAGGTTTGACCAGGCAGAAAGCTGGATTCCCTGGGACACTAATCATGGGTGTTTCTAAGCGGCTAATGCCCTCCTCAGCCCATTGTGGAGTGGGAGCTGTGTAGTAGCAATCACCAGAGACAAGAGACAGAATGCCCCAGCTGATAATGCAGATAAGAAGTCCCCCAAAGCCTCTGCTCTTCAAAAGTCGCTAGTGCAAGATTCCAACAAGCAGAAAAGGAACTAAAAGGAAAACACTCAAGACAAGATAGAGGACATAGACTACTTAAAAGGAAAACCAACAACAAAAAAACCCAGGGTAGGGATATACGTCAGTAGGTTGTGTGCCTGCCTAGCATGCATGAAGTCCTAAACGGGTTGTGGTGGTTCCTGCTTCTAAACCCAGCACTAGAGAGGTGAAGGCAAGATAATCAGAAGTTCAAGTCCTGCCAGCCTAGGCTACTGGAGACCTTGTCTTAAAAACAAACCCCCAAAGCCCACATGCAGTACTAGTACAAACACATGTCCACCAAATAAAAACACAAAACACTCAAAATGAAGACTCCCAGAAAGCAGAATAAGAAAAATACAGACAAAAGACAAAGACTGTAATTCCAGCATTTGGGAGACAGGCAGGATAAGAAAATCTGAGACAAGTCTGGAATATGGAACAAGACTCTATCAAGGTAAGCAGGAAAGAAATCTGGGGTGTGGCAACTCATGCCCGTAATCCCAATGCTAGGGAGGCTGAGGCTAGAAGATTGCCTCAAGCTAGAACAGTAGGCCAGCCTAGGCTACAGCATGAGACCTTGCCTTTAAAAACTAAAACTTAAGGTGAGCATTGTGGTGCTCGCCTTTAATCCCAGCAGAGGCAGGCAGATCTCTGTGAGTTCAAGGCCAGCCTGATCTACATAGTGAGGTCCAGACCAGCTGGGACTAAAGGGAGACCCTGTCTCAAAACTAAAAAACAACAACAACAACAAAAAAACCCCACAAAAATAAACAAAAAACCAATGACCAAAAAAAGAGGACAAGAAATTGGAGAGGAGGGGTAAAAATGAAAAATAAGTGTGAAAACAGCTCTCAGAAAATGCTCTTAAAATTCTGAAACTATGGCTCTCACACTTTAATTCCTACCCAGTAGGGATAAGAGAATAACTACAGTTCTAACATGGCAAGGCATCCCATGAGGATCTAGAACCAGGCAAATGGAAGAAAGCCCAAGATGACAAAAGAAGGAGAATGCTAGATACCATGGAGCAGGGAGAGTACTGTATCACCTGCCTGTTTCTATCATGGGGTCTGGGGATGCTGGAGAACTGGGAGAGCTAGTTAAGTGCAGGAAAAATTCAAGGAGACCACACACATGCACACAGGTGGCAATCTGCTCATGTCTATGCAGCCAGGAACTTGAGCAGTAAAAGCCATCCTCCTCCAAACCAACAAATCACAAATGGCTATCTATGGAAAGTGGTTATCCACAAATGGGGGTTTGGAGAAGTAGCTGAGGCCAAGAGGGTGGTGTTACAGGACAGCTCTTTATACTGAAACACTGCAAAATAATAATAATAATAATAATAATAATAATAATAATATAATCAAAACTGCAGGAAATGGTGGGGCATGTCTTTAATCTCAGCACGCAGGAGGCAAGCAGATCTTTGTAAATTCTAGGCCAGCCAGTGCTAAAAAGTGAGACCCTGCCTCAAAAAAGCAAGCAAGCAAACAACAACAAATTGGCCAGATATGGTGGCCTCCTCTGTAATGTCAGTACATGGGAGGTAGAGGCAGGAGGATCAGAAATTCAGTCATTCTTTACTGTAATAGTGACTTTTGGAGAGATGCCTCAGCAGTTACGAGCACTGACTGCTCTTGCAGAGGACCTGGGTTCAGTTTCCAGAACCCACAGAAAGGCTAACAACCATCCATAACTCCAGTTCAGCCAGGACAACATAACATAGTAAGACCCTGTCTCAAAAAACAAAAAAAAATTAAGTCGGATGTGGTAGTGTACACCTTTAGTACCAAGTACTCTGGAGAGGCAGAGGCAGGCGGATCAAGGCCAGCCTGATCTCCATAGTGAGTTCCAGGCCAGCTGGGGCCATAGAGACCCTATCTCAAAAAGAAAAACAAAAAATTACATAAACATGAACACTAAAAGCACCTGCACGCCTATCAGTTCCCACAAAGCAGAGAGAAACACCCCTAAGTAACCATGCCCAGTGGCAGGGACCTCAGCCAAGTTTCTAACTGCATAGCCATATGACTGCAGCACTGCCCATGACACACCTGTGTCCACTACTGCTTTCTGGCACCTGGCCTGGTGTGGCAAGGATGCCCCACAGCTCAATGTGCTGGGCCCAGCCTGTCTTCTCCACTGAGGACCAAAGTCGTTTTCTTTTTCTTTTTTAACCAAAGTTTCCAGAGGGAGCAGCATTCACTTTAATGGGGGAACCAGGATGTGGTGAGCCCCAGATTTAAAACACATACTACAAGCACTTAGATCCACACAGGCAGACAGTAATCAGCACTTCCTGACTTGGCATATCTCAGTATCTTTGTGCTCTTCCTCCCCCAAAGCTGAGCACTACCTTCTGCTTCTACAACAGGACCAAACCCAAGTGATCAAAGCCTCTATATAGAGAAAAGCCCAGTGGCTTCAGTGATGAGTCAGTGACCAAGGACTCTGAGCACAGGTTCATAATGCCCAGCCCAGGTGCTGTCACCTTTCCTCCACATCCTACAAGTAAGCCAAACCTGCTCTTCAGGTTCTTCTTCATTACCCTACTATTAGAAGGCAGTGAAAACGGACTTCCTAAAGAGCCTCTGACCCGTTTATTTTGTTCTCAAGCCACCAGAGTGTAAAACTGGAGGACCCACAATCACATTAGATGAAGCCAAGATGAGAAAACAACCCAGACTGCTAGTGTTCTGTCAGATTCAGGTTCCATCTTGAGCCAAGGTCTGTCCCTTCAGGAAGAACACATTCTTTGGTGAGAAGGGAAGGAAAATGGTGTCCTTGCCTCTCTAGCAGCTACACTCCCTATACGGCTCTATCTTCTGTAGTAGGGCTTTCCAGGTACCTGTTCCATATGGTGAGTGAATGCAACCTCAATAGGAGCCCAATGGGAGCCAGCAAGGTGCGCGTTCCGTTGTCCCCCCCCCCCAAAGTCTCAAGGACACCTAAACACAACCCAAATAGGCTTGTCTAAATCAGACCGGGCAGAAATTTACCAATATACCATTTGTTAATCTTGGTTTAAGAGAATCTCAGCAGGAAAAGAGGCTCTCTGTTCTGGGCTGCAGACCCAACCGGATGCTCCTGAATGGAGCTATTTCTTACTTGAATGAGTAGTTGTCCTCGCATACAGGTCATGTCCACAAACCCCGACACGTACAAACAACAGCAACAACAACAACAACAACAACAACAAATAGTACATTTTCATAACTTTCATCATTTTGTTTTCTGAAACATTCTCACTATATAACCTAGGGTAGCTTGACACTTAGTACATAAACTCATGCTGGGTTTGCAATCCTGCCTCTTAATTTTTGCTATTTCCCCTTCTGGCATGTGTACCCATGTTTACACCCAGAAATAGAGTCCTGAGATTGACATCATATGTTGCCTTCAATCTTAGTTTTTGAGACAGGGTCTATCACTGAACCTGGAGCTAATTCAGTTACACTGGCTTGGTCAACAAGGCCTGAGGGCCTCTTGTTCCACTTCCCCAGTGCTGGGATTACAGGTGCCCTTTGAGGCACAGTTTTCACATTGGTGTCAGGGCTTTAAAAAACAAACAAACAAATTTTTTTTGGCCAGGTGTGGTGGGACACGCCTTTAATCCCAGCACTCAGGGAGCAGAGGCAGGTGGATCTCTGTGAGTTCAAGGCCAGCCTGGTCTACATAGCAAGTTTGAGGCCAGCTGGGAGTATAAGGGAGACCCTATCTCAAAAAGACACACACACCAAAATTTTGCCTTATTTTTTTGTGTATGTATCCTCTGCATGTATGCAAGTGTGCACCGTGTTGTGCAATGCCCAAGGACAGAAGAGAATGTAGGATCCCCTGAACTGAAGTAACAACAGACAGTTGTTAGCTGTCATGAGGGTGCTGAGATTCTGCAAAAACAGCCAGTGCTCTTACCCACTGAGCTTTCCAGCCCTGTATTTAACTCAGGTCCACACTTGTGTATGGCCAAGACTTTACAAAATGGGCCAACTCCTTAGTTCCTTTTTTTTTTTTTTTGCTTTTATTAAAGTCAAATTCACTGCAGTATAAATCATATGTACTAAACCACATAGATCAATAATGTATAATCTGAGCTTTTACATCTTAAGAAAATTACCAAACCTGAAACTTTCTGAAAGAACTTGAGTATAGTTTAGAACATTTTAAGTTAAGGTTTTTAGCAATGAAGACCAGCATTCCAACAATGATGATCAGTTACATGAAAGCCTGATTCACCCCCAACACAAGGGACCTGTAACTTAAAAGGGGCTTCTTTACAGTCATGTCCAACATGCTGACCTGTGCAGACACTTTTTTTGTACATCAACCGGTAGTGAGTATGTCTGGTTTCTAGAGCCTCAGGTCACCACATGCCCCCCAGTCAAATATTCCAAGCTTCTAGGCCTGACATGTTACTGCAATGGAGTACTGCACTACATTTTGTCAGTTTCTTAAAACTTGTTTGAGAGGAAAACTGATGTGCCAGTACTAGGGACAAGCAGGCTCTCCTCTACAAGCAAAAGTGTGACTTAATCAGCTTCCAGGAGATAAACTAAAATACACATCCTGCTCTGCCTCCCCACAGATGAGTCTTCTGGGTTAAAGGTGGGGGATTATCTAGCAGGTCTGGTGATGAGTGAAAGTGAAGTTAGATATTAGATAACTCTTTGCAAGCTTAAAACTTAAGGTGACATTCCCAAATCAGTGTGTATACCAAGAAGAAACAAGTTTCACCCTATGAATCTGAGCTAAATCCTTGGCCAATAAATAGTAACTCAAATGCTTAAGACACTTATCCATGGACTAACTGCATCTTTATATTTTGTTTCTCCCGTATTCATATTTTAGAAGTGCTACCATTTTATAACAGAATTGTCCTCAAAACACCTCAAACTCTGAGAAAATAACCAACTGAACTAGCACATGGCCTATAACTGAAGCTGCAATGAGGCACACAACTTCTGAGACTTGTGGAGGCTCAAAGGGAACATCTTGCCTCGACTCTGTACATATTCTTGTGACAGATGCTTGTCATCCCTTGTACTTTACTCTCACTCTCAGCAACATGGGCACAAGGGCTTCCAGACTAAAATCTACATTTCCTGAAGCAACAGACACCCACAAGCACCTACACAGGACACAGAAGAGGTTGGACCCTGCACTTGTAGAGGAACAGAACTCACACCCTAACACAACGTATCTGACTATATCTGTACTTTGCCAGGAAGATACAGATACTCTCTACTTCTCCCACAGTACAGTCAGGTCTGAAAGATCAGCCGTTTGGGGGGAGATGACAGACCTGGAACTGGAGGTGTAGCTCAGTGGCAAAGCATCTGCCTAGCTACAGGTTTGCTCCCCTAAGCCAAAGGGAACACAAAATAAGAAGCATAAAAAACATACATCAACCCAGAAAACAGAGAAAACCCTAATTCATGACAACACAAAGATTCAAATGAAAAACTACCCTTAAGTCAGGAGACAGGGCCCAGCCCAGCCCTCCCTAGTCACCGTGTAGTCACTGTTCTGACTGACAGTCCTCCTACCTTAGCCTCTATTGTCAGCCTGGGATTGGTCTGGAGCTCCCAGGAAAGACCCAATTCTGGCTCCTTGTGAGGCCTTAGGGTCTGTCTTAGGTTGGCTGTGCTCCCCAGAGACTAGCCCTTACTCCTCATCCTTCTTGGGCACAGAACAGAAGAGTAGGAAATCTCCCACCTTGAGATCCAGAGAGCACTTGTTTGCTAACATGCATGTCCTCAAACCTCACAGAGATCTCTAGCTAAATCAATGAGTGAACTTCAAGGTGGCTTCTCTACAGCACTCTACTCCACTGCTTCTTACAGAGGACAGAGCAGGCACAAAGGTAAGCCACCTACAGCACAATGACATTAAATACCACTGTGTGCAGGCTCAGGAGAGGAGGACCTGGGAAAAGCTGGCAAGCAGGACTCAATTTCTGTTTCGAGGTAAATCAAAGTAATGTAGCTTTGCCAGGTCCCCCTTTTATGTGCCTCCCTCCTCCCCAGAACACAACGGGTTCTTCCCACACACAAGGGTGGGGCCAAGGAACTTGAATCCCAGAGGTCCCTTCCACAGTGAAGAAAAAGGGAACTGGAACAGCTAACAGTTATTTCGTGGTGCTTTCATAAAATGGGCTCTCAGTAGTTCTTCCTCAAACCATCTACAGTGAGTAGGGAACTCTTCTACAGTTTAACTCAGCTTCAATGCTGGGTCTAGCCATGCTGGGGACAAAGAGAGTTGGATGGACCCTGGGGCATGTGATTAAGCCAATCTCAAAAACTCAATTTTTGCTGGGCATGGTGGCTCACACCTGTAGCCCCAGCACCCAGGAGGCTGAAGCAGAAGGATTGCCTTCAGTTCAGGGCTAGCCTGGGGTACACAATTTCAGACTGTCTCATAAAAACAAAGAGAGGGGCTGGAGAAATGGCTCAGCAGTTAAGATTGTGTGTACTGCTCCTGCAGAGGACCAAGTCTGATTCTTAGCACCAATGCCAAGTGGCTCACAACTGCTTCGAATTCTAGTTCCAGAGGAATCTGACCCCTCTGGGCTCCTTAGGCACCTGCACTCACATGCACATACCTACCAGACACATATACACTAACATATACTTTCTAAAAAGTTTATGAGTACCACAGAGATACATGCACAGCTATGTTTATTGCAGCTCTGTTCATAATAGCAAAAAGCTGGAACCAACCCAAATGCCCCTCAACTGATGAGTGGATAGAGAAAATGTGGTACATCTACACAATGGAGTTCTATGCAGCAGTAAAAAAAAAGACAACATCATGAACTTTGCAGGTAAATGGATGGATCTGGAAGATATGTTAAGTAACACAGTCCCAGAAAAACAAAGGACGAATGGTATCCCTCATCTGTGGATGCTAGTGCCAATAACCTAGATGTAAACATTTCTTGTTGGGAGTGATGCATATTGGAAAGAACACCAACAACAGAAAAAACTATCAAAGAACTGACCGAAAGGGTAAATCTGGTGGGTCAGGTCGGGGGGGGGTGTTTGGGGTGGGGACACTTGTCTAGATTTGATTAGTAAACATAATCTTGTACAAAAAAAGATATAAAACAATAAATTAAAAAAATTAAAAAAAAACAGCAAAAAGTTTATGAGTAAAAACAAAAAACACAACGGGCTGGAGAAATGGCACAGCGGTTAAGAACACCGGACTGCTCTGCATGCAGAAGACCCAGGCTCAATTCCCAGCACCAAACAAGGGCGGCTAAGAACCGTCTTTAAGTCGGGGCGTGGTGGTCATGCCTTTATCCCGCACTCGGAGGCAGGGCAGTGATTCTGTGAGTTCAAGGCCTAGCCTACGGACATATTCTTACGAGTGAAGTTCCAGCCAGCTTGACTAAAGGGAGACTCTATGTCTCAAAAAACAACCCAACAAAAGCTTTTATTTTCACTCTGAGGGTAGGGAGTACCCCTACTTCTTTTAAGGACCTGTTCTTCAGGAGAAACATAAGTCGAGTATACAGGAAGGCTGAGCTGTCACTAGGCTACCTCAGCTCTGAGGCAATCTTGCTCCACCCTGCTAGAATAAGCCAGACACACAAAAGGACAGAGGCTGGCTCCTATTCTGAAGGCCACTATCGCTGAACTTGACACCACTCCAGACTGCACATACACCTGTTGAAAAAATTCCAAAATGCCTTTTTCTTTGTTTGTTTTTTAATTTTTAAAATTTATTTATTTTTTGATGTGTAAGAATGTACTGTCTTGCATGAGGTTGTTGCGGTGCGCCCGTGTCCATACAATTCCAGGGAGTCAGAGAGGGTCTTGGATTCCCCCCTGGAACTGTAGTTCTCCTGGAACTGGAGTTCAGATAGGTTCTGAGCCCAGCCATGTGGGTGCTGGGGATGGAACCCGTCCTCTGCAAGAGCAGGTCGAGTGCTCTTAACCGATA
This sequence comes from Rhizomys pruinosus, assembly GCA_009823505.1. Lineage (NCBI taxonomy): Eukaryota > Metazoa > Chordata > Mammalia > Rodentia > Spalacidae > Rhizomys > Rhizomys pruinosus. The sequence goes on along the minus strand of VZQC01010462.1, from coordinate 458,871 downwards.
GGGCTATCTTCCTAGCCCCAAGAAATCACTTTTTTCTAAAACAGATAATGCTGATACCTTCCCCTTAAGTCTCCAAAGACCCCCCCCCCCCTTTGGTGACCAGAGATCTCAAGTACACTCTGGCACCTGCCCCTGCTCTCTGGGTAAGCAAGACTCCTCAGATGACCCCAAGTTTCCATATCCAGTTTTTCACCAAAACCTCCCGCCTTCCAAAATGAGTAATGCCAGTCAACTTCCTCCCAGTTCTTCAGATTCAAACCCTGGAGACTTGCCACCTCCCCTTCCCACCCCTATTCTCCAACAGCAGAATTAACACAGTACAAAGTGCACCTATAATGTTAGGACCCTTATAGCAGTCACCATTGCTGCTACCCAGTATGACACTGCTTCTGCCACCTGCTAAAGATGCCAACTAACAACCTGACCTGCACATAAGACTGCAGAAAATCCAAGAGGCTGTCCCAACCATGACATCACAGGGAGATAAAGGGAAGTAACTTCTAGTAAAACTCAGCTTTAATGCTAGGCCAAGCCATGCCTATACTGAGGACAAAAGGAGGTGGTTAGCCACTAGGGCACTAAATGCCAATCGAAGCAATCTCAAGGGCATGTCACCTCCAAGAGGTTTTTTTTTTTTAATTTAATTTATTTTTGTATGTGTATGAATGTACTGTCTGCATGTAGGTTGGTGCACCCGTGTTGTACAATGGCTCGGAGGTCACAAGAGGCGTCCGGATTCCCCTGGAACTGGTGGGAATGTAAAGATGGTTCTCAGCCGCCATGTGGGTAACTTGGGATCGAACCCGGGTCCTCTGCAAGAGCAGTCGGTGCTCTTAACTGCTAGGCTATCTCTCCAGCCCCAAGGTTTTTTTTTTTTTTTTTTGGTCTTTTCGAGACAGGGACTCCCTGTAGCCCCAGCTGGCCTGGAACTTGCTCTGTAGACCAGGCTGGACTTGAACTCACCAAGATCCGCCTGCCTCCTCTGCCACCCAAGTGCTAGGATTAAAGGCATGTGCCACCATGCCCAGCTAAGAAGTAGCTTTTTTTCCTAAAAGTAGAGAGTAACTTTTTCTGAGGCATGGGAGAAAACAAAACATTCTGCCTTTGAGTTACAAGGTAGCTAAAGCTGGGTTCCTGGAAAACCCAGAACTCTGTTAAAATTATGCCAAAAAAAGTTTTATCTTTCTGTGATCAAGCTCAGGCTATCACAGAGGGATTTTCCACCTACATGAAAACCACACAAGAGGCTGACTGCCAATGCTGCCTCCCAATATGGGAGAGCCAAGCTTTCCCATGGATTTCAAAATGCCCTTTCTGAAGGACTGCAAAAGTGCTCCCAGGGACCAGGGCCACCTTTCAGTAGTAGTCCTGCATTCAAACACTACTCCTGGCAGGTTTCCAAACTCAGAGTACACCTAACCAGCTCAGGACCCTTGTGTCAACTGTTCTGGGCTACTAAAGAGATCTCTGGTTTCTCCTTCAGACCTCTGATCCTTCTCTATCACATCCCTGCTTAAATGTCACCTGTCAGGTGACAGTTCTGCCTCTCTGCCTGAGCCCCAGTGCCTGCCTACCTTCACCACTAAGATGGACAGGATGGGCAATCAGTTTCGTGCCCCTTGCTAAGCAAGCCTCTTCCTCAACTAGGCCTCTCACTGGTGACTCATTATCAGAGGAAAGGACAATGGCTACAAAAGAAAAAAAGATTTATCAGGACCCCCAGGATGAAAAAGAGCACAACACCTGCAAAGTCCTAAAAAACTGTCAGGAAAAATGTACAGGGTCAACTATCAGTGGCAGACTGTTTTCTTTTTTTTTTTTTAATTAATTTTATTTATTTCTGTATGTGTATGAATGTACTGTCTGCATGCAAGTTTGTGCACCCGTGTCGTGCAATGCCGCGGAGGTCAGAAGAGGGTGTCGGATTCCCCTGGAACTGGAGTTCTCCTGGAATTGGAGTTTCAGACGGTTCTCGGCCGCCATGTGGGTGCTGGGGATCGAACCCCGGTCCTCTGTAAGAGTGGTCGGCGCTCTTAACCGCCAGGCCATCTCTCCAGCCCCAGTGGCAGACTGTTTTCAACTATGCACAAGTATATGTCTATATGAACATTCCTCTAACTATAACATAGACACCCAGGCATACACAGACACTGGGAGCTGCTAAAGGCAAAAGTCAGGAAGGGAACAGGTGTACACCAAACCTGTCCTAGGTACTGCCAGCTCTAAGAGCACACTTAAGTTAACCTCAATGTTGAGAGCTGGTATGACTAAGACAGAAGAGAAATGTTAAAATTCACTACCAAAGTTGCCAAAAAACAAAACATTTTAAATGTACACTAAATGGCTTCAAACAAGGAAGAACTGCATTCTCTTCTACAGAAGACAGGAAGCTTCAAAGGAGTACTCACACCTCAGGCCCTTCTAGCTCTGCCTTCATTCCTCTTCAGGATCCAGTCACACTAAAATATGGAAGCCCTTTTCTTGGTCACAGGCACCTAAACCATTCCATTAGAACATTAAAAACAAAACCTCTCCCTAGAAATTGTCAGAGGACTCCTGGAGACTTGGGTCACCAAGCTATCTGTTCGAGTATACAGTATTGCAAAAATATTTTGAAACCTGCTACTCACAAAAGAGGAGTTAACTATTTTTACATACAGTCATCAAGAACAAAGAGAATCCCCTTCAAACAGTAAAACTTATCTTAATAGATTCTGATTGAGGCTTTCTAATTTCACCACACACTTCACATTTCCTAAAAGTATTTGCCACCTAAACTCAATCACACCCATAGCTGTTTCCAAAACCCCACCTGCCTAGCATGGGAGCACACACCCATAATCCCAGCAGGCTGTAAACTCCAGAGGTTGAGGCAAGAGGATCTCAAGTTTGAAGCAAATTTATCATAGTGAGACCCTGCTGGCCTGCCTGATTTTTGTCTCTTTCCTTCTTATCACTTAAACTTTCCCCATTATCAGGACCTGAAAGGAGTGCCACTCTGCTCTGTTTATTGGCTGATGACAGGCTGCCGAACCCTGTTACCACTGAGAATAAAAACCAGGAAATAGGATCAGCTAGGGATGTTGCAGAGGTGGGGCCCTGCCTTATATCTGTACCAGGCTGGAGCAACAAAACTTGGGGTAAGTACCTAAGAGACCGTCCTGGAAATAAAGACCTTGGATGTATCTACACTAAGCCATGAACAAATCTTCCAGATAACCAAGCCACTTGACCCTCCTAAGAATGCTTAGCTACCTTTCAGGACAGTTTCTACCTAGCAGCAGAAGCTATCACATATGATCTGTACCTGTACCTCAAGGAGCTCACAATAATAACTACTGGACATAAGCCTGGGCATGTGATCAGGAATCCCAGTGCACACCCACAACTCCCAGCAATCTTTTACTTCCCAATAGGCAATCCCAAATCTTTTCTAGCAATAGATACACACACATACACACACACACATACACACACACACACACACACACACACACAGGACATGTTCTTGCTTAATGTAAGACCTCAACTGGAAGGAGTTTTCAAGTTTTTCTGGTAGCCACTTCTGGCAAATGTATTCTGTATTTCCTTTCACTCTTCCAAGTTCATGAAGATCAAAAGGGATCCCTGAGAGCCAATAGCAAAGACTAGGAATGGCATGGCAACCTAGGGCCTGCTGTGTCTGATATGCTCCTCGGTGCAATATCACAGCTCTCAGAACAATGTTTACAAAAGGTTTGTGAGCCAAACTTGTGACCAAGAACAGATTTAAATCTGCACAGCAATGTAACATTCTGAGGGAAAAAATTCAACCCAACACTCTCAAACAATAGTAATATGCTATTCCATAAACCTGCATAATCTCTGTCTCTCATTTTCATAGGGTCTCACTGTGTAGCCCTGTAAATCTATGCAGACCAGGCAGGCTGGCCTTGAACTCAGATTGGCTTTCCCTAACTCCCAAGGACTGGGATTAAAGGTATGCACAACCACACCTAGCAAGTCTTTTTTCTCTTGGTTAGGACATCTGACTTGGATCTGATTTACCTTTACCTTAAAAATTTTTTTTGTGTGTTTTTGAGGTAAATCTGTAGTTTCAAGCCTGGTCCTGGGCAGAGGCAGCAAGCAGCCTGGAAGAATGAAGATTTCGAACATCCTCTACAAGGGGCATAGGGGCATCTCAACTTCATAATATATCATAAAATAAAATCAGTACCGTGTGTGAGGGGCAGAGAACTTTCTAAATTTTCCTTCCATGGTGAGCAGACTGTATGAGTTACCTGTTATTTACATACTTTTGTGGGTGTGCAGTGCTGGAGACCCAACCCTGGGGGGTGGGGTGTGTTCATGAAGGCTAGACAAGAACTTTCTGAAATGGCAATCTGCCTCACAATCAAGAGCACACTGCAGTGATCCAGTGACTCAGACTCATTTCAACAATACACCTATGGAAAAGTGATAGATATTCCAATAAGAGAAACCTTTACACCAAGGAGGCAATGTAGCTCACAAGATCTGTGACTGGCCCCTACACCTTCCACAATGTTGGAGAAATTGAGAAACTAGATAGAAACATTGTGCAAGTCCTCAAAGTCTGGACTACTTGTGACAGTACTGCTGAAATCAAAGTAAGGACACTATCCTTACAATCACCCGCACTCACCCATGTCAGACCCTGTAGATATGGGTTAGAAGAGGGAGATGGGGGTTGCCACACAAAGCACCATGGCATCTCACCAGCCTTCTGATAGACACTGCATAAAACAGCAGAACCAGCCTCCAGGAAAAACTGCTGACCACTAGTCCTGAAAGAACTACAACTGACCATTCCAATACTGCTTGGGGCATCAACTGGCTCTCCAGTGACTTCTGGGACCAACAGCCGCTGTCCCTTCCTTTCCTGGCAAAGTAGCCACTTACTGTTTGGGTGGGATGGGAGAATACCTCCTTGACTGGAACCCTAGCACTTAGGTACCATACAATCTTACCGGCCATGACCACCCTGACCAGCGGCCAGAACTGTGCTCCGAGTTCTGGCCTTACCCCTGCACACTGCTTAGAGGCTTCAGGCATCAAGGGAGCTAGCTGGAGGTGAAACAAAGCTCAACACCTCCAGAGGCCACGAGGCCCCTAGTGCAGACCCCAAACCGCGGCTTAATGGGGTCGGAGGGGGGAATTCTGGGTTCCCCAAGGTCCCATATTCCCTCGTTCGATCCCAGCATCCATTCAGGAGTCCGGGGACCCTGTGCACCTGCCCTTCCTACAGTTTCAGTCTTCAGGGAAGACCTGAACTTGGCTCAGAAGGCCCAGGAGGAAGACCTCACCACCTGCTTGACCTTGACGCCGTTTCCCGACCGCCGAGCCTCAGTTTCCCCAGCCCCAAGGCAAGGCCGCGCCCCAGGCTGCCGGTTCGCCTTCCTGGAGACAGGCCCCGCGCCCTACTCCCTTCCACCCGGATCCTGGGGCATGGAGCCTAGGAGGGGCACGGACAGGACCAGAAGGAGCAGGAAGCCCAGCTTCCTGGAGAGCAGGCGGCGTCCCGGCTGGACTTCCGGGCCCCTGCTGGCGGCTGGCGGCCGGTGGCCGGTGGCGACCGGCGGGCGGCCAGGCCTGTGGGCCGCGGGGGGAGGACCGGGCGGCCGGGGGCCCTGCCGGGAACCGAGATCCTGCGCCCGGCCCGTCTCCAGGCCCGCTGAACCGCCCACGGCGCGCCTGGTCCCCCGCGTCCCCGCCCTGGCCCCGTCGCCCCCGCAGCCAGGCGCCCCGCGACGCCCAGGCCGCCCGGGCCACCGCCGCCCGAGCCCCGGCCCCGGCGGGCCCCGTGCCTCACCTCAGCGGCTGCTGTTCGGAGCCAGGCGTTGGTTTCGCTCCCACAAGATGGCGGTGCTGACGGCAGCCACGTCAGCGCCTGCGGCCGAGGGGCACACCGGGAAAGGGGGCGGGCGCGCCACAGGCTCCGCCTCCAAGCGGAAGGCGCACGCGCGTTGACGCTGAGCGGGCTGCAGGAGGCGGAGCCTGAGATGCCCCGCCTCGGATCTCGGCTCAGTCAGGAATCCTGGCTCAGTGCTGTGGATTGCCGTGGCTGAAGGAGCGTGTGCACGCGCGCCTCTGTGATGGTTAGGAGGCTCCTCAGTCCATTCCACGGATGCGGAGGCTGAGGCCGCCGCGCATTCTTTGCATTGTGGAGCCTCAAGGTCAAGCTGAAAAGGTCGACTCTGCACCAAGGGGGTTTGATGTCCTTCTCCGCGGCCTCCAGGGGCCCTGACATTCCAGCTGGTCCCGGGCACTGAGGAAAATGATGTGACCGACAGAAGGCCAAAACAAGAAGGGGCTCAGGCCAAGTGTCTGACGCCCACACAGCCTCTACACTGGCCTTGGAGCCCTGGAGACTGAAGTGACCAGCGTAGACTTGTGTTTGCGCCCCAGAGCTGGCCAGGGCATCAGAGATGGGCGTGGGGACAGCACTGCTTTTAAGGGTGTTCAGAGTCGTTTCTGATGCGGTGCTGTCTGCCAGGTGTGGGTGAGATGAGGGAGCCATTTTCGCCTCCCCCAGGAAGCCCTCCGGTTTGATCAGAGAGCAGCAATCTGTGGCCCCCCCCATCACAGCAGGCGTCATGACTAGCTTCCTGACCCCCACGACTTGTGAAGGATCCCACGGGCAAAAACGTTGAGATGCTCGTATTCTCTCTCTCTCTCTCTCTCTCTCGCTCTCGCTCTTGCTCTCGCTCTCGCTCTCCCCCTCTCTCCCTCTCGTCTTTTTGAGACAGGGTCTTCCTGTAGTCCCAGCTGGCCTGGAACTTGCAATGTAGACCAGGCTGGCCTGGAACTGAAAGCAATCGTCACAGAGATCTGCCTGCCTTTGTTTCTGCCTCCCAAGTGCTGGCATTAAAGGTGTGTGTCACCGTGCCTGGCTAAATAAATATTTTGAAAAAGATAAAATTGAGACAAAATAGAAAACGGTGATGGCCACTCTATCCTGTAAAATTGTGACAAAATAGAGAAGGGCGGTGGCCATTCTATACTGGACTACTGCACGTTGTAGATATGTCCAAAAGTTGCTTTGTACTACATAAATAATTATTGTGATAATTAAATAGCTTTTGTAGATAATAATGTGTAATGAGTGGTAAGTTTGAACTGGACTGTCCTTGTTTTAAGCCCCAGACAGCTATTGTGTCCCAGGTCCAGTTAAGCCTCCAGTGAATTTTTTTATATTGAATATCTTTTTTTTTGTTTTCTTGGTCTTTTTGAGACAAAGTTTCTCTGTAGCCCCAGCTGGCCTGGAACTCACTATGTAGACCAGGCTGGCTTTGAACTTACAGTGATCTGCCTGCTTCTGCCTCGCAAGTGCTGGGATTAAAGGCCTGCACCACCACACCCAGCCTATATTGAATATCTTAATAAAATTTGAGTGTTAAAGCCAGGTGTGGTGGCACATGCCTTTAATTCCAGCACTCGGGAGATGGAGGTGGATCTCTGTGAATTCAAGGCCAACCTGGTCTACATAGCGAGCTCTAGGCCTGGGACTAAAGGGAGACCCTGTCTCAGAAAAAGACCAAAAAAAAAAAAAATGGAATGTTAAAATGCATATTCACTTAGTTGTGTATTTTAAAACATACATAAGGGCTGGATAGATGGCTCAGTGGTTGAGAGCACTGGCTGCTCTTGCAGAGGACCTGGGTTCAGATCCCAGCACCCTCTTGATGGCTGTCAGTAGCTCCAGTTCTAGGGAATACAATGCCCTCTGCTGGACTCCATAGGTATTGCACTGCAAGGGTGCATTTACATACATAGAGTCAAAACATCCAAACACATTAAGTAAATTAAAAAAAAAAATTTAAAGCCAGATACCTGAGCTGGAGAGATGGCATAATGGTTAAGAGCACATACTGCTCTTGCAGAGGACCTGAATTTGTTTTCCAGCAACTAACTCAGAAGGCTCACAACTACCTATAATTCCAGCTCCAGGGGATCTGACACCTCTGGCCTCTGCAGGTACCTGCACTCACATGCACACATACTTAAAAATAAAACATTTAAAAATAAAAAATAGATACCCCTTTAATTCCAGCACTTGGGAAGCAGAGGCAGGTGGATCTCTGTGAGTTCAAGACCAACCTGGTCTACATAGTGAGTTCCAGGACAGCTGGGGCTGCAGGGACACCCTATCTCAAAAAGAAAAAAAAAATTACTTCTCTTCCTCCACCTGGGCTTCTGGTTTGGGCCCCGTTTCATGGTCATGGAGGGAAGACAGGTGTCAGAGAGCCCTGGGTAGACATGTCTAGGGACAGAGCCCTGCCAAGAAGTGTCAGTTACCTGTATAAACTGAGGCTAACTGTTCCTCATAGTTCCTTAGATTCTGGGAGTACCTTTTCCTTTCCCAGCTTCCTGGATGGACCAACTCTGGCCAGGAGGGGGCGAGGTGAGCTGACTGGTGTTCATGTGGAGGCCACTGAGACCCTCCATGAGTTGCAGCCAACTGCAGTAGGAAATGCATAGCTCAGCACCTCCCCTCCAGCTGATTACAGGCCACCTGGATCAAAGTCCAGGCCCTTCCCTCTAGACTAACTTGCTTCTGAGGACCTAGACAGAGGCAGGAATGCCCAGGAGGCAAGATGAGCAGGAGCCCACATGAGCTCCTTTAGGATCCTATCCTGTACCCAAGCAATTTGGGTACTTTCTGCATGCAGTCTGTGTGGTTGGTGGCATTTGTGCCAGGATTCTGGTGCTCAGAATGGGTGGGAGCCCTATCCAGTGCCTTATAGCCAGGAACTGAGCCCCGCTGGAGCTCAGCCTCCACATCTGGCTGTTGCCAGCACTTTGGCTCTCTCTGGGCCTCTTAAGATTCCAGTGTGTTGGTGCTTTTGCAGACTACAGTGTTCTCCCAGATTCTCCTGCCAACAGGGAACTCACTACTGCTCCAGGCAACCAGCCTGTTGGTGAAGTTGTCTACATGGTACCTATCAGGGATCTCTTGCTCCACTCTGCCCTCCCTTGAGCTCTCAAAGCCTTTTCCAGCAGGAGTCTCTGAGCAGGCTTACTGGCTGAACAAATAACTTCACAGTGCTCAGGGAAAGGTTGTTTAGCACTGACTCTGTCTCATTCCAACATGACCTATATTTTGTCTTGTGTTCAATGTGCTCAGTCCACAATCAAAGCACCTCCAGCACCTGGTTGCAGGAGGAACTTTACCCACTTAATGACTCCCCAGAGGGAGGTGTGCAGAGAGAAATCTTGATCTTCCCTAATTCCTGCCCAGTCCAGGCCTTAGAGATTGAAAAATAGGTATTTGGTCTCCATTCCATTTCCTGGAATACAACTCCTAAAATACTGTGAATCTGTGAGTGAAATGTCTTCCACATGCTAATGAGCCCTCTGGTGGCCAGCAGTCCCTAGGTAGCTTCAGCGTGGAGCTGGCCACAGCAAGATCACAGCAGGATTAGAAGGCAGGGACCATTAGTATCACCCTAGCCCCTAGGGAAGAAAGAGGGGCTAAGGTTGAGTGGATCACCAATGGCCAGTGGTTGAATCAGTCATGTATATGTAAAGAAGACTCAAAAAACCCATAGAGACAGGTTCAGAGAGATTCTGTGTAGCTGAACACATGGAGAATCCTGAGGGGCAGTGCTAGGGAGGGTATGGAAGCCCCTAACAGTCCCCATTCCTGACTTCTGGCATCTTTTTGTGTACATTCTTGGTACATCATCCTCAATCTGATAAACCAGTCAAATGCAAGTTCTGTGAGTCACTTGAGGAAATCAATACCACCTAAGGAGGGGTCCTAGGCATCCTGATTTATAGCTGCTGGTCATCAGGAGTACAAATGGCACAGCTGGGCTCACATCTGTATTGAAGTGGGGCATCTTGGGGGTCTGAGCCCTGGACCTTGATTGGGATGTGATACTGACTCCAGGAAGACCACAACAGACTTGAATTGAATCAGAGGACATCTGGCTGGTGTCCACTGCTGAGGAACTGAGTGTCTGCTTGCTGTTGAGAAGTCCCTACACCTTTCCCGATCTCAGAAGCCTGTGTTGACTGTGATGTGAGACTGCAGAAAAAAGTGAGTTTGTTTCTTCTGTTGAAGACTCATCCTCAAAGCTTCTTCTTGCCAGCTGCCCCAGGAGCTCCAGGCTATTCTTATCCTGTGTGGTCTGGGAGAAGCTTGTTCAGTCCCTATGCTTACCCCGGGGCATTCCTTCCCTGAGTCTCAAGTATGGTTGGGGTGTGAGACTCAAATTCTGCAGGGAACATGTGGCCAGTAGGGGGTGAGCTTACCCTGGGCCATTCAGTAGCCCCGAGAACCACAGGCCAGGTCCAGTAGTATAAAGTGCTGGCCCCAGGACCTCTCTCACCTGTGGTCTTCTTGAGCTTTCCCCTTATACTTGCTTTAGACTCAGTTTCCCCATCTCCTTTTGGGGGGGGGTCTTTTTGATACAGGGTGTCCCTGTAGCCCCAGCTGACCTGGAACTCACTATGTATATAGGCTGGCCTTGAACTCACAGCAATCTGCCTGCCTCTGCCTCCCAAGTGCTGAGTTTAAAGTGCACCACGCCTGATGTTTCCCCATCTTCTGCACAGGTCTCACCTAGGCCCAGGTTTCTACGGCTGAAGTAATGCATGTAGCTGAGCACTGGGGCCTCCCCAGCAGGCCAGCTCTGTACGAAAGGACTGTTTGTTGTCTGCTCCTGGCCTCATTCCACCCCTGAGTGGTCAGGTACAGAGGTGGTGAGATGAGAGCCCACATGGCACGCCTCAGCTTTATCGCCCTTTGATGGACAGCTACCGTTTGCTTCCCTTCTAAATTCAGGCCATGTTGCCAAACATCAGCATGAAAAGGACCAGGGATTTGAAAAGATTTATCCTCTCTCTCTCTCTCTCTCTCTCTCTCTCTCTCTCTCTCCCCCCCCCTCTGTGTGTGTGTGTGTGCGCGCGCGTGCGTGTGTGCTCAATAGCACACATGCATGTCAGTGCCTGTGGAGGAATCCCCTGGAGTTAGAGTTACAGGTGATTGTGAGCTGCCTAACTTGGGTGCTAAGAAATGAACTTGTGTCTTCTAAAAGAATAGCAAGTACTCTTAACTGCTGAGTTATCTCTCCAGCCCCAAGACGAGTGTTTTGTTTTTCTTTTAACTTATCCATTATAGCTGCACATATTTACAGGGTATATTGTGATAACTGTGTATGCTGCAGTATTTAGTGATCAGATCAGGACACAGGCATTTTTAGCTCCTCAACCGTTCACTGTTTCTATATTGGAGTCTTCATACTCTCCCTTCATGTCTTTATGGAGAGCATAGTGAATTACCAGACACTGTAGTCACCCTGCTGTGCTGTGCAGTACTGAGTTTACTCCTTTCTCTCTGTACCTAGCCATCTGTTACCTAGACTCCCTCTTTTCCTCTTCTCCTGAGTGTCTAGTGATCAATATTTTACTATCTTCTGGGAGGTCAGTCTTTTGCTTTTACATGAGTGAGAGCATGCAGTACTGCTTTCTGACTGACTTATTTCCCTTAACATAGTCCATTGGTTCCATCCATGTTGCAACAAATGACAAAATGCCATTTTGTTTTTTATGACTGACCCAAGACTTGTAACTCCTGTCTTAGATATAGGGCTAGCGAAATGATTCAGTGATTGAAACACTGGCTACACAAGCAAGAAGACTGGATTTTGGATCCACAGAACACAGATAGGCATGGCTTGGCCACTTGCTGGAAGTCCAGCCTCAGATGGGGATCCCTAGAAGAAAGTGGGTCAGCCAGGCTAGCTCCAAATGCACACTCTGGGTTTGTGATGCTTTGTGCCTGTCCCCTTGGAGGTCAGGAGAGGGAGTCGGATTCCCTAGTGCTGGAGTTACAGGTGGTTGTGAGCCACCCAAGGTGGGTGCTGGTATCTGAAGTCAGGTCATTGAAAGAACAGCAAGTACTCTTGACTGCTGAGCCATCTCTTAAGACCCACACTCTGGGTTTGATTGAGAGATCCTGCCTCAAAGAGTAAGGTGGAAGAACAATCAAGGAAGATCCTGACATCAACCTTGGGCCTCTACATGCAGACACACCACATATATATGAAAAAAGAAAAGAAATCTCACCCCTTTTTGAGTCATATCAGAACTGTCACAGCCTATAAATCATTTATCCCATGCCACCTGCTTAACTGAAGCTAGTGGGGATGCCCAGGTTTTTCATTTGGGGTGCTAAAGGCAAAAGTAGTTCCAACCCTCAAGGAAACTTACAGCTCCATCATCTCCAATGAGCTAATAAAATATTGACAATGTGTAGCACACATGCAGGAGTTTGAGGTGGGCTCTGTTTCTTTTGTCATGTGGTATGTGTATGTTAGGCCCTAGCAAGACTTCACTATGTACACATAAGCTTCGGCCCCACTCAGAATATAATGCCAGCCACTGGCCACCTGCCAGGGGTGCAATTCTGATCTCCAGACAGTGTATGATAAGAGGGTCTGGAGTGAGTCTGCACCCAGGTCACTTGAAAGCTGCTGAGTCTCTGGGCCCTACAGCCTAAGCTTCCTGTTCATCAAGGCTGGTAGGGCCAGGACCTGCATTTCTAGGGTGATTTGGATGTTGCCCTCTCCAGGAAGCACACTTGGTGGACAACCTATGATAGTGGTCTCTTTCATACCCTAGGCCTCACATTGGCTGGCCAGAAGAGACCCAAGGGTTTGGGAGGGGAGACTGGGAATCCAAAGGGTCCACACATAGACTACAGGGGAGCAGGTTGGGCTTTGGGAAGGACCCATTAATACCTGGGCCTGCCTCACTGGTACTCAGCCCACATTTAGGGTGATCACTTCATCCATAGAAAGTGGCATGGGCTTCATGTAGGATAGCCAGCCCTGCCCACAGAGAGTAGCCAGCTCCTATGGCTCATCACTGGTCGCTGCCCCAGACCTCTGAGGCTGTGAATTCCGGGAAGCCAGATGCCAACAGTTCCACTTTCACCTATAAAACAGGAACTATTCCTCCTAGCTCCTGTGAAGTTGGGGATGTTCAATCTTTCCTAGAGTTCTTGGGCCAACCACCTCCTACAGGAGGAAACTGAGGATAGAGGACAGGAGTAGGCTGGCTAGGCAACCAGTGGAGAGACTCTGTAACCTGAGTCCTTGTGGAGGGTTCTTTTTATAAATGGAGAGACAATGGGCTCATAATGACACACATGTGTATACATATAATATACATATTAGTGTATATTAAGGTTGTGATATGATGAGCTTTGGAAAATGTATATATTGGTATAATCCATACTCCAAAATATATTTTAAAATTTTTTTATTAATTTTATTTATTTCTGTATGTGTATGAATGTACTGTCTGCATGCAAGTCTGTGCACCCGTGTCGTGCAATGCCGCGGAGGTCAGAAGAGGGTGTCGGATTCCCCTGGAACTGGAGTTCTCCTGGAATTGGAGTTTCAGACAGTTCTTGGCCGCCATTTGGGTGCTGGGGATCGAACCCGGGTCCTCTGCTAGGCCATCTCTCCAGCCCCCTATTTTAAATCTTTTAACTTCCACCCTGTATCTCAGGCCCCTGACTTCTAAGTCTCAATCTGGTCCCATTATCCACAAAGGTACCCCTTCCTGTCCTTGAATTACTTGTCAGGGGCAGCTGGTTTGGCCATTTCCTAGGATCCCCAGTTGTGCCTTCTGCCCTCTACCTTTCATCTGCAATGAACTGATTCATTTGTTGGATCTTATGTAACTTAGGCTGATCTAGAACTTACTATGTAGCCAAGGATGACCTTGAACTGCTAATTCTCCTGTCTCTACTTCCCAAGTGTTAGGATTACAGGTATGTACCACTACCCACAGCTCTGTATAGCTGATTTTCCTTTTAGGTAGACCAAGACTCCTGAGACTTCAGGGACCTAAGGTGAGAAAAGACCCCATTCTTTTTCTAGTGCAAATATCTACCAGCAAGAACTTAGAGAAGTCAGAAAACCCTTCCCTTAGACTTCACAAAAGAAATCAACACAACTCAGGGCCTGAAGCTTCTCAAGTACATGCAAGGCATCTGAGAGACAGAGGCCCCTCTTCTCCTCTTGGTAAAGCAGCTCTGCTCCCTGGATCCTCACTCTCATGACTTCTCCCAACCCTAATTACCTCCCTAAAGCACTACATCCAAATACTATCAACATACGATTTGGGGGGCTTAGGTTTCCAATACATGAATTTGGGGGGACACTTCCAAATCACAGCTATTCCTGCCTGGTTTCTACTGTTCTCTGACAGGTCCCTGCAAACCTCAGCAGCTTAAAATGATAATCATGTATGAGCTCTCCCACCCCACTTCCATCCTTGGGTTTAGGACCTCAGGGTATTTTGGTGATGAGTTACTACTCTGTGGCCCTGTCCACAGTGGCCACAGAGTAGTAGTTCATTCATAGATGGCCAATCTGCCCTGCAGATGGGCATTACTCAAAATCAGTTATCTGGGAAGTTGGGAGCTCCACTCTGAATGTGAGCTGTTGCTCTGGTGACTGGTGCAGTGGACCAAGACAGTTTTCTTCTGGGGGAACTCCTTCCTGGAACCCCAGCAGAGCCAATGGGACATCACCTGGCCGAGGCTTTTTGGGGGCCAGTTCTTGAGCCCTCAGGTTTGTGGGACTAGATGGGGGGCCTGGGTCTCTTAGGCAGGTGAGAGGGGTTCACAGTGACCCTGCAGAAGCCCTCCCCCCATTCCTCATCCCTCATTTATCACTCCCCAAAGCCCCATGTCTGGAGGAAGCCAGGCGTGGAGAATGTCGGCCTGCAGCTGCAGTTATTCAAAACTGTCAGAAGAAATATGGGAGGCCGTGGAGCAGGACACGCACACCTGCCTGGCAGCCCTGCCCTCACAGGCATGATCCGGGTCAGCTGCATTAGGACACACCAATCCTCAGGACCTGGGGATGTCTGGCCCAAAGTCCTGAGGGCATATCCCATCTCTCTGGCCATTGAGACTTGTAGGGGGGTCAGGTGCCTGGCAAATGTCCCTCCCTGCAGTGAGCCACATGAGAGCCCCCTGTTCTTCAGAGTGAAGCTCAAGCCCCCTCATGGCCCTCCATCCTTCCCTTCCCTTCCCTTTCTCTCTTCTCTCTTCTCTCTTCTCTTTTCTCTCTCTCTCTGTTTTATTGTAACATAAAATTCGTGTCAACCTTTTTTTTTTAAGGACCATCATAATGGGATAATAGGTGAGGAAAAGCTTGCTGGAATGTGCAATGGGAAGGAAGCTAAGGCTCCACTCTCACCTCAGTGGCCAATTTTGTTGTTTTGTTTTTGTTTTTAGACAGGGTCTCAGGTAGCCCACGCTGGCCTCAAACTCACTATATAACTGAGGGTGACCTTGGATTTCTTATTTTAAAATATTTTATTTTACGTGTATGAATGTATTGCCTGTATGTGTGTAAGTGCATCATGTTGTGCAGTGCCCTTGGAGGTCAAAAGAATTCATCAGATTCCCTAAAGTTATGGTTGATTGTTAGCAGTCATTCAGGTGATGGGAATCAAACCCAGGTTTTCTGCAAGAGCGGCTAGTGGTCCTAACTACTGAACCATCTCCTCAGCCCCAACCTTCAATTAATTAATTTATTTTTTCCCTTTCTTTCTTTCTTTTTCTTGTTTTGGCTTTTCTGAGAAAGGGCCTCCTTGTAGCCCTGAAACTCATCATGTAGACCAGGCTGGCCTTGAACTCACAGAGATCTGCCTGCCTCTGCCTCCCAAGTGCTGGGATTACAGGCATGCACCACCATGCCTGGCTTCCACCTTGAATTTCTAATGCTACTGCTTCCACCTCCCAGGGGTCACAGGCATGTGCAAACATGCCCTACTGCTTTGTTGGTGTATCAATTATCCTAAGAGGTGCGGGATGGCATCTTCTGTGTTTTTATAAATTACATTTATTTGTTTATGTATTAGTGTGTGTGTGTGTGTGTGTGTGTGTGAGACACTTTCAGGAGTCAGCTCTCTCCTTCTACTATGTGGATCCAGGATCCCAGAGACAGAACTCGGGTTTTCAGGGGTGTTGCAGGTACAGGTGCCTTTGTACCTGCTGAACCATCTGGCTGGCCCTCTCCCATGGTTTTTACTTGCATTTCTTGGACAGCTAATTATGTTCAGAGTCCATAGGCCTGCCGGCTGTTTGGTGAAGCAGTTGGCTTTCCTTCTCACTCTTGGGGCTTTGGCCCCTCTGTGCTTTCAGCCCTGCAAAACTCCCGCGTTGGCTCTTACTAGGCTGCCCCATCTCCAGGTGAGTGTCCTCCCCCTCCTGCCAGTTTCTGCCCCTTTTCATGGCTAAACAGCTCTCTCTGCTGCCCTTCACCCCTCCATCTTGCTTAATTTTATTGCCCATGCACATTCAATGCAATTATTTGTTTTATTCTTTTTGCTGCCTCTGAAGTGGACATACCATAGATGCTTATTATACCAGGGACCTGCTTATTGAACAAGTAGCAGATGGTTATTCTGGGGCAGGTGATGAATGAGCAGGGGTCAGAGGGGGGCGAGGTGGCTCAGAGAGGGCCTGCCCTGCAGTGGCCACACAGGCTAGACAACGCAGCTCTTGATCCTACTGGGATCTGCTGGGGTCTCTCCCAGCCAGACTGCACAGTTCTCTGGCATGGTGGCCTTTGAGCTGGTAGGATCTGGCAAAGAGGTGGTCAGGCGAGGGCGCTCCTGGCCAGGCAACCACACTTTAATTAAAACCCGCCCCTCTCTTTGACCCCGCTCTGCCATGGCATTCTGCACTTAATTGGGGCCCTTCTGAGCAGCCAGCGGAGATTAATTAAAAAGACCAGCTGAGGCATCCACAGCCAGGGCTCCCGCCCCCGCCAGCATAGGCCCCACCCCTAACACCTGTGCTTCAGGCTGGGTCTGGGGTGAAGGCTGGGCCATGCCCTGGGGCCTGGCCCTTCCATGTCTCCTCAGGCAGTCACCAGAGCCTGGAGCTGTCCAGGATCCTGGACAGTAACTCCATCTCGAAGGTTGGTTGTCTTGATACTCTGATGCCCACTATGGGGCACAGGGCTGGCTCTGGGGACACCAAACAAGTGCTAAGGTCGTTGTTAGGGTCCAGATACTACATGTGGTTCTTGAGCCATCATCCTGTCTTGTACCCATGGGCTTAGCTGGGCCACAACACCAGAATCCCTTTCCTAGTAGGTCTCCAGCATCTACTTGTGCTGACCACTGTCTCCCTGCCCATGTTGGTTGGGACTGTCAGTGAGTCTGCAAAGCCTCCCAGAGGCTCTCATAGAGATGGGGATAGATGACTGCATGCATGAGGGAGGCAGGCACAGAAGGAAAAGAAAAGGACAGGAAGGAAAGGAAGGGGAAGGGGAAGGGGATAGGGAAAGGGGCTAGGAGAAGGGGAAAGAGAAGGAGAAGGGGAAAGGGAAGGGGAAGGGGAAGGGAAAGGAGAAGGGAAAGGAGAAGGGGAAGGGAAGGG
>VZQC01010462.1:398513-431393 GCA_009823505.1 Rhizomys pruinosus | reverse complement strand
CTCCCTCCCTCCCTCCCTCCCTCCCTCCCTCCCTCCCTCCCTCTCCTATAGGGCTTCCTGCATGTTAAGTATGGACTCCAGTTGGAGCAGTCTCCCTGCTACTAAGAAGCCTCTTCCTGAAAGCTCTCAAGGATCACCAACAGAGCCAGGCCTGGCAGGGACATAGAGGGTGCCTGGCCCTGCCTGCCCTGTGCCTCCCTCACTCTCTTCTCCCTCCCTGCTGGTCTGTGTTTGGGTGGACTAGTCTTGGGTCCTCCTCATCCTCACACCATAAACACCAATTTGCAGGGCCCTGAGAGCCAAATGACTATTTACCATGAGTTCTAGAAGCTCAAATAAAAAGAGAGAGAGAGAGAGGAAAAAAGACAAGAGCGAGGAGCCAGGCTCAGAGCTAAATAGCAATTAACACCTTCTGACAGCTCACAACTCCATCCCAGCTGTCTGGTTGGGCAAACTGGGGGCAGGAAGGGGGGCAGCTCCCAGCCTCTTGGAATGGGGACCTTTCCCAGGACTTCCCTGTTGCCCCAGCTACCACCCCTTGCTTTGGCATGGTCATGGATGGCATTGCAGAATTAGAAGAGGACATAGGAGGGCAGAAACCCATCTCTACTGGAGTTGTTCCTTGGAAGCCCTCTCACATGGCCTGGGGTAGCAATGGGTGTAGTCTAGCTCAACACTCCAGGGAGACACTAGCCCACTCCTTAGAACCTTCAACATCAGAGCTTGGGCTCCAAGCTTGGGCCCCATGAGACACACATCTCCCTCTGAAACGGTATTCCAGAAAGACAGCAGGCCAGCTCTGCAGGCCTATGGGGTAGTGAGTGGGCGGGTACGTGACTCCTACTCTGGAAGTCAGGGATCTTTGGAGAAGAAGTTAATGGCTCCCAAAGGTTGTGACCCCAGAGCATGCTGTTCCTGGGCATCCTCTGGAGAGGGTTTCTGGAAGGAGAATGGGGGAACTGAAGGGATCAAGTTAAAAGAGAGGGTGAGTGACTAGCGTTGGCAAGGGGCATGGGGGAATGGGACCCGTGGCATGCTGCAGTGTAGAACTAGAGGGAGAAGGATCCATTCCAGGTCATTAGCTGGACCCCAGGGCAGGGCCATGTCCTACATACCCTTATGAGTCAATCCTTATGGCTGGGCCAAGCTTGCCCCTACTCAGAGTTGGCCCAGCTGTAGGGAGCCATCACCATAGACACACTGCAGAGCCTCACAGACAGACAGGCAAACTGGGACCCTTATAGCAAATGCTGGAGTGTCTGTGCACCACTCCAGTCCTTGGAGGGGTCTCTGAGGTTGTGCTACTCCCACATCCTAGCTTTCTTCAGTCCCAGCAATGAACTGCTAGAAGTGAAAGCCACTTTCTAGAATTTCTTCCTGGCTGCCAGCTGTACCCCTGTGCTCCCTGGAGGCTATGCCAACCCCTGCAGGCAAAGCTGGAAGGTGGGTTGGGGACTCCATCTCTTGTCATACATTTGCCTACACCATCTCCAGTTGTGCATGGATGATTGGTCCTCAGCCCCGTTTCCCCAGCCTCAACCCAGGTATGGGGATCATGGGTGACTGGACCCCCACTTTCGTGTCAGTGCTCTAGGAGGTCAGACCATGGTGACAGCTACCAGTTTGACTCTGAAGAGAGGAAACTGAGGACTCAGGACCCAGAAGGTGGGCGTCCAGGGGAGGGGGTGATAGAAAAAGGGAGGGGCAGTGGGGCCCCAAGGTGGGGGCTGGCCACACCCCTTCCAGTACTTCAAAGCTACTGAGTGTGAGATTTTCAGGGGAATGGCCAGGCTTGTCCTGGCGGGGTGGGGCCCTCAGCCTCCGGCCCTTTTATATGGTTATTCGGGGGCTGTCTCAAGTACCTGCGAACAGGCCCCCGGCTCATTTCCTCCCTCTCTGGGGCAGCGGGAGGGGGCTGTAAACCCCCCAGAGAGGTGGTTTCTGAGGCCCACAGCTGCAGGTTTGGCTCTGAGTGGGCCTAGGGTCCCCCACCCCCAAGACTAAGGTGGGGGGAACTACGCAGTTCATCCCATTTCCCATTTCCTCTTACATAGAACAGAAACTGAGGTCCAGAAAGGGTAGGATGTGCTTCTGCAAGGGAGCGAGTTGAGGATTTCACCTTCCAGCTCCCCATGACCAGGCTCTTAACTAGGGTCTGTCTCGTGGCCTCATAGGCCGTGCATGCCCCATTCCTGGGGCCTGTCCTGAGGCCTCATAGGCTGTTCATGCCCCGTTCCTGGGGTCTGTCCTGTGGCCTCATAGGCTGTGCATGCCCCATTCCTGGGGTCTGTCCTGTGGCCTCATAGGCTGTGCATGCCCCATTCCTGGGGTCTGTCCTGTGGCCTCATAGGCCGTGCATGCCCCATTCCTGGGGTCTGTCTCGTGGCCTCATAGGCTGTGCATGCCCCATTCCTGGGGTCTGTCTCATGGCCTCATAGGCCGTGCATGCCCCATTCCTGGGGCCTGTCCTGTGGCCTCATAGGCCGTGCATGCCCCATTCCTGGGGTCTGTCCTGTGAAATCTGCTCTTTGCCCACCCTGTACCCACAAGGACAGCAACCTCATATGTTCCCTCTGGACAGCATGAAGACCATCTCATGCTGACCTGTGTGAGTTGCTACTCAGCACCATGCACTTAAACACCAGAGCCTGGTTGGGTCCTGGACATGCCCTTGGGCCAGTGGTGTTTCCTCTTTGAGCATGGATGATGCCGGCCTCATACCCCTGCCACTCAGAGGTGTGCTTTTTACCCTTCCAAAATGGCTTGTCTTCTGCCTGAGGTATGGACTCTGTCTGCATCTATGAAAGCTGTGTGGTATCTGGGCCTCGCTTGGCTCTTGGGACAACCTGACATACCCCCTGTTGCTTGCTGGACCCTACTTTTCAGGTCTCCACAACCTGTTGGCTGTGCCATTGCCCTGCCGCCTACCAGTTGAGTCTGTCCCTTTCATCTGGGCCCTTGGTCAGCAGGTGCCAATTAGGGTGGCTCCTGCCCAGGACTCCGACTCAGAGTAGGTACGATGAGCTCGTTGGACAGGCTTAACTGAGGACTCTCTTCACTACCCTAGGGACTGATGGCCCAGTGGGCTGAGTGGGCTTGTGTTCCCCGCCACCTGCCCTCTGGTGACTCACTCCCCTGAAGGGACTTTGGGCGCCTGTCCTGCCTTGATGCACGCTTAGTCATGGCATCCTCCTTATAGAGTGTTCATCTGTAGCTAGCTGGTCCCTACTGACCTCTGATCTCACTGGGTAGTCCTGGCTAGTCCTGCCAGTAGTAGGTCAGGGCCTGGTATACACCTGCAGCTCTGAGAGTAGGTGGCTTGCCTGGAAAGAGCCAGCAGAAGCCAAGGAAGAGGAGCTATGGGCGGGGTTAAGTGACATTGGGGTGCCTGTCAACTGGAGTGCAGGGATTCCAAAGGCTAGAGAAAGGGACTCAACTGAGAGTTGAGAGCCTGGGCCTAGACCCTGCTCTCCCATGACTCCAGAGTATCCCTGGTCAATTCTTTGGTGCTAGAGGGTTCCAGCACAGTGCTCCTTCCCCAAGATCACTCAGCTGATCGTTCTCCTAATGGCTCATGAATTTATTTTCAGTTCTGGGGTGGAGCCCAGGACCTCACTCATGCAAGGCAAACACTCTGCCCCTGAGCTACATTCCCAGACCTCTTTTAATTCTTATTTTGAAACAGAATCTTTGTAAATTGCCTTGTCAGGTCTTGGCCTTTTTCTGTAGCTCAGGAAGTCCTGGAGTCATGAGCTTCTTTCCACAGCTTCTGTAGCTGCTGAGATTAGAGGCCTGTACTACCAGGCAAGGCTGGCTCTTTCTCTTGTACCCTACTGGGACTCTGGGCACTTTGGTGTTTAGGTATGACAATGTGACCAAAGAAGGCCTGTATACTTAGTGTGGTGACAGAGCTGGCTCGGGCCATAGATCAGTATCCCACAGGTTGAATCTGTACCCTGCACACAGTAGTGCAAGACATAACCAACAATCAGATGGACAAAGAGCGTAGCCTAAGCATGGTGTGGGGAGTCATGGGCAGGCTGAGCACATGTCCTGTCTTCATGCCCAAAGACCTCAGGGGCTTCTTCCCCAGTGGGCTCCTTGGGGGTTACAAGGTGAGCGTCTCATGGGATCTTGAAAGTGCAGGGACTTTCGGGGCTGGAGAGATAGCCTAGCGGTTAAGAGCACTGACTGCTCTTGCAGAGGACCAGGGTTCAATCCCCAGCACCCACATGGTGGCTAAGAACTGTCTTTAACTCCAGTTCCAGGGGAATCTGAGACTCTCTTCTGACCTCTGCAGCATTAGCACGACACGGGTGCACAAACCTACATGCAGACAGTACATTCATACACATACAAAAATAAATAAAATTTAAAAAAAAGAAAGCACCAGGACTTTCTCCAGTGGCCTCACCACAAAGCTATTGGTGGGCTGCTCTGTCACACAGTGCTCTGAGTGTGGTCTTAGCCCAGCATGATAGGAAGTAGGTAGTCTATCTCCAGATTCACCTGGGCAATATCATGTTGTATGTAGATAGCAGTCCTGGCTTTCTTCAGCCTCATTTCTCTTTTGTCATGGTCAGGCTCTCAGAATCAGGGATACAGCTGAGGTGAATGGTTCTGGAAAACGCTGCCTGTGTCCCTCCTTCTCCCATTTCTTTTTTCCCAGATCTTAGGGCCTAGTGCCTCTCCTTCTTCTAGGTCACTGTCCCCTGGGAAGATACTTGAAGATACTTCCTAGCTGTCCTGAGCCTCTTGTCTACAGTANAGTACATTCATACACATACAAAAATAAATAAAATTAAAAAAAAAGAAAGCACCAGGACTTTCTCCAGTGGCCTCGCCACAAAGCTGTTGGTGGGCTGCTCTGTCACACAGTGCTCTGAGTGTGGTCTTAGCCCAGCATGATAGGAAGTAGGTAGTCTATCTCCAGATTCACCTGGGCCATATCATGTTGTATGTAGATAGCAGTCCTGGCTTTCTTCAGCCTCATTTCTCTTTTGTCATGGTCAGGCTCTCAGAATCAGGGATACGGCTGAGGTGAATGGTTCTGGAAAACGCTGCCTGTGTCCCTCCTTCTCCCATTTCTTTTTTCCCAGGTCTTAGTTAGGGCCTAGTGCCTCTCCTTCTTCTAGGTCACTGTCCCCTGGGAAGATACTTGAAGATACTTCCTAGCTGTCCTGAGCCTCTTGTCTACAGTAGCTGTGTTGGCCCTCTGGGGAGCAACAGGGGCTTTCTAATTCTAGGGTGTTATGGTGAATGACTTCAGCTATGGGACCTCAGATATCAAGGAGGACTGTCCAGGCTTCTTCCCGCAGCCACCTTCTAGCTGGCTTACAAAATATTGGTAAGGTGCAGGATGTGGGGGTTATGTTCCCCTTGGTCTTTTGAGTAATAGGGCTGGGCCCGATGCCCCCAGCTTCCTCAGGGCATTCGTTGCACTGGGGTCTGACTGGACAATAGGGTGGGACCCAGAGAAGGGTACAGTATAGGGGTGGGCATGGGTAGGCAGAGAAGGTGACAGAGACCTGGTTGGGCTTGCTTAGGCAAAAGTGTGGACTTGGGAGAGGTGTGGCTTTGAGAGAGGCCTCCAGCCTCATTCCCATGGTGTCCTCATCACCCTCCCCTGACCACCTGGTTCACCAATACAGTACTTAACCCTGTCTGGCTTGGCTGAGGCCCTGGGTCTCCTTCAAAGGCAGATGGGAGTATGGGGGCTCCCAAGTAAGGACCACCCCAATTCAGAGCCACCCTTAGGTGGGGATCTGAGACATTCTAGTGGCCAGCCCCATATGGGGACCTGCATATACTCCCAGGATCCACTACCAGGATCCAGTTAGTAGCAGTCGGGCCACTGTCCCCAAATCCCAAGGACTTCCATGCCCTAATATAGTGATGCTGGAATGTCAGCTGTATAGATGTGGACCATGGGGAGATGACTTGATCCATATCCCCTCTGCACTGCAGATGTGTGTGGAGTGTTGGCCAGGCCTCTTCTTCCTGAGACTTGTGGTCCCCATTTACCCACTAGGACTTCCAGGGTGCCCTAATTACTACATGGCTTCCCAGCTCCCATACACAACCTCTTAAGATGTCAATTTGTACCTCCATTTTTACCTCTCCATCCACACCCTCTAGCTGTCTGGTTGCAGATTTTGGTACAACAGACAGTTCTTCCCCTGGGTTAGCTGTTCCCAGTCTTCCTGCACTTCTGGCCCTCCCTACAATTATGTTGATAGTGTCTACTTGTATACCTAGCCCCTGTGTTGACATCATGTCCCCAATACAATGCAGAAATCACCACAAAGTTAGGGACAGGGGACTGTTAATTACCCTCAGGAGATCAATGTAGTATTCCATACCAAACTCCATTAATATGTGCAATTAGTACATGTTGATAAAAATAAAATGGAAAGAATGTAGCACAAACCACAAACTTGTTTCTTTCTTTTTTTACTTTCCCCATTATTTGAAACTTACATACTATCACTAAAATAATTTCTTTCATAGAAAGAAAAGAAAAAAGAAAAAAAAATTACAACACATGTTTGCCTAACTCCAGTGGATGGTGGATATAGCAGCAATGGAAATAAAATCACAACCCCAAACTCAAAGTTCTAGAGAAGACAGTCACCACAGCGCATGACTTCTCTTTGGGCCCTTGGGGCACATCCCTGCCTGGAGGTACGGACAATTCACAGTGGCAGTGGTGGGAAGCTCTTGTGGTAAATAGGCCTTCAGCCTCTAATTCCCAGGCCAGGAAGACTGCATGAGAGTCTTGAGAACATGCTGGTGGCAGACAAGAGTCAAAACTTCAGTAGTAAGCCCTGGGGATCATTCCTGACCAGTGGTGCTCTGGAAGGTACCTGGTCTCTGCAGCCTGGCTGTGTTCTGATGT
Organism: Rhizomys pruinosus; assembly: GCA_009823505.1. Classification (NCBI taxonomy): domain Eukaryota; kingdom Metazoa; phylum Chordata; class Mammalia; order Rodentia; family Spalacidae; genus Rhizomys; species Rhizomys pruinosus. Next base: position 424,495 of record VZQC01010462.1, on the reverse strand, counting down.
CCCTGAAGCTGACACAACTCAAAGTGAATTGAACATCTCTGAGCATATTTGGGAGCTGGGCACTACTGACCAGATGAAAAGTGGGAAGGTTTCCTGGGAAGATGTCTGGTGCCAGGGCGGAGGCAGGCCATGGAGGGAAGGTGCCAGAGTTCCAGCAGCCCCTCACCAAGCCCCTTCTCTGCTCTGTTCTGAGGGTTGGAGGACTGCAAACCTTACCAGAAGTGGACCTGCAAAGGATGGTGGTTACTCTGGGGCAGGAATGTGGCAGGGCTTGGAGAGAAGGACCCAGGGCCTGTCGTCATCCCTGTGTTCTCTCTGGCTCATTCCACCCGGACACCGTGCTCTGCGCAGATGGGGCCTGAGGATGGAACCTTATGTGTGAGGTGAGAAGGAGCCAGGTAGTGTCTGAATAGCCTTTTGGGCGCCTAGGTGTACTCAAGAGCTCCGTCGTCCCAAGGAGCTCTGCCCCAATCTGTAGTGGAGTCCCATTCTCAGGAGTCTACCGTGGAGCTCCTCCTCATCCCATGAATGTCTCCTTTCCCTCCCCGTACCTCAGAAGCTCCACCCATTCAGGAGAAGTACCGCTCTCCCTGGATTACCCAGTCCAGTAGGGCCCACCCCAAATCACTCCTACCTGGAGAAGCTCAACCTCCTGGCAGGAACTTGCCCCAGAGCTATCTCCCATTCGGAGCCAACGTCACTGGGAGGGGCCCCACCCCCTCAGAGAAGCCCTGCCCATCCTCCAGCTCCACCTAGTTGAGAAAGTAATCCCATCTGCCAGTCTGAGCCCTACTCGGTCCAGAGAGGAATCCCATTCACCTGTGGTTGGAGCCTAGTGCCCAGATAGGAACCTTGCTCCATGGCAGGACCTCGGTCCCCAGGCTGGAGAGGACCTGGGTAGGAGGCGCACCATCCCCTCCCACCACAGGTAAAAACTTTGCTCTCAAGTAGGGGCCTTTCCCCCAGGCAGGAACCAGATCCTCAGGCAGGAACTACTTAGGAGACACCCCGCCTCCAGGCAGGAGCTTAGTCCCTAAGAAGGAGACCCCCCACCCCCCCGCACCTCGGCCCAAGTCTCCTGCTCCATCAGTTAGGAAGCCCACCTGGCCGCTGCCCGGTGCGTCGAGGGTGGCAGCCTACTTGCAGGTGTGCACGTCATACACGCGTGTGCACTCCTGACAGCTGACATAGCAGCACCAGTGGAAAACGCAGTGGCACTTCTCCCTGCGCCTCTCGGTGCGCGCGTTGTGGCCACGCCCGCAACACAGCAAGTCGCAGCCATCTATGCCGTGCGAGCTCACGTTGCAGGTGCGGTCGCGGGTCCCGAAGGAGCCGGTCTCTGGATTGGGCTCGCAGAAGTTGGGGGAGGCCTCATAGTAGACCAAGTCGCGCTCTGTGGGCACCTTGAAGTAGGTGTAGCGGGGCCGCAGGGTCTCCACCCAGCCACGAGACTCCCGGTGTTTCTCCACCACCATCTCAGAGGCGCTGTCGTACTTGTCCTTGAGGAAGTCACCGATGGTACGGAAGTCTGGCTGCGACCACCAGCAGGTCTTCACTTCGCAGCTGCCTGACAGCCCATGGCATTTGCACTTGAGGTGCATGTGGCTGGCAATGGCCTGTGAAGGCATTAGCATAAGCCAGTGTCAGCACTGCCCCCAGGTGCGACTCCCCCAGGGGCCGGCTCTCTGCCTGCAACCTTGCTCCATAAAGGCTCCCAGTGCCACCACCTCCCCTATGGTGACCTGTGCTTAACCTGCAGACCTAAGGCCTCAGGAGCTTGGGCTTATTCTACTTCCCGGAAGGAATGTCTAGGATGTAGCTCAGGAAGCAAGGAGCATAGTTCAGAGATGGTCCTGGGAAGAAGTGAGGAGTTGCTTGGGGCAGATGCTATGGGCTGGGTGGAAAGATGAGTTTTGAGCAGGGACACTGTGAGTGGTCCTACAGTCTAGAGCCTGGAGGAGCAGTGCTTTGCTATAAACAACTGGGGCCTTGTCCTTCTTTGGGCAAAGAAGTAAGGATCCTTCAGGAAGATACTGGGAACCCAATGTCTCCTTTAGGGAAGGGGTAGAGACAAAGGGCCATGTGACCTTCAGAACTGCACTGTAGTGCGCATTGTTTCCTCTTCCATCCAGATCCTACTACTCTTATAATTTGAACATCATATGCACTGTTGAAATAGTGGGCTGGCCATGGGGTTGCTACTCTTTAGATCTGGCTGTGGCCAAGGTTCTTAGGCTGCTTGGTCCCCAATGTGGTGATGCTAAGAACTGACGGACTCTGAAGAGGTCTAAGCTGGAAGGGAAGCATACCTACTGATGTTCCATAACATAGGATTGCCACCATGATAGACAAAGAACTGCTTCAAAATGATAAGTGAGGAGAATTTGAATGTTCCAACACAAAGAAGTAAAATTTTTTGAGACAATATGTAGCCCTGACTCTAGGCCTTGAACTTGTAGCAATTTCACTGTCTGTGCCTCTGAGTGCTGGGATTACAGGCATGTACCACAACTCATGGCTGAAATAATTTTCCATTTTTAATGCTACCTACCCTGATTTGGTCATGAGACATTATGTTCACACATTGAAGCATCACACTGTACAATAAATCATGCTGGCAATTAAATTATCTTAAATTGAGGCAGGAAACCATTAGGTTCTGGAGAGCTTTTCCCTCAAAGAGAACCTGTACTTTGCCTTTACCCCCATCTGCTCTGCAAAGCTATCATCAGTCTGAGACAGAGCAGGGACCATCTCCATATGTCCTTAGAGCCACTACATTCTCTCTGGTATGCCTGTGGGACCCCAGGGGGCAGGAGCCTAGTGCCTGGGAGGCTTTCTTCCCATCGTTCTTCTCTCATTCATTGTTCCTACACAGTCTGGGATGGAGGAAGGGAGAAAAGAGGGTTGGGATAAGAGCAAGGCCATCCCATCATGGTGGTACATGCCTTATAATCTCAGCAGCACTGGGGATATGAAGGCAGGAGGATTGAGACTTGGAGGCCAGCTAGAATACATCATGAGACCCTGTCTCCCCAAACCCACAAGTGTATTCTTTCAATATGACCTGACTACCAGAAATAACGGCCCAAGTAGTTCTGGCTGTGGCCACTAAGGACTTATGTTGGATGGTGTAGGCTCAAGTTTCAGCCGCTCTGGGTTCAGACCTGCCTCCACCTTATTCTCTCAGCTGCTTCTCCAACCTCCTGTCTGTCATCCTGCCCATGGCATGGTAGAATAACAACATGCCTGGCTCCACACCCCTAGTCCATCTTGTTTGACAATGACATTCTTCTCTTTTGCAGCCAGATTTCCCCAAAGAGACGCCTTCCATCTCTCCTTCAGCCTCTCTTGCTTTTGTTTTAGTCTTGGCCAAATATTCCAGTAGCTGCTAAGACACATTGATTAAACAGGAATCCTGGCCAGTGCTCACATGCATAGTGTATTTTCTGACTGCTTGAAGCAGTGCCTTGCAACAGTATGGCTACCATAACATTTGTCTCACTGCTTCTTGTTTTTTGGAGCATGGAGATTTAGTGCTCTGTCTCACCTCCCACTACAAAATCCTAACACCCCCACTTCCTACCCTAAAAACTGTGGTGTGATCTCAGACCAGTATTCACTGTTGATGGCACTGGCTCTGTGTCAAGCTGCCATGCTCTGAGGTGACATTTCCTTTCCAGCACAACTCTCTGTTGTCATGTTTAATACACCAGTCATGATTCAGCCCCATATTTTCCCCATCTCTAAACACTCTTTTCAAGATCAGGGTTGGGATGGAAACTCATTTGGTTTAGTGCCTGCCTAGCATGCATGAGGTCCTAGGTTTGATTTCCAATATTGAATAAACTGGGCAAAGTATACACCTGTGATCCATCACTCCGGAGGTAAAGGGAGGAGGATCAGCAAAGTTCAGGGACATTCTCGGCTGTGCAGAGAGTTAAAAGCTGGCTTGGGATACATGAGACTTTGTCTCAAAAAGAAACCAAAAAGGGCTGCTTAGATGACTCAGTGGGTAAAGGTGCTTGCCACTAAGCCTGAGGATCTAAGTTCAGTCTCCAGGACCTACATGATAGAGGAGAGAACTGACTCCCAAAAGTTGTCTTCCAATCTACACATACACACCATAGCACATGCATGCCCACACACCTGTGCATATGTAGTACACATGCACACATACACACACACACATACACACAATGTAATAAAATATTAAAGCAAGCAAAACATCCCCAAAGATGTCCAAGCATGTATCAGATCAGTTCTTCCTATTTTATTATTGGGAAATCTTCTTGCATTCTGGTGAATTTTGTGAAATGAAGTTCTCTGAAAACAAATTTTCTGCTGTAGCATGCTCTTTGATAGTTTAGCTGGGAACAAAAGTATTGGCTTAAAATAATTTTGTTCAGGTTGGAGAGATGGCTCAGTGGTTAAGAGCACTGAGTGTTCTTGCAGAAGACCCAGGTTCAAATCCCAGCACCCACATGGCAGTTGACACAATAACCCCTAGTTCCAGGGATTTGACACCCTCTTCCGGCCTCCACAGGCACTGCATGACATGGCGCATATACACATGTAGGCATAACACTGATACACATAAAATATAAATAAATAAATAATAAAATCATTTTGTCATCCAGACTCCTGAAAGCATTTTTCTTCTGGCTTCCAGGCCCTGAATTTTCACATGTCTTAGGGGTTTCTCTGCTCTTTTAGCAGGGATTCTGAGAACTGAATGTGGGTTCCTGTGCTTGGGAGGCAAAGCCTTTGCCGGCTGAGCTCTCTCACCAAGCCTCTATCCCTGATCTTGTAGCCATTCACTGGGCATATGTGGTTTAAAACCTCAGTTTCTGGGTTAACTTCCTGACTTAATATCTTTGCCCACTTCCTACTCTTGTTCGCCTTTGTCTTTGCAGACATGCTCTCCAAAGTTCCCTTGAGATTTTTGTTTGTTTGTTTATTTTATTTTTGTATGTGTATGAATGTACTGTCTGCATGTAGGTTTGTGCACCCATGTTGTGCAATGCCATGGAGGTCAGAAGAGGGTCTCGGATTCCCCTGGAACTGGAGTTCTCCTGGAATTGGAGTTACAGACAGTTCTTAGCCGCCATGTGGGTGCTGGGGATCAGACCCGGGTCCTCTGCAAGAGCAGCCGGTGCTCTTAACCACTAGGCTATCTCTCCAGCCCCTTGTTTTGTTTTTATTTTTTTTTCCTTTTGAGACAAAGTCTTACTATATAGCCCTGACAAGATTTTTGGCTTTGTTGTCACTTTTTAATTTACTTAAACATTTTATTATATATATATATAAATGTGTGTGTGTATGTGTTGTGTGCTGTGTGCACGCGCATATGCACACACACACATGTAGGGGGGCGGGTCCTTGAATACCAGAGGTGTCAGGTCCCCCTGGAGCTGGAGTTACAGGCAGTTGTAAGCTACCTGATGTAAGTGGTGGGAAGTGAACTCAAGTCCTCTGTAAAAACACTAAGTGCTCTTAACCACTGAGCCATCTCCCCAGCCCCCTTGTTCTTTTTTGCTGTTTGCTTGGTTGTGTGTGTGTGTGTGTGTGTGTGTGTGTGTGTTAGACAGTTTCAGTGTGTAACCCAAGCTGCCTTCAGGTTCAGGATATAGCCCAGGATCTAGTTCATGACCCTCCTGCCTGGAATGCTAGAATACTGGAATGCTGGTCTAGACTAGCATACCCCAATAACCTCTGTTTTGTTTATGTGTTTCCTGGAATTCCTGCACATGAGGGGCACTTTTACCTTTGGCTCTTACTATAAAGTGAGCCAGCTGTCCTGTTTTGTTGAGGACCCTTTCATTGATTGGGGGTAAGATGAGCTCCCCAAAGGATAATCTTTCTTCTGTCTGGAGGATGAGTTGGTTTTGAGCTGGTGTTGGGATTTTAGAAAAAGATGAAAGTCTAAAGCTCCTTATGTATACACGATGTGAGTTTCACTGTGATAGCTTATCCTCATAAATACTTGGCATCCCTCAGATAAGAGACCCCTACTCACTCTTCTAAGAAAAGCCTTGGGGCTGGAGAGATGGCCTAGCGGTTAAGAGCACCGACTGCTCTTGCAGAGGACCTGGGTTCGATCCCCAGCACCCACATGGCGGCTGAGAACTGTCTTTAACTCAAGTTCCAGGGGAATCCGACGCCCTCTTCTGACCTCTGCGGCATTGCACAACACAGGTGCACAAACCTACATGCAGACAGTATATTCATATACATACAAAAAAAAAAAAAAGCCTCAACTTCTGTCATGGTGAAGACAGACAGCTGCCTGGCCAGAAGCTTGGCAGAAGAGGCTAGCTATTATAAAATGCAATAAAATTAGATTTCACTTCATTTTATTGAGACAGAGTCTCATGTACCAGGTTGGCTTTAAACTTGCTATGTAGTAGGGGCTGACCTTGACTTCCTGATCCTCAGGCATGCACCACCAGTTTAAAAATGCTTTTAAAATAAACTTTCAATTTCTGTTTCCAGCACCATAGTCATGTCTACCTCTCAAGATAATGGGTGCTCAACACTCCTGTGTAGGGGTGAAAGATAAAGGGCACTTTTACCTTTGACTCTTATTATAAAGTGATCCAGCTGTCCTGTTTTGTTGGGGACCCAGCTGTGCCACTGAGCACTTACCAATTTGGGAGTTCAGTCACTGAGAAGTGGAAATGGGGCTCTGTGTCTCAGGGTCACTGAGTACATCTGGGGATGAGCTGCTGCCATGAAATGTGTTTCTCTACATACAGAAATTTAGAACTTCATCTTTTCCTGAATCCTGGTGCCAGTCCTGAACTCCAGTTGCCCTCCAGGTAGAGTCTGGAACCCTTCAAGGTCCTGTCACCATGGCCTCCTATTCCATTTCCAGATTCTCATGGAAGTCTCTCTCTCCCTTTCTTTCTCTCTCAATATCTCTCTCCAATCAAACCATGACCAATATCATTCATCACTATATTTTTTATATCACTTCATATTTGACCACATCCACCCACCCATCCATCCATCCATCCATCCATCCATCCATCCATCCATCCATCCATCTATTTCTCTACTTTATGTCTTGTCTTCGACTGGAAATTCTTTCCTGGTTTCAGAACCCTTAGCCACTCCATGATGTGTCCTGCCTATCTTCCTTCCTGCATTGTGCAAGGGTTGCTTGCAGGCCAAGTGACCCTAAGTCCACAGGCATGCTTGGCATCTTGTGGGAATAACTGGACACCTGAGGAGCAACTCTGAATCACTGACCCTCATGCATCCTAGGGTAGGAGGCAAGCAGACCTCCTGCCTGGCCACCAAGGGCAGCCCTTCTCCAGCCCCCTGTCTTGCACAGTGAACCTCCCTCCAACCCAATGAAGAAGCTGCTCTTGCCGTGGGGACCCTTTGATACTGTGTACATACCTGACGCCCAGCCTCATTGTTATGGCGGTTCATAGCAGAGCGGGCATCCGGCCGGTTCTCTCGGGCATCGGCAAACTCCCGAGATACCATTCCTCCAAATTCAATATCCTCGCTACAGCCACCCCACTTCCAGCCCTCGCCTGGGGAGCCCTGGAGACGACTACTGCACCCGCAGATAGCAGCAGAGCCCTCGGCACAGGAGCGTGTAACTGCGAAGGCCACTCCAGCAGAGGCGATGGCATGGACGAAGGCTGACTCTCGGGTCGCTACAAAGAAGGGAGGCAGGAGGTTAGCATGGCCAGGTGAGGAGGACTGTGGTCCAAAAGGCAGACCAGGGCCATGAAGGGAGAACTCAGTACCTGCAGATTCTCACAGCTGATCTGCAGTGAGAACAGGTTCTTTTCTGAAGAATCCTGACCCTGACCAATGTCCAAGATGTTGCCACTAAGTTTTTGTTTGGGGCTTAAAAAAATTTTTTTTAGTAGTGTCATAGTTTCCTGACTTACACTCGGGTCTTTGATACAGTCTGAGTGGGTTTTGTGTGGAAATAGGGGTCTTGTTTCATACTTCTGCAGGTAGCTATTGAGAGCACCATTTATCAAAGAGACAATTATTTCTCTAATGTGTATTTCCCACATTTTTTTGTTAAAGAATCAGCTGGGCACAAATATGTGGGTTTATTCTGGAGTCTCTATTCTGAATAATCAATCTATGTGTTTGTGTTTAGGCCAGCATGTGCACAATGTAATATTGTTCAGACGTAAGAAGAATGAGATCCTGTCACTTGCAGCAAGATGGACAAATTCAGAGGACATTATAAGTGAATAAGCCAGGCACTGAAAGACAAGCACTTCCAGTTGTCAGTCAGGCGTGCCATCTAAAAAAGTTGGGAGTAGAATGGGCGACCAGAAGTCAAGGAGAGGAAGATGAGTTGGAGAGAGAAGCTGGTCATTGTGTCCAAACTGCAGTAAAAAATTATCACAGTTTATTTATGTGTGTGCTTGTGTGTTTATGTGGTGGTCAGAGGACAACTTTCAGGAGTCAATTCTGTCCTTTCATCATGTGAGTCCCAAGGATAGAACTCAGGTTGTCAGGCTTGATGGTGAGCACCTTCACCTGCTGAGACATCTTGTTGAGGCCTCTGGTGTGCCATTGAATAGTAGTGTGACTATACTGAATGAAAATTTATTTCTAAAATAGCTAAAAGAGGGCAGACATGGTGCCACATGCCTTTAATCCCAGCACTTGAAGACAGAAGCTGACAGATCTCTGAAATCAAGGCCAGCCTGATCTACACAGTTAGTTCCAGGTCAGCTGGGGCTACAGGGAGACTCTGTCTCAAAAAAAATGCTAAAAGAAGATTTTGAATGTTTTCATCTTAACAAAGGATACAGATTTGAGATTATAAATATGCTAAGAACCCCAATTTGATCATTTTCAGTGTATTCCTATATTAAACAATCACACGGCACCTCACAAATATATGCAATTATTATGTCAATAAAAATAAAATAAAAGATGGGGATGTAGCACAGTTGCCCAAATCAGAGCCTGGGCCCCTGCTGCAGCCATCCAGGAACTCAGCTCCTCCCATCAGGAGCCCCAGGGAGCTAGCTGGCCAGAGACTGGTCACTCTGGACACTGCCCGAGCCTCTCAGCTCTAGGTTCTTAGGCCATTCTACACCCTCAGACTCTTCTCTGAGTCTATATCCTACCTGAACCACAGAGAAGCTCCCATTTGGACTGTACCCAGCCTCTAGTTGCTTCCATTAGCTATATACATCGTGCGTGAATAAGCACCAGCATCACTGACACAGCCCACTTACCCTCCTATCCCTCCATTTAGCAAAACCCCTGTTCTTGTTTTATTTTTTGAGTCAAGGACTTTAGGCCAAGTTGGCCGTAAGCTTGCTGTGTAGCTGAGGATGACCTTGAACCCCACCGAGTGTTAGAATTACATCTGTGTGCTACCATACCCTGTTTTATGAGGATAGAACCCAGGATCATGCATTCTAGGCAACTGAGCGTGTCTCTACTCCCTATTTTATCTTGGAGCACTCAAACTGCCTTTTCTGATCTTCTGGGCTCAAGACTCGGTCTACTTCTTTCCTAGTACCCTATCTTTTTAAGCCTCAAGGTTAGGTATCCCTAGCCCTGCATACCCTTATCTAGCCTGGAGAAACCCCTCCCTGCCCAGAAGCCTTCTTGGCTCTAAAAGATAAGGGGGCCAGTACTCTGGGCCTTGCCCTTGCCCTGCCTAGAACAAGGGCTTTGGACTCCCTCCTTATCAGGTCTCTGGCAAATAGCTGAGAGCTTATAGACACACTTGAGGGAAAGGGCACTCAGGAGAGGGAGAAGGCAGCACAGGGCTTAAACTTGAAGGGACAAGAGCTCATTCTTGTTCAGCTCTGTCACCAGCTGGCTGAGAGCTACTCCCTTCCATTCCCCTGAGCCTCAGTTTCCCCTTGTGTCAAATGAGGAGGTGAGTTGGGCTCCTGATCCACTCAGGGCAGGGCAAGTCCTGGAGCAGGCTTTCAACTGGCTAGCAAAGAAAGTAATAGTAAGTAGAAGCCTCTGCAAGCAGGTCCAGAAACTTCCATCCAAGAGGCCAGAATAGAAGCTGCAGGCTGTAGCCCAGATGAGGTGATGCAGTCTAGGTTGAGTAAAAACTGCACCCAAGGCCAGGTGTGGTGGTGCTGGTGGCGCACGCCTTTAATCCTAGCACTTGGGAGGCAGAGGCAGGTGGATCTTTGTGAGTTCAAGGCCAGCCTGGTCTACGGAGTGAGTTCCAGGACAGCTGGGGCTACGGGAGACCCTGTCTCGGAAAAAAAAAAAAAAAAAAAAAAAAACTGCACCCACAGGTTTCTAAGCAGTTGCCTGAAATATTGGTCAGCTGATTACAAGAGCTATATAACTCTGTTTGAGAATGCAAGCATTATATTTGCTGCTCAAGATAGACTGCAACTTGTGGTGTTCCTCTCAAGCACTTGGATTACCAGGTGTGGACCATCATGTCTAGCTAGTAGACATCACCTTAAGCCAGGGATGGATTTCATAGCTCCAGTACTAGACAGATACCATGTGCCTTACAAGATCTGTATATCTTCAAGGTATTTTTGCTAAAAATATATGGTCTATACTTGATGGTTAGAAGACATCTGCTAAACCAGACTGAGTTCCTTCCTACAAAATGATAGTCTCGGGAGGCTGGAGAGATAGCTCATCAGTTAAGAGCACTAGCTGCTCTTGCATGGGACCTGGGTTCAATTCCCAGCTCCCATGTGGTGGCTAATGACAGTCCATAATTCCAGCTCCAGGGGAATCTGACACCTTCTTCTGAATCCATGGGCATTAAACAATGCAGGTGCACTTACACTCAGGCAATAAATGCACTCATACACATAAAGTAAAAATAAAAATAAATGATGGTATTGGAAGTGAAAGAGGGCAGGTTGGATGAGCTGCAGGAACATGGTGGCACAAAGATTGCACTCTTGGTGACAGGTTGAATTCAGGGTTTTGGTGGGTGGAGCATGGCTATGTACTGCAGGAGTGTGGGAGGCTGCCTGAGGGGATCTGAGACTTAAGTTGGCTTAAGAGTACTTCAAATAATCAAGAATCCATCTGGAGACTGCCCAAAATAGAGGCTTTAGAATGTCCAGGTGACATCCTATGATGGCAGAGATTTTAATCCCAGCAAGATTGGTTCCATGCAGGGATCTGGGATAGGACTCAGGGTCACAGCCTTTTGGGGGTCCTGGGAACTCAATACATTTTCTAGAGTGAGAATCCATTGCTTTCATCGGTTTTCCACAGGGTTTTAGAACACACATTGTGAATGAAGCCCTGTCATAGAATCTCTCTTTTGCAGTGAGTGGGTGGGATGGGGCTCCCCTGAGCTCCCTGAAGGCAGGGCAGGCATAGCAGCCACACTCATCACAGCCAAGTTCTTGTCAGGGGCCACACTCAGCAGAGGCAGCTAGGGCAGGAACGAAGGCTTCCCAGCAGTTCTCATCACTCCAGAAAATGAAAGCACCAGCCAGGGCATCAGCAAGATGGCTCTCTTTAGATGGGTTGTTGGTGGTCAGGTGAGTAGGGGACCAAGTATGGGCTACTAAGCCAGGGACACTTAGAGACAAGTGCTGCCAATTTAAACAAATTGCCTGGGATTGAGGTAGGATGAGCTTTCTGGGCTGGAGGAAAGCTTGCTCTGTTCAGACCCCAAACTGACCACACTAGAGAGAAAGGCAAGAAAAGGTTACCTGAAAGGACTGTTCTCTAAAAAAAACAAAAACAAACAAAAAAAAAAAAACCCAAAAAAATAAAAACCATTTCCAAGCTAGGCATGGTGGCCTGGACCTATAATCTCAGCATCAAGGTGGCTCGGACCCATAATCTCAGCATCAAGGAGGATGAGGCAAGAAGATTACAAATTGAGATCAGTGTATCTCCAGACAGACCCTGGTGGGGGTAGGGAGCTGGGGAGAGGGAGAGGCAAATTCTTCCTGAAGAAACAACCTTTCTCAGAAACTTGCCTTGCTGTAGTCTCAATGAGTTCAAGCAAATCTCCATTCATTGATCTGTCTAGCATCCGTCTATTTTCTACTCATCTAGTTACCATCCATCCATCCATCCATCCACCTACCCATCCATTCCTCCATTCATCTACCCATCCAGGATATGAGTCCATAATGCACCAGGCACGCTGCACTAAAGTAAGATGAGTAATATGCAAGAACCAGGTATGAGCAGAGGATGGTAGTATACACCCAAATCTGTTACTGAGCACTGACTGTGTTCCAAGCTCCCTGCTATGGGGAGGTCATTCAGTAGACCAACCACTAGTACAAACCAATGAATGCTCAGAAAGTCCATGTTGTATGAGAGCTCAGTGAAGAGGTTGCCCTACCCTGGTGAGAGAGGCCCAGATAAAACCTTCTGTTTGTTTCCAAGGCAGGGTCTTTTGTAGCTTAGGCTGCCCTCTGGAGTAGAGTATAACCTCGGCCTCCTGGTCCTCCTGTCTCCACCTCCCAATCTTTAGGATTTTAGGTATGTACCAGCACATCTGGCTCAGAAGAATTCCTTATCTGCAGATGGCTCTGACAGGAAGAAGACTCCAAGAAGGTTAGTTATAGGCCCCAGACTGCACAGCAACAAGCGTAGAGCTCAGCAAAGGGGTCCTAAGAGAGGTCTCTGCACCCTCTAATACAGGATCTCCCCTTGGGTGCAGTCTCAAGGGGCAAGAAGCCCACCTCACTTCTCAGCCCCAACCCCATAGCCAAGGGAGACATAGATGCCCACTTATTTTCTCCTCAGAGGGGAAGACTGGGAAGGGAGTATGGAACATGACTGTTGGTCCCAGAAAATCTCTGGGCTTTCTGAGGGACATATCTCAAAGAGGGAGATGGTTGTTCAGATATGCTCACATACAATGACATCAGCAGGAGGTTCCTTAGCCTGGGATCTTCTCAGACACACGTGCATCACTGAAGGGCTACCTGGGACTCAGATCCATCAATGAGAGGACAGAGGGGCCTTACCTGGCCAAGACCCTCAGACTGGAGCCTGTCCTAATTTCTTTTTCCTTATTGGTGACCCAAAGAAGGCTAGTCTCTCACAGAACCAGAACTTGCCAGGAGAGGAGGAGAGTCAACGAGAAAGAGCAACTCTGACCTACTCCCCCTCTTAGCAGAATGCAGAGGGGTCTTGGTAATCCCCTCATCAGTGGCTCCCATTGACTTGGACTCTGCTTGAGGCAAGTCCCTGGGTGACAGGCTCTGGGACTCAAGGTTCTAGCTGCGGTTAGCTTAGGGCAGTACCAAAGCTCAGTATTAGTACTAGGATGTAGATCTGCCCCTCAAGTCTTGTCCTGTGTTTGGGTGACTGGCCTTCTTTTTCTGGGATTGTAGGACATCCCTGGGCTCAGCCTGCAAGTTTCTCCAGGTCCTGCAGACCCTGGAGCTCAGTTTCCCTCTCTTCCTGGGCAGTTTGGACTGGCCAAGCTGGATACCCTCAGCTCTGCATGGGCACAAATTCTGGGATAGGATATGCACAGGAGTCAGCAATGCCTGGGGTCAGAGACATGGCCCTAATTGGGTGGTCTCAAGGCCCAGCAGGGACTCTGAACCCTTCCTGGAACAATGGGAAGTGCCTGTTTATAAGCCCCTCACTGCCACCAGCATCAACCCTTCAGGTCTGCAGGGTAATTTCCTCACAGCCTGGGCTCAGGGTCATCTCTAAGCCCTCCTTATCCTCAGGTCAACAGGGAAAGTCACCTACCACCTGAACTGAGCATCCTCTCTGAATCTCCTGCCCCAGGACGCTTGGAACAAGGCCAGCTCTTCCTTCCTGTTGAAACTACCCTGCACAGGGCTAGGGCTAGGGAGGCCCAAATGATAAGGTTCACCTTCACCCACACCACACTCGCCAGGAGGCACACTGAACAGTTAAGGAGGCCAGATTGGCCTGAGTGTGCCAGGCACCTCCCTCCTGAGAGAGCCTTCCTTGACTTTCGGTTTCCAGGCTTCACCTGGGAGAGCTATCCAGTGGTGGGAAGAGAGGAAGAGGACTCACGCAGCCACGGTTGCTTAGACTGGCCAGGGACCTGCAGGTCACCATACTCATGGCACTTCTTGGCTGTTTCAAGCTCTGTCCCACCAGGAAAGGATAAAACCATCTTTCCTATTCCAGACCTGATGGCAGGAAGAGCTTCTAGAACATTCTGTAGGTGGGCACCCCTTCCCCCTCCAGTGCTCAGCTCAACAGGCTTGGGGCAGCCAGGAGGATCCGCGCAGCAGCCACAGCTGGTAGCTTGCAGGCCAAGCCCCGCCCTGGCGCCTCCCCTCCGAGGCTGCCCACCATCCCTCCTTCCCCAGACCCCTCTCCAGGCTTCGAGGAGCCCGGCGGCCCGTCGGGGGTGTCGCGGTGGCATTTGGTAATCACGCGGTGACACAAAAGGCCCCGGAGCCACCTGAGAGCGGAATGCGCCCGCGCCCCACCGTGGCCACGGCCCCTGACACCGCCCGGGCCCGCGCGGCCAGGCGCCTGGCTGACCCGCTGGGGCTGATGAATCCGGCTTTGTGCGACACTGTCACGCCGCGTTAGGCCCACAATGGCCAGCGATATTTTATATGAATTTCCCCCTGGCCGGTGATTAGGCGATCGCCGGCCAGTCATAGCAACCTGGAAGTATGCGGTGCCCGCCGCGCCGTCGGGCGCGAGGGGAAATCCTCATTCAGCTGCTTTAATTCAACACCCCGAAGGGCGTGTGAATCGCCAACAGCATTTTCACTTTTCCCTTGTGCTTAATCTTGTCGTCGTCGCAGGGACATTGTGCTCCGAGCCGGGCGCAGTGGGGTGTCGGCCGGGGTCCCCCCTCCCACTGCGGAGAGTTAATGATATACCGGAGAGGCCCCTGGAGCCAGGGGAGCCCCCCACCCCCAATGCATCGTAAATGGTAACACTTTCGGATGGGGGAGTCAGGGGTCGCAACCTGGATTTAGGGACTCTGCTTCCCTAAAAAGCTGCCCTTTCTGTCCTTCCAGAACCCTAGGCTCTGGCTGTCCCAGCAGCCTGGCCCCACCCGTGCTGGCCCCTCAGTAGGCTTAGCACTTACCGAGAGGTGGAGGACCACCCCCTGAGGGGCCAGGAGGGTATGCTGGGCGGTCATCAGGAAGGGGTTTTGTCTGGGGGAGGGGAGGAGGCCCTCTCTGCTCAGACCCCAAGTGGAACTGAGAGTAAGTTGGAAAGAAAGGAAGCTGTGCTCTGGGTTGACCCATAAGCCCTCACTTCTGGGGACCCACCAGCAGTCCAGCCACTATGTTGCTTTGAGTGTGGCTGGCCTCAGGGTGTGTCATAGGAGAGGAGGGACTGACCCCACAAGGCAAAAGGCTTAGGCTGGAGACACTGTACAGTTTACTGAGGTCCAGCTGAGGTCTTCGAAGTGAATGGGAGCTGCCTCTATAGGCAGCAAGCCCCTGGGGACCCTTAGGAACCCTCAAGGGTGCAGAGGTAAGGGTGGGTAGATAACTCCTGCCACCTCCAACATGTGAGCACCATCTAGACCCAGGAACCTTGGTCTACGGAGGATTCCTAGGTCCAACCCACTCAGTGTAGCTGCAGGTTGAGGCTCTAGTTCCCAAGACCATAGGCTTTGTCTAAGAAGCAAATGTCCCATCCAGGTAAGAGAAAAGTGTTCTCCTTCCAAGGCCACTTGTTGCCTGAAAGCCTGCTTAATGAGCCACGGGCCACCATGTCCACATATTTTCCACTGGTATTGAAGCCACAATGCCTGTTTCCTTGATCTCCATCCTGTGGTCCCGGCCAGCCCTGCCCAGCCTTCTGCAGCCACCCCACACCATTCACTTTGCCAGAGATCATGACAAGGCTGTCTCTGGGTGTCCAGGGGCCTGCCCCAAAGGACAGATAAGCTTCACATAACCAACCTGCACTCAAAATTCTTCAAATGCTTCCTAACTGGAGGCAAGTGAAACAGTCCTGCTACCTTTGGATGCAAGAAGAAAGAACTTTTCAGGAAGGACCCAGCTTAGAGTCTGAGGCCAAAGCCTATGTTTCAAGGGCTGGAGCTTCCCAGGGTTAACTGTGGTGCCCGCAGTCTCAAACCTGGAAGACACAGGGTGCAGAGCTGGAGGCAGATGTGAGCACACACTTGCTCACACACCTGCCCATATATATATATACATATATATATGTATATATATATGCTTAGTGCACACACATATGTACACATGTATGTGCAGTGTACATAGAAACACCAGATACTCATATGTGTGCACACAATTCATATGAACAAATATTCACATATAATCACATTCGATGAACATTCATACATCTGCACTCATGATGCACAGGAACACATAGAGAAACACAAATGTTCATGCACACTGGCATGTGTATACATATAACCATATTCACATCTGTGCACATTCACACACAGCACACATATGCATATATTCGTACATATATCCATGCAAAGCACATCCCATACAAATGCACTCACACACTGAAAAATGGCCTATGAACAGACACATGTACAGACATACTCACTAAAATGCACACATTTACAACTGCACACACATGCACATTCCCACCTAAGACACACATGCACACACATACATATAACAGGTTCACACATGGATGCACATTTGTATGACCACACTATTCTCACATGCACACACAAATATATAACATATGCATGCACATGTGGATTCATAGTTTCACATGTTTACAGATTATACATAGCATGTGCAAACACATGTGGATGCATACTCATGCACACACTTGTGCATATATAACATGAGTAGACATGCATTCACATGTACATACAACATATGCATATACATAAGAATGTACACTACTCTCATGCATACACTAATATGTAACACATGCACATGCATGTGGATGCACAGTCTCACTCATGTACATATGTATGGATGCATACTCTCATAAATACCTAATATGTGCACACACATGTGGATGCACAGTTTCACACATATAACACTGTACACATGCATGGGTGCACACTACTCTCACACATATATAATACATGCATGCATCCATGGCTAGACACTCTCCCATACATGCATACACATGCATATATAACACATGCACACACCCATAGATGCACACTCTTGCATGGATGCATGTTCATGATCACACATTGTACATAGACCCAGTGCTATCACATAAATGCACACACACACCCCAAACATGCATGGCCGCTTGTAGATGTTAAACTCTGTTCAGAGGCCACCTCAGTAGGGGTGGCCAGGCACCCCTGTGGTCCCTGCCACAAAGCCTGGGGTGACCTTTGACATGATTAGGGTCACCCTGACCCTAATCCAATCAGATTGATTACTTCGAGGCCAGTGGGCAGGCGGAGGGGGGCTTCTGGGGCACCTGGAGGGCTCTTTTCTCCCCTGGCTACCAGGAATCGGGCCATTTTTGAGTTTGTGGAAGGCGAAGCAGGGAGGAACAGTGAGGGGGGTGTGGGTTCTGAGACTTGGTTCACCCAGCAAAAACAGAGAAAGGTGGGATATCCTAAGAGAAGGAGATCAGATCAGGAGGGGACCAAAGGGAGGAGGGACAGGGCTGTGGGAGTAGATGAGGGGACAGGGAGAAGGAGAAAGCCCAGCCTGGGGGTGGTGCAGGAAGGCCTCCAGCACTGACTGAACACAGCCAGCCAAGGTTCCAGCCAACAGGTGGCATTAGAAGGTGAGGGTGTGGGCAGAGGAACATGGGCACCCACAGGTCTTGGTCCCCAAACTAACATGACTGTCCACTCCCTAGGGCACCTGTGGGGGTGCCTGGCCCTGAACCCCCTCCCTCGAGACCCTCAACACCCTGCAGCTCCCTCACCCTCGAGCAACAGCATGAATGGGATGGGGCACCGGCCTCAGGAACAACCTGCCCCTCCCTTCTGTCACCCACAAATGCTCTTCTCAGGGGCTCCTGGTGCCCCCAGAAGCATTTTAACCATACGTGGGAGCTTTGCTGCCCTCTCCTGCTCCTCCTCTCATTCCACTGTCTGTGGGAGAGTTTGGAGCCAGTCTGCTGAGCTCCCATTTTCCTTCAGTTTCCCCACTTGTTAAACACATGCACCACAGTGTTGGCCTCAGATTTGACTGCCTACTGTATGTCAAATTCTTAGCTTCTGGGAAGCATTGACTATGCATGTTAAATGAAAGAGAGGGAAGGAAGAAAGACAAAGTCTCTCACAATCCAGCCTAGGTGCCACCTCTCCTGGGAAGCTCTAATCTAGGGATAGCCCCAAGATACCCCTGGACACCATTCCTTGTCTTTAAGTCACCCAACACCCTTATAAAGCACCTGCCATGAGCCAGAGCACACCTGTGCTGCCCACAGGGCACGGAGCAGCTGTCACACTGGCAGTATGTGATGGGGGCTACTGTCATTCACCTTCATGAGAACCCCTTACATCCCAACTCTGGTTTGGGGAGATTTCTAGATCTTCCTGGAATATGTCCATTCCTGGAGAATTTGTTCTAGAAGTGAAGAAAGGATTGCTGCCATTAAGGACAGCACCTTGTGAACGCCATCATCTCTAACTCTGTTTTCCACCAAATTTAAGGAGGGAAGCTACGTGTGATGGCTCATGCCTGTAGTCACAGTGCTCTGAAGGCTGCCTGCATCTGGGCATTCAAAGAGAGGTTGGCAACATAGCAAGATGCTACCTCAAAAATAAAAACAAATGTAATTGAGCCATTTGCGCTCAGATTTAAAATAACCTCTGATAATAGATTGCCATAGGATTTTTTACATAATCCCCCCCAAATTAAAAGAACTGATTATTTTTTCTCTCTCTCTTTCTTTTTTGGTCTTTTTGAGACAGGGTCTCCACGTAGCCCCAGCTGGCCTGGAACTCACTCTGTAGACCAGGCTGGCCTTGAACTCCCAAAGATCCGCCTGCCTCTGCCTCCCAAGTGCTAGGATTAAAGGCATGCGCCACCATGCCCGGCTAAAAGAACTGATTATTTTTTTACAAAAACAATCTCCCTCAAATCTGGAGAGATGGCTCAGTGGCTAAGAGTTCGTACTGCTCTTGCAAAGGGCCCGAGTTCAGATCCCAGCACAGCCATGCTAGGTAGCTCACAACTACCTGGAACTCTAGTTCTAAAGGGACTTGATGACTCTGGTCTCCTCGGGCACCTGTTCTCATGTACACACACACACACACACACACACACACACACACTTTTAAAATATGTAAAAATAAAGACTCTTAAAACCAAACAACCAGGGCCAGAAAGATATCTCACTGTGTAAAGGCAATTACCACTAAGCCTGAAGACCAGAGTTTGATCCTTGGGACTCACATGGTAGAAAGAAAGAATCAAGTCCTAAAAGTTGTCCTCTGACTTTCATATGTGCACTGTGGCAAATAAATAAATAAATAAATAAATAAATAAATAATAGTTAAAATGTCAGGCATACTGGCACATGCCTTTAATTCCAGCACTTGAGAAGTAGAGGCAGGGAATCTTTGTGAGTTTGATGCAAACCTGGTCTACATAGTGAGTTCCAGGCCAGCCAGGGCTATATAGTGAGACCCTGTCACAAAACAAAACAAAACAAAATGTAGTAAAAACCAAACCAAATAGTCAAAAACCAAACTGAAAACAAGCCAATTAAAACACAGGTAGAAGAACTGAATGGACGCATGGCTGACTAATACACGAAGAGATGATCACTGCCTCCAGGGGTAGGTACCAGAAAACAAGCAAACAGCAACAAGTACTGGGAGATGGACAAGCAGAACTTGCATCCCTCATCCATCGATGACAGGAATGTAAAAGTTTGGCACTTCTTCAATGTTAAGCACAAGGTGCCCTGTGACACAGTGGGTCATATTCAAGGGAAGTGAAAACACCTCTACACCAAAGCATGTGGTCTTCTAACAGAAAGAAAAATCAAATGCCCATTGATGGTTGATGGATAGGCAAATATGGCTGAGGCCACACAATGGAATTTTACTGAGCTCTGAAAGAGAAAAAGTTCTGATACATGTTACAGATGTGGGGGTTCTGGACAGGGAGGTGTCCACAGGGTCCATCTCCAGAGCTGAACCACAGTCAGCTTCAGCTGCAAGGTGGAGTTTCAATGGCTAGCCTCAAATCTACTCTGTCCACTGGGAGTCACATCTGTGACATCTGTCTCTTCCTTAGGCTGTAGCCTAATCCAGACATGCTAAGGGCCCATCTGTGAGGTTCAGTTCTGCACACGATCCAGGCTCTCTGCCCTGAGCTCCTCATGGATTGAAGTGCCCACTTGGCTTTAAACACTATCATTGAGGCTCTTTTCTCCTGGCCTATAGCTGGGCTCATCTGATGAGCAATGCAGCTGCCTTTGGCTCCCGTGAGACACCCTAGCATTGTGGGGGTGGTAGCATATTCCCATAGACTCCCTAGATGGAAGCAGGGTGTGTTAGTTACTGTTCCTATGATAAAATACCCAGCAGAAACAATGTAAGGGAGGGAAGCTTCATTTTGGCTCAGAGTTTCAGTGATTTTAGCCCATTGTGGTGGTGACAGCAAGGTTCTCTCTGTAGCAGCAGGAGTTTGAGGTGGTGCCTTGTTCATTGGGACACATAAGCAGTAGGCGGAGCCTTCAAAGGCCAGCCCTTCCTAGTCTACTTCCAATAGCCTTCAAAATATGGTCACAAGGTGGGGTCAGAGTGTTGGAAACATGAGCCCGTGAAGGACACTCCAGATTCCAACCACAGTGTGTTAGGGAACATCCTGCCTTCCTCCCTACCCAATCAATACAGCCTTCCTCTGTCACCTGCTGTGGCTCTAAGTGGGACAGACTTCTACCTTCTCTGTTACCTGCTCTTTCTTTCTTATCTGGAAAAGCACAGTCCTGAGAACTCCCATGCTGGCAGTGGAGTCCCACACCCATATCATACCAGGGCCCTTGGCACAGTGTAGGTCTCCTGCCTGGGCACCACAGCTATGACAAGACAGAGATCCTCATGAGAAGTAGCTACTCTGTACAAACACTGAGCTTCCATTGTGCACACATACATACATATGCACATGTACTGAGCCCTGGAGGCCACTGTCTGTAGTCATACACATGCAAATGGATACACACATGAGTGTAGCCCACATTAAAGCCATCCTACAGCTGGATATACTTACTGTCATGCTTTGAAATGAAATATCCCAAAGCATGTGTGTTAAAGGTGTAGTTGCCTGTTGAAGGGCTGCTGGGAGGTAACTGGATTCTGGGCTGAAAACTGATCAATGGACTTGACAGATTGATACCATGATGATATCATCAGAAGAAAGAGCTTTCTTGGAGGAAGTGAATGGAAGTACGCCAGAGGTGTGCCCTGGGAAGATATCCCTTGTCCCTGGACTCTTCCTGTTGTTTTATCTGCTTCCTGGTCACAGTGAAGTCAGCACACGACACATGCCAGCTCCCTCGTACCTCCTTCACGTCAGGCCCAAAGCAATGGAGCCATCCAACCATGGGTTGGACTCTCTGAAACCATCAACCTAAATAAATCTTCCCTCCTTAAACTTCTGTCAGGTATATTGTTATAGCAACAAAATCACATACACACATGCTAAAAGCTACTTGCACATAGCCACCCATGAGCCCAAGTGTGCATTCACTTGTGTGTCAGGTATACACATCACACTGATATGGACATGTACACACACACACACACACACACACACACACACACACACACACATGATCTAAGCCATGCCTGGTGAGCCGCATCACCTTAGAGACCCTAACTTCCCCTATACACAGCAATGGGTGTTTCCGTAGAGTGAAAACTATGTAATTAGCCTGACTAGCAGCTCTATGAAGCTGCAAGCTGCAATTACTTTCCCATTTTATAGACAGGGATGCTGACACTCCAGGAAGTGAGCTGACAGATGTCACCAGGAAAGAAAATCAATGTCAGGTCAGGACGTTGGGCCTGAGTGAGGGGGACAGGAGCTATTAGGGTAGGGCTGAGGGCATGATGTCATCACGCTTCTAGCCAGACTTGCACATCCCTGACTGCCGCTCTAGAGGTCATGCCATGCCTCAGGTGTGGGAAGCATCCTGGAGACTCACAGGGACCAGGGAGGGACTGAGTGCTTTGTGGCCACTGTAACACCCTAGGCTGGGTGGCTCAGGAAACACAGACATCAATTGCTCATAGTGTTGGAGTATGGAAGTCCAAGACCAAGGCATGGCAGAGTCTGTCTGGAAAATGCTGTTTCCTGATTCACAGATCACCCTTTCTGCTGTGTCTTCATATGGAAGAAAGGGTCTGGAGCTCGCTGGAGTCCCTTTCATAAGGACACTAATCCCATTCTTAAGGTATCACCCTTGTGACCTAACCACTATCCTGTGGGGCAGAGAGGATTTCAGCACAAGAATTCCAAAGATATTTTTGGTCCATTACAAGAAGGAGGGTCAGATGAGGGAGAGAGGCAGAGAACTGAAGAGGGGGGGGGGAAGGGCTGAGAGGGAAATGGGTTCCGTGGCTGCTTTGACCTCAAGGTCCCAGATACAGAGCTGAAGGTCTCACAGGATCCACTGCAATGAAACAGGGGTGTCAATATGGTGGTGGAAGGATTTGCTGGGAAGTAACTAGGTCCTGGATTGAGGCTGAAGGTGGTGCCACCAAGACTCTCAAGTGGGGAGGCCCACTGAAATCCCCCAAGGTTTTGACATGAGCAATTGAAGGTTGGAATTGCCAGCTATACCATGAGGAATCCAAAGAAGGAGAAGGGTTGTAAGAAGGCCAGATGGATTCCAGCCTTGGCCGTCCTGTTAGGAACATACCCAGGGATGGCAGGGTCAAAAGTAAGGCTTTTCCAGTGTGCTCTGCCCCACTTCAGCTGGGGAAGCCTTCCTTTTGTGCTCCCCAGAAGCCCTGAGGCCACTCTCCATGCTGGTGGCCACAGTCCACAAGCCTTGGTCCCTGCCTGCTGTGCCTCAGCCACAGTGACATCACTGGCTCACCTCCTACAGAAGGCACTTTCAGGAGCTGGGTACCACATGCATCCCACCCTTCATGTTGGTCCCCCAAGATGACCTTAATATGCCATTAACATATGGGTCTGAGTTCTACCCCACAACCCAGAGAAAGTTCTAAGGGTCATTTTCCCAAAGCAAAATGTGAGAATCCATGTAGATAAAACAGGAAAGAGTTAAAGGCCACGGCAACCAAGAAGACAGCCATGGGATGATGGGAGAGCTGGCCCTGCTGCCTCTTTAACATGAGGAGGGCTGGAAGTCCATGGACCTGAGGCGGGTGCTTGGTTCCTTGGACAGAGTAGACCTCCTCAGGACTGTACTGTCTGTTTTGACCTATCCGGATGAAAGGACCTTGTTTGACCAAACACCAAACTCTGTCAGGGCAGGCCAGGGGCTAGGCAGAGCAATGCTCCCAAACCAGCAAAAGTCAAACTACAGTTACCGTCTGTGGTGCCATGTGGCAAAGAGCATACAAGAGAAGCCCTCCACTGGCTTTGTACACTACAGCAAAAAGTCAAAAGTTTCTGACCTACCTTTGCTACCTCAGTTCTACAAGGGACTGATGTCCTGGGTAGCAGAATTAGGTCAGGACAAAATATATCCTATACCTGTATGAAAATGTCCTCATAAAACCCAGTACAATGAACATATACCATTATTTTTTGGTCTTTTTGAGACAGGGTCTCCCTTTAGTTCCAGCTGGCCTGGCCTGGAACTCGCTATGTAGATAAGCCTGGCCTTGGACTCACAGAGATCCGCCTGCCTCTGCCTCCAGAGTGTTGGGATTAAAGGCATACACCACAATGCCAAGCAATATATGCCAATTTAAATTTAAAAAAAAAGAGAGAATTCACAGATGATGTCGCCCTTTACATATAAAATTCTAGGGAACACACACATACGCACACATGCGCACACATCTAATGGAATAGTATTTAGTCATTAAAATGAATGAAACATTGATGTGTGTTACAGACATAGATGAACCTTGAAAACCTCATATTCAGTGAACTAGGGCAGCCGCAAAGGGCCACTGAGTGCATAATTACTCACAGAGGAAATGTCCAGAATGGGAAAACCACAGGGATAGAAAGCAGATCAGTGGTTGCCAGGGGCAGTGCTTAATGGGTTTGGGGTTTCCTTTTGAAATGATGAAAATATTTTGAAATTAGAAGTGGTGGTGGCTCAGTTCTGTGGGTGTGCTAAGTGTGTTGGAATTGTATGTTTTAAAGTGATTTAAATTATATGATTTTCCACTCGGCTTTTTTTAAGGCA
Source organism: Rhizomys pruinosus (assembly GCA_009823505.1). NCBI lineage: Eukaryota > Metazoa > Chordata > Mammalia > Rodentia > Spalacidae > Rhizomys > Rhizomys pruinosus. The sequence goes on along the minus strand of VZQC01010462.1, from coordinate 400,285 downwards.
TGAAGGCTTTAATTTGGCACGTGTTCTCTCCTCTGACCCCCAGCTCTTCTCCACCACTCCATCTCTCCTTCTCTTTGTCTCTCTCCTAATCTGTCTCTGCCTCTGTCTCTCTGTCTCTGCCCTGGGGTCCCAGGCACCATGAAAAGAAGCCTCTGCCCATTCAGAGCCCTTCATGATGTCTGGTACTGAACCAGCCTCGTATGGACCTGAGTGTGGCAGGATGCACTGGGGAGTGTATCCAGCCCAGCCCCTGACCCTCGGCAGCCAGGGGTCAATGCACAGTAATTATTGCTTTAACCACTACACTTTAGGATAATTTGCTCTTTTCCAGCAGCTAACCAACACCCATCCCTCCCGCTGTCCTTTCCTTCCCAAACTATTCCACAGGCCGCTGGCTCATACACCTCCTCTACCATCCTCTCCCAACCTCTCCCACCCTGTGGGTTTCTGGTTTCTCTCTCTCTCTCTCTCTCTTTCTTTCTTTCTTGTGGGTTTCTGGTTTCTTTCTCTCTCTCTTTCACTCTTTCTCTCTTTCTCTCTTTCTCTCTTTCTCTCCAAGGCCCTCCTGAAGCTCTGGCTGGGAAGGGGAAGGAGGAGGGTGAGTCAGGTGTCTTGAATCCAAGCCTGCCACAGGAGTCCAGAGGGTCTCATGATGCCCACATACAGATGTATCCTGACTGCCCACAGTACCTTTGTCCAGCACAGGGCCGAAGATGGCAAGGCTGTTGCTGACAGTGGTACAGTTCCAGCGCCGGCCGCGGAATTGGTGTTGGCACTCTTGGATGCCAGCCTTGACGCCCTCAGCCACACTGGGCATGATCTCAACGTAGTTCCTGCAGAAGCGCAGCTGTTTGGGCACCAGGCCTGGGATGCTGGCACAGAGGATGGGCTGGGTGCTCAGGGAAGAGTACTGGGGCCCCACGGCCAAGGACCTGGTGGGAAGACAAGTAGGTTAACAAAGCCATCCCTCAGAACAGACAGACCCCTTGCTGTGGGGCAGCTGTGCAAACAGACACTGCTTCTGCTCTGAAGGAAACCTGTGGTCAGGACACTGTAGACTGTGTACCCAGGAACCAAGCCACCATGATTTGCTGTATGTAAGAACTAGACCAATGTCCCTGCTCTGCACAGGTTCAGAGACCTCACACTGGGGCTTAGGCTCCTGAAGACACTGGAGGATACACAGAATAGTGGACAGCACAAGGTAAACTGGCTACTAAGGGGGAGCAGAGCACCCCAGAGCAGGTGGGACTGGCCAGTTCAGGGGCTTTCTTGGGGAGGGGCACAGTCAGTTCTGAGGGAGGAGGGGGATACTGGCTTGAGGGCAAGACGTGACCCGGGGGCTGGAGAGATGGCTCAGCGGTTAAGAGCACTGACTGCTCTTGTAGAGTATCTGGGTTCGATTTCCAGCACCCACATGGTGGCAAAGAACCGTCTTTGACTCCAGTCCCAGGGGAATCTGACATCCTCTTCTGACCTCCGCAGCATTGCACAACATGGGCACACCTACCCACATGCAGACAGTACACTCACACACATTAAATATATATATATATATATTTTTTTTTTTTTAAAGATGTGGGGCTGGAGAGATGGCTCAGTGGTTAAGAGCACTGACTGTTCTTGTAGAGGACCCGGGTTCGATTCCCAGCATCCACATGGTGGCTAACAACCATCTTTAACTCCGGTTCCAGGGGAATCCGACACCCTCTTCTGACCTCTGCGGCATTGCACGACACGGTGCACAGACTTGCATGCAAACAGTACATTCA
>VZQC01010462.1:277760-391952 GCA_009823505.1 Rhizomys pruinosus | reverse complement strand
CCTGGCCTATCTCGCCCTTTCTGATGCCCGCTGGGACCATCTAGGAGAACGAGGATGGTATGATTGTTCAATACCTGGGAAAGTATGACCTGGAGCTCCTTTCTCTCACAACCTTTTAGGGGGATGCTGGAGAGGCTCACTTGGGGCTAGGGACCTGGAAGAAACACACAGACAGCTATCTCTGTCTCAGGGTCTCACCAAAGAGGATAACAGCACCAGGAGAGGCTTCATGAGCTGAAAAGTGCTATTCTACAGGGATCCTGTCCACATCCATGTGTCTCCTTAGGGTCCACTTTCAGAATAAGTTTCTCAGGAAACAAAAACCAAGGCTGTCTGTGCCTGGCTGATCACAGCACACAAGCATGCACTGATTCAGACAAATGCGACATAGTTATTTAAGATGTGAATATAGAGGGAATGTCCTGAGAATGCAGGCAACTCTGTGCACTGCTTCTACTGATCCTGAAGAACAGGTGGAAGAGAAAGTAGCCCGGTTATGAGGAACTAAGCAGGTAGACAGTCACGGGGATTCTGTGCCTCACTGTTGTTAAACGAGGAGGGACAAAACCAAGAACAAACAAGGTACCAAGTACCATGGGTATTCAGAACTCTGTACCAAGGCCAATTTGTCATCCAGAATAAACAAGTGAAAAATAAATGCGGTTAAAAGGAACTAGATGGATTGCCATAGTCAGAGACAATGAAGTTCCAGCCCAGCAGCCACCACCTGTTCCTGCTCCCTTCTAGAGTCAAATTCTTGCTATGTAGCCCTGATTGACCTACCCAGATTGGCCTCAAACAGTGATCCTCCTGCATCAGCTTATAGAGTGCTGGTATTATAGGTGTGTGCTACCAAACCCAGTTCTGTTCAAACATTTTGGTCCTCAGTTGGTTAAATCTGTATCTGCAGAACCATCATATGCAGAGAGCCCAGTGTATAAAAACATCAATTAATTAGTTAATTTTAGATGTTTTTGAGGTAGGGTCTCATATATCCCAGACAGATCTCAAACTTGATCTGTAGTTAAAGATGACTTTGAACTTTTGGTTCTCCTAGGTGCTGAAGATTACAAAGGTGCTGTCCTCATCCAGCTAGTTTATTCTCTCTCTCTCCCTCTCCCTCTCCCTCTCCCTCCCCCTCTCCCCTCTCCCCCTCCCCCTCTTACTTTTCCTCTCCCTCCCCCTCTCCCCTCTCTCCCCCATCTACCCCTTCTCCTTCCTCTCTCCCCTCTCCCTCTCCCTTTCCCTCTGCCCTGGGGTCCTGGCAGGGAACTACTTTACCACTGAGCAACAAGGTTGTTACTAGATAGCCCAGGCCAGCCTCAACTTCTTGAGTGAGTGCTGGATTTACAGGTATGCACCACCACACCTGGTTTATAACACAAATGCCAAGCACTCTCTGTGCTGTCATCAAGACACACATCCCACACTGGAGAGATGGCTCAGCTGCCACATGGCAGCTAACAACCATCTGTAACTCTGGTTCCAGGGGATATGATGCCCTCTTCTGACCTCTGAGGGCACTGCACAACATGGGTGCACCTACCTACATGCAGGCAATACACTTATACACATAATATAAAAAATTTAAAAAAGGCCAGGCGTGGTGGCTCACGCACTTGGGAGGCAGAGGCAGGTGGATCTTTGTGAGTTCAAGTCCAGCCTGGTCTACAGAGTGAGTTCCAGGACAGCTGGGACTACAGGGAGACCCTGTCTCAAAAAAAATTTTTTTTATTTCTGTATGTGTATGAATGTACTGTCTGCATGCAAGTTTGTGCACCCGTGTCATGCAATGCTGCGGAGGTCAGAAGAGGGTCTCGGATTCCCCTGGAACTGGAGTTCTCCTGGAATTGGAGTTTCAGACGGTTCTCGGCAGCCATGTGGGTGCTGGGGATCGAACCCGGGTCCTCTTAACTGCTAGGCCATCTCTCCAGCCCCTTAAAATTTTTTTTTAAAAAGGACACACATCCCACACATTCCAGGGAGAATGAGATGATGAAGTGAATAAAGGTACCTGCTACTAAGCCTGGCAACCTGAGTTCTATCCCTGGGACTCACATGGTGGAAGGAAAGAACCAACTCCCTCAAACTGTCCTCTCACCTCCACATGCATGCTGTGCCGTGTATGCACACATGCATGGGTACAAACACATGTACGTATGACAAATAAATAAAATACAATAAAAGCGTAAAACAAAAACACATAGTCCAGAAGGAAAGTTGGAGGTAAAATAGAGCTATGAGGAACCAAGCCAGCTGAGTTACAAGAAAGAGAGCAAGCTCTCTTTATATGTCTCCTTATTTATGCTGTTGCATGGGCTACATTCCTATGTAACTTTGAACAGCAACAGCATTTGTGATCTCTGCTCCAACTGTTTCCCACTATGAAAGTATTTCCCTTTATTCCATGATCCCATCAGAAACTGCCATGCAATGGACTCTCCCTGCATAACTGAAGATGAAGTTCTAGAAGAACTAAGAATAAGAATCCCATTTTTCTCAGAGCCCCACCAAAAACTGAGTAGCTAGAGGCTGCCCTGATTGGGCACAGAAGCCTGCTACCCACCACTCATGTCCACCAGACCCGTATTGCTGTAGACTGAATAGCTAGACCACTCTGCACCCAGAAATAGGCAGCAACTCACTAGGCTAGCAGATCAGTTCCTGCTTTAACCAACTAACTCCGGAGCCTCTCCAAACTCAGAATCTGACAGCACCCTAAATTCTTCATCTTGAGGTCAAGAACTATACCCAAGATTACCTCTCAGGATTTTGCAGACACAAATTAATGTCTGGAGGTCCAAGTTTACTTAATCACAGGTAGTTTCAGAAATTAGATCCGAAGTATGGGATTTGCCTTTAAGTGGCTAGCTCTGAGACCCGAGAAGGACAGCTGGGAGCAGCTCCAAGCCACAGCTTCCCAATCCTAGGGAACTCAGTCCTACAAATACACAAAATGACCTGAATACTGTAAGGTTGGAATCAGCATCTTCCCCACCTGGCTGACATCCATGAGCTGTAAAAGCCCCCTAAACCTGTGAGCGTCTGTCCCACTGTGATAGGAACCAACAAGCTCACCATCATCCTTCTCCCGAGTCACAGTAGATTTCCTCACCCTCCCCTGAATTCCAGCACCCTCTGAGCCTTTTAGGAAAAAAAAAAAAAAAAAAGAAGTCTCTGAGAGGTGGTACTTCCTAGGGCACCCTGTGACCAAACTCCAGGGATATATGCCACCACGTGGCTGGCTCAGCTGTGGACAGCTCTGCCCTCCTGCTGCAGCTCAGCGCCTTTCCTTTCACAGATTTCAAGCTGTATTTGTTTCTTCAACCCTCCCAGAACTGCCCCAGCCGTAGGTGGCTTCCAAGCCCCTAACCTGCTAGCCCCCTGCTCCTATTCTCTTGGGAACATTAGGAGGGGCTCATGGATGATGTGTTCATAGGCCCTGTATGTGACTCTCTTTAGCCATACAACCAGAACACCAGGGACAAGAAGCTAAAGCTTTGGAGAGTGGAGCCCATGGCAGGATTGTGGTTAATATGGCAGAAACAGAGGATCCTGCCTATTGGCTCCCAAAGGCACTCCTCCATGAGACAGCATGTGTGCATGCATATTCCTGTATGTGTGCACATACAAGTAAATACAGAGGTCAATCTTGGGTATTGTTCCTTAGGAGGAGATATGTACCTTGTTTGGCCTTTTATATTTATTAATTATTTTTTTATTTTATGTGTTTGAATATATTGCCTACATGTAAGAACATGCGTGTCCTGAAATGCCTGCCGGAGGTCAGAAGAGGATGTCAGATCCCCTGGAACTGGAGTTACAGATGGTTGTTAGCTGCCATGTGGGTGCTGAGAAACAAACCCAGGTCTTCTCAAGAGCAGCCAGTGCTCTTAACCACTGAGCCATCTCTCCAGCCCTGTTTACTTGTTTTTAAAAAGAAATTTTATTACATTTATTTTATTTGTATGTGTGTGCGTGTGTGTGTGCGTGTGTAGGCACATATGCCATGGAACATGTATGGAGGTCTGACAACTCTCAGGAGTCAGTTCTTTCCTTCCACCATGTGGTTCCAGGGATCAAACTCATATTGTTAGGCTTGACAGCAAGTGCCTTTAGCTGCTAAACCATCTTGCCAGCCCTGTATCTTTGTGTGTGTGTGTGTGTGTGTGTGTGTGTGTGTGTACACATGCATGATTCAGAATCTCTCAGTGGAACCTGGAGATCACCAATTAGGCTAGCTGGCTGGTCAGTGAGCCCCAGGAACCTACCTGTCTCCACCTCCCCAGTGCTATTATAAGCATATGCCACCACACCTAGCTTTCTTGAGAATGAAGCATAGGACTTTATACTTACACGGCAGGCACTTCTTTGTGCTATTTCCTCAGCCCCAATGTGCTATGATGCTTAAAATGTATTAAGCCCCAGCCCAAGAAAAATAAACTTATAAATAAGTCCAATATAATAAAACACATCAATCAGCACCCTTGTGCAGCCACCACACCAAATGACACAACATCACAGGGTGGCCTGCTTCCTTTATAGCACCACTTCCATCAAGGGACAGTCATCAAGGTAGACAAAGGTGGTGGCTCCAACCATTAGGTCTCATCCCTCCTCCTGTGCTGGTCTACTCTGGCCTGGCCTGGCCTTTGAAATTCTTGGAGCCTTGGTTTACACAGCTGAACTAGAGGTGACTAGGTTGATCTCAGGGCCAGGAGCATGGTGATTAACCTATTGATCTGAGGATACCTCTGGCTTGACTTTCCATATCTTCAAAGACACCTCATAGTAGACAAGGAATCATCTAAGGCTGGAGCCCAAATACAAAATGTATTTGCCTTCTCCAGCTTTGAGCGTCTTCAGGGGATCTAAAGGGCCTTTACTACCTGCTTTTCTGCTTTCTCAAGCTCATTCTCCCAGAAGTCAGCCATGGTTACGCTCTCTCCTAGACATCTGAAGCTTCACTGGCTTCTCTAGAGGTCATCGTGTTCCTCCTTAAAGGACAAAGTGCATCAAATCAAGCACAGGGTGGGGATGTCCCAAGGCTCCAAGAGAAGATGCCAGGGGGCTAAAGGAGGGACAGGGGTCCATGCACTCAGCCCTGGTAGTTAGCCAGTGGTCCCTACCTCTTCACAGGCCCCAAGAGATGACCAGCAATCTGGTGGTCTTCATCCTGTTCAGCACAAACCCAGCCCTGGTTAAGGTGCCACCCTGATCTCCAAGCTGGGCTCCTGGAGGCATCCGATGAGTTCTCTGATTTTACCCTTTCACACAAATGTTTCTGATCTATGTAAACCAGTGTCTAGATAAAAACAGAAGGCCCTTGTTTACATCCACCCAAAAGACTCTGGTGTCCTGGCTCAGGCTGCGCCCCTGTCTTTTGCCCAGGTTAGCATTAGGAATGGGAAACCTAGTAATCAATTATTCCCCATTCACTATCCAGCTCCTCCTGTAGGAGGTCATGGTGAGGTCTGAACCCTGCCTTGGGGTTATAGGAACAGCTAAGGCAGCACGGCCCTGCCTGGGCCTGGGGTGAATTTGGGAGGCCGGCACACCCTCACTGCACCCATTTCTCTGCACCTGGCTTCTGTGATTCACCACAGGAGGAATTCATTCCATTTCCCCTCTCTCTGCCAACCAGGGTGGAGGACAGCCTCTTGGGAGGTGTCTACAATTTCTATTTTCAACTAGAATTTTCTTTTTTTTTTGAGACAGGGTCTCCCTTTAGTCCCAGCTGACCTGGAGCTCGCTATGTAGACCAGGCTGGCCTTGAACTCCCAGAGATGCGCCTGCCTTTGCTTCCCATAAAGGCGTGCCTAAGACAGTTCTTACCCACCATGTGGATGCTGGGAATCGAACCCAGGTCCTCTGCAAGAGCAGTCAGTGCTCTTAACCACTGAGCAATCTCTCCAGCCCCTTCTGTGAATTTTAGACTGTTCAACTGGATGTCACATTTCAATGGCAAGGACCCTCCTGTGCCCTACCCCAAGCCAGAGCATCCCAGTGGAATGCCCCCTCCAATCCTCTGAGAGCTCTGGCCATCTCCTCCCCTGAACCTTTTCTTGAATCTCAGCTTTCAAGAGGGCTTCCCAGCAGAAAGGCTGATAGCTGGCCAGTCAACTGTGGCTTCTCAGCACCATAGACCCCATGCAATTGCAAGGCTACCATCAGAAAGTCTCAGAAATCAGGTGCTTATGTCAAGCCTTAGAAAACAGGCTGGGTGTGGTGGCCCATGCCTTTAATCCTAGCACTTGGGAGGCAGCTGCAGGCGGATCTTTGTGAGTTCAAGGCCAGCCTGGTCTACAGAGTGAGTTCCAGGACAGCTGGGGCTACAGGGAGACCCTGTCTCAAAAAGACCAAAAAAAAAACAGGACTAAAACTTTTTATCCTTTCAAACAGCATGACTCTGTGGGTCAAACACGAGCAACCTGTACCAATGAAAATACCTGTTATGCTAATCAGATCACAGATTTCTCTTGCCTAATGCTGTTAGGTTTATTATTATTGTTGTTGTTATTTAATCACAGTTTGTTTTTAAGGACTGCCTTCTCCAGAGCATGCAGAACACTGTTTTGGAACACAGCCCCATCTCTAAACTTGGGTTTCATCCTGTGGCTGCAGCCACGTGAGCCACGCCTGCAGCCGGCAAAAACTAATGGTTTTTCTCCCTCCTCCTTCCCTTGCTCCTGTTGAAAAGCTGGGCATGTGGCCAGGGATACAGCAGAGACACTGGCTGTGACATGCAGGAGAGGAAAGAGGCTGGCCCAAGTCTGTGATGGGCGGCAGGCCAGCCCAGCCTGGGCCAGCATGGCCTCCCCGGGCCAAGGGTCTCCAGCTTCAATTTGGTCTCAAGAGAATTTTCCCATCCTTTGCCATGGCACCAGTTCCACATTAGCTGGTGCTGGGCCCCAGTAGCAAGCTGGGGCCCACAAGCCCTTTATGAGGGAAGCCTGAGGGCAGGGAGATGAGGCTCTGATGGGAGGAAACTTGGCAGGTGGGCAGAGACTGGTGGTATCTGGACATGCATGGGTGTTGGCTTAGGCTCTAGTGCCATTATTTGCTTGCTTACTGTGACCTCCTTTCCCATCACGGGCCTTGTCTGTCCAGTAATATAGTCAGACTTTATTCTGAGGTTTCTGGAAAGGGCCACAAACGTGGTCCACTCCAGATCTCCATTGCCTTTCTGACTTTAGAGGGGCTGAGCCACATGGGAAGTACTGCGCACTGGTGGCCCTGCTACCTGTCGTTCTGGGACTTTGTGCCATTTGTCCACCTCTCCCTGCATCTGCATCTGGAGTGGGAGGCACCTTGCCCGTCTTCTCTTGTCCTTTGCTGGCACAAAGCCGGGCACAGTAAGCACTGAGTCGGATCCAGGCAGGCAAAATCCTGAGGCTCTGCCCAGGCCCAGAGGGAACAAGGAGGATCATGGGTAGGGGGGTCTCTGTAGAGGAGGGCCCTGGGCCAGCATTGTAGGTGGATGGAGTGTCCATCCCCTTCCAAGTCTCTCTCTTTTTAGAGTCTGGGGCCTCTTGGTGGCATCGCCAGGCTTCCATCTTCATACCTGAGACACAGGGCATAGGCCTGCTCACCCTGTTTATGAGCAACCCAAGTTCTCTGTCCTCTCTAGAATGGGGCTGTCCAGGAACCACGCAGATGAAAGGCTGTCTCCAGGGCACTTGGTTACCTGAGACCCTTCTGAAGATCTGCTGTCTTCCCACCTATGAATGACATCCTCCCAAAATGGAAGCTCTCCTCAGGACTTCAACATTTTCTGAGTTTGGGAGGGGTCCCATTTGTAGGGTTTGTAGGGTCCCCACTACAGGCTTCACAGGACCCTGCCTGAAGCCTTCCCAGCCAGTGCCTGTCCTGCCCCGCCGGGCCAGCAGGATTACTGACACATACTTTGAGCGAGTCCTGGCAGGTGGGAGGCTCCTGCGCCGGCGGCCATGTGTTTGCCAGCCTCCCTGGGCGGCAGCGGCACGTTCCACTGGTGAAGGAATGTGGAAGCGCCAATGTATCAGACACCTTCGGGGTGTCACCTGGGGAGCCCTGGAGGGAGACCAAGGCAGAGGCAGAGGCTAGGTACCCATAGGTCTCAGGGTTGAAAGAGGGTATTAGAAACATTAAATTGTTTCCTTGTGTCCCCCACACTCAGGTGTAGCTTTTTTTTCCCACGCACACAAAAAAAACTATACCCATTTATACATTCAGTAGGAACTTACTGGTTGACTGCAGAGGGCAGAGGGACAGGAAGGAGAAAGAAAGTGATGTTGGCAGCAAGTCTGCTGGCTGATGTCACAGCCCTGAAGAGGTAGGTGCAGGGGATGTGGTATTTCCAAAGGGAGGGGTGTGCCCCTGTGAGCAGGTGGCAGGACCCACATGGCAAGGCTAGGTTGGGGTTTTTCTGGCTAGGGGCCTGTATCTTCTCTCAAAGATTCAGCCTAGGAACCTCTACAGACATAGTGTGTATCCAACAGCCCACCACACACACATTTTCTTCAGCTGCACCTGGTGGAGTTGAAGGTTTTGACAGACCTTCTAGGAGGGCTGAGCTGTGTAGGTCTTGCCTTATGAAGTCTCCTGGGAGCTTCTACCTGTGTCCATGGCCAGCTCCCTTTCGCATTCTCAGGTTCTGCAGCTCATTGTCTCCCAGGTAGCAAGGTTGGGACCAGGTCAAATCTTCAGGAAGTCTTTTCAAACCACGATTCCATATCAGCCTCCTGTCAGTTACCTACAACCCTGGCTGCAGCCTCTGGGGCCAGGCAGAAGTCAAAGTCTTCTTCTGCAAAGGGGTGTCTAAGATCCAAATAGTTCCCTCTGAAGCCTCTCAGCGGGCATACTAATAGTAATGTTTCTCAAAACCAAGCAAATGCAGAAATCTGAAAGGTTCGGTTGGAAGTCCTCACTCCTGAGACTCAGGGTATGAGGGATAGAAGGACTCTGCAGACAAGTGATTTCAGACTGGAGCACAGGCTTAAATGCTTTCTAGATCAGGCAGAGGAGAACCTGGCTGGATGGTATGTTATCATCAAACTGCTATGATGTCATCAAATCCTCCTCCCACTTTTATTTCAAACACAATTTCACATTATATTTCTTCATGGATAGTTGGTTGATATTTCATAGGTAGGCTCTAGCCAGAAGACAACAGGAGTGATTTTGAGGAGTGAGGTGACAAATCTGAGTCCTGTATCCTATATCCTGGGCCACATCCAAGTGGAAAGATGTGTGAGCTGCCAGGGGACTGGAACTTTCTGACCCTCCAAGCCAAAGGTTTGTACAGATGTTCCAAATGTGTCATGGGGAATGTGGTCATCAGGTCATTAATGGTTCCCACTGTATTGACTCACCCCCTGCCCTGGCCACAAAGATAGAAACTCATTTTTAAAGGGAGAGAGGGCCATGAAGTCCAGTGAAAGAGGATACCCAGACTGAGGAACACCCCCCATAACATTTGGAGGTCACTGACAGCAGAGGTTGGAAGAGCTGGGCAAAGATGTGAACTGGGCTCTGGAGGAGGCTGCCGAGGACCCACAAGGTAGATGCAGTTCTTGTGATTGCCTGACAAGTGTCTCTGACCTTGAATATTCCTCCCATGGTTAGGAAGAAAGTTGATTGTTGGCAGTTCTAGGGAAGCAATGCCCAGTCCAGGGCTCTGAGAGTTCCCAGCTCTGACAGCAGTGGTGAGTTGCCTTAATGTCTTGATTTCTTTTGCTCTTCAAGTTTTTTTTTTTTTAATGTTAGTTATGGACCAAGAGTGGGGAAAGAAGGGAGGGAGGGAGGAAAGGAGAGAGAGAAGGGATAGGGCGACAGAAAACTGGAGACAGAAGCATCCAAAGGGAAAAGAGAGAGAAGAGGGAGGGGTAGGCTTCGTGGGCTAGAGCACCTAAGGTACAGGTTCATATGTGACAACTCAGGGAATGGGGTCTGCCTGTCTGACAAGCTGGGACACATAGCTTGGCTCTCCTGGATCTACCTGTCTCTGCCTAGCTGGCCTCTCTCATCACCTTGTCTGCCCTGTACAGCAGCCTACCCACCTGTTCATCTTGGCAACCTGGTGAGCTTACATGTACCCTGCACCTCATCTGGAACCTTCCCTTCATCTTATTCCCACCACAAGGTCACGGCCCTCTCATTACTCTCTCCTTCACTCATGCCGTGTTCCACCAGGATGCTTTGTCTCCACTGTGGGGCTGACTGCTGACAGCCACCACCAAATCAGAAGGGGACAGGAAGAACACCAGCTTGTTGCAGGCTATCTTGTGCCCACCAGCACCTGGGGGCCAGGGCTGCAGAAGAGAGTGAGAAGCCAGAAGGACCCATGTGCTGAGCAGGGGAACTACACCTGGTTCTGTAGAAATGGGGCTCACTAAAGTTTCCATCCCCAGGACACAGCACATGGGCTTAGGGATACCAGAGTGAACCTCAGAGAGGAGACTTTCTGAAGCTGCCCAGGAGCAGTGTGAAGTCTGGGCAGCAGTCTCACCTGCTCTGCAGTGTGGCCTTTTTGCTCAGGAGACTATGGTCCAGCAGAGCCCAAGCCACAGGAGGGGGACCCTGATGAGAAAGAGAGAAAGCAGGTGGGGGGGAGGCACAGTGTCTTCCACAGGTAAAGGAGCAAGGAGCAGGGAAACGGCCACCGAAACAGGAAATCCAGATGGTAGTGAGGACATGTGTGTGAGAACTGAGAATGGAAGCAGTGGGTAGCCAGCGAGGGTGGGAGTAGAGCAGTGCAGCCCTGTGGAGGGTACAGAGGAATTGGAAACTGGATTAAAGTCAATTGCCTGCCAGGAGATTGGCTCAGACCCTGGGGAGTAGGAGGCCACCAGGAGGCTCACCTTTAAGCCCTGTCTGGGGAGGTGAGAAGATGAAGCTGGAGGAAGGAGGGAGGCCCCCATGCATCTTGGAGTGTGTTTGGTGCCTACAGGGACTGACCTCTGATGGAGTCCACATCCGTTTAGCTTCGTGTGGAATATCATCAGTTCTTTTGGGCTCTTTCCAATCAGTTCTACTTCTGCAAGAAAAGAGTCTGACACGGGAAGTGGACCTAGGGAATGAGAGATCTTCTCTGACTTGGTGTGGTCCCTTGGCCTGCCACCAACCCTGTCACCCCAGGAGAACAGAACAGACACTCTTGGAGGTCTAACCTCAGAAAGGCCTGTCTCCCTGCACCCTGGCCATGGAGTTGAACACACCATCCTTCCAAGCAGGTCCTGGAGAAGTGCTGACCCTTCACATTCCCACAGGGTGCTGTGACTTTCTCTTGCCTCCCTCTCCCTAAGAGCCACACCAACTTCAAAAGCCTAATTACTTCTGATTTGAGCTGTTTCCTGGTTTTGTTCCTCCAGGTGAGGAGGTTCTCCTCAGTCACTTTCACTTTCATATGCGAGGGGATGGGGAGAGGGGGGAGGAGGAGAGAGGCAGAGTCTAGAAAGAAGGCAGTAAAGCCCAAGGGTTCATTATTGGGAAGGAAAGCGCAGCAAAAGAACCAATGGACAGGCTGAGGATGAACATGACGAATCATAAAGAGTGGTCTCCAAGTCTCCCCTCTGCTTTCCTGTGAAGCTTAACAGGAGCCCACCCAACAGTGGTTTAGATATTCTCCCTTCTGGGATGATGTCTTATTAAGGGCAGAGTGTAGGCAGGAGAAAAGAGAAGACACTTAAAGCTTGGCCAGCTAGAAGCTGCAGCTCAACCTTTATTAGAAAGCCTGATATTACATATGAGTAACTACAGGCACTGCTACTGTTCTAGGGACCTCTCCTCTCCATTATGCTCCAGTGGTGGCTCAAGCTGATACCAAGGGAAGCTTGCCCTTCCCAGTTCAGCCTGCCTGGGGAAGAGAGAGGACGGAAGAGGCAGGAGGGAACTCTGTATTGTCCCCAGGGAGCTGGCATCCCCTAGAGAGGGGGCCTGCTTCTCAGGAAGCAGAATAGATAAGTGTGAGAGTCCTACAGAGAACAAAGTGGGAGTGGGGGGTGGGCAAAGAGGTGGCCCTTGTCACCCACCCCTATGAATACCAGGCGGACTTCCGTGCCATTTTCTTGGGTCAAAGGGCTATCCTAGTCCTTCAGGAAAGGGGGGGGGGACCAGGGGACCCACGTTTCTCACACCCCTCCTTGCTCACCTGTAGAAAGTCGTATTGCACCTCAGGGACCTGTGTTCCATTCGGAATAGAATACAAACAACCCAAGATGAAAAGAAAATTGTAGCCGTGTTGGCCTGAGTGGACCAGCCTAGAGACCCCTCAGGACCGTAGGGACAAATATGCCAGGGCTCGTGGTAGCCAGGAGGCTGGCGACAAGGGCCTTCTTTATAGGAGGAACGCGGGGGCGAAGGCGCTTCCTCTTGCGCCCAGGAATGCAGCGGCGGCGGGTTCTAATTAGAAGCCTGGCTCGGGAGTGGGCAGCCCGCGGGGCTCTCTCGGACGCGCTGCCCCTGGCTCCCGGCGGCCGGCGGGACGCGGGTCAGCGTGGCCGCGCTCCGAGGCGCACCCGCTTCAGCCCGCGGTCTGGGGGACCATCTGGCTCTGCAGGTGCCGCGTGGGGCGGTAAGATTCGCGGGAGCCGGGGCACCCGGATCCCTCCAGAGCGCGTCCACTGGCCAACAGCCTCTCCAGTCCCTAGCGAACCCTGGGATGCCCACCCTTCCTTACCCCGCCCCGCGGCGCCGGCCCAGCGTCCCCACCCTGGGCTCCTCAGCTCCTCTCCAGAAGCATCTCGAAGAAAAATGATTATCGGATTAGATGTACTTCGGCTTGCTCAGTCTCCCCCTTCCCCTCGGCATAATTATTATAATTCCAAGCAAGCCGTCGGAGAGTGTTCCTGGGTGGGGGGAAGAGCGAGCATGTTTGTGGGGAGGCGTCTGTCCAACAGGGCTCCACCAGCGGCGCCCCGGCCCGTTGGCGCCCACATTCCTCTCACTTGTGTTGGTGAGATCTGTGCATCACAGCTGCATGGAGCGAAGGAGGTGGTGGTGTCACACACCCCAGGGAGGATCACCCCCGATTCCAACTCTCGGGCTGTGTGCGGGAGACATAGGGGCCCGAGACCCTTCTTTTGCTTTATCTGCACTCCATCCCCAGATCGAGACAGGTATCTTCGCAGTGTTCCTGGCATGGAGTGGAGGATGCTGTAAGGCCTCTCCGAGGCGTGGTCCTGGAGCCCCTCACTAGCGAGGCTCTGCAATCCATTACTTTACGTACTATCCCTCCAGGCAGCAGCGCTTCCTTGCCTGGCAGATGCAGGCTGCGGGCTGGCAGACCCCCACAGCCTGACAGCGGTGGGGAAGCGCTGCTGCAGGGCTCGTGGCTGGCCCCAGTGCGCCTTTGCCGCCGGCTCCGCGCCACTCCCCGCCTGGTCCGGGACTGTCTTTACGTAACAGCGCGGCTCCGAGCTGTTCAGTCTTGTCTCACCGACTTTGTTTTAAAGGTGTGTGTGTGTGTGTGTGTGTGTGTGTGTGTGTGTGTGTGTAAAATACGGACCCTACGGACAGTCGCCCTCTTCCCTGCACTGTTTCCCGTTTGCCCTCTTTCCTCGACCATCGCCTGCGCGTTAGTGTCATGTGTCGACCCGTTTTCTGCTGTCCTTGTTCGACGCCAGGGACCGCTTGGACCTTCTCTGCTCTCCCTCCCCGCCCGCCAAGGGAATCAATGTCCCCGGAAGCTCCGCCACCAGCGTCTCAGCTGCGGCCCGAACAGGTCCAAGTGGCGGCCAAGGAAAACAACCCGCCCGCAGCCAGAGCGCAGAGCGTCGGTGGGGGCCCTGCCCGAGGGGGCGGCTGCTCTAGGGCGGCACTGGGGCCCGGGCGAACGCGAGGAGAGACTCACTCACCACCAGATCGGGTAGCTGCCCAGAGCCTGCTTCAGGCTGCAGAGCACTAAGAAGTATCCGAGTGTAGCCATCGCGGACTGGAGAGCGTGCAGAGCGGGGAGTCCGCCCCGAGAGCGCGGGCGCTGGGGCTGGCCCGGCCCTAGGAGGTGGCGCGGCGGCAGTGGCGCTGGGCCGTCCTGTGGCCGCGGGGTGCGCGGGGTTCCCGGGTGTGCACCGGTGCGCGGGCTCCGAGGGCGGCGCTGCGCCAGGTGGGCCGGCGGCCGGGCGGCGGCGGGCCGAGGCCCTGGGCGGCGCGGGGCGGCGGGGGCGGGGCAGCGCCGCGGGGGGCGCCCGCCGGGGCTGGGGCCAGGGCGGGGCGGGTAGGGGGCGGGCTGGGCCCCGGGGATTGGGGCCTCGCGGCGCTGGCCCCTCCTGTGGCCGTGGGTGCGCTGGATGTTGGGGTGAGGTGTTGCGGGTGTATGCGGAGTGCCGGGGTGCGTTGGTGTTCATAGAGGGGTGTTGGGGTGCGTACGGGGGGCTGGGTGTTGCGGATATGTTGGGATTGCTGCGGGTGTGCAGTTGCGCGCTCGGGGTGCGCAGGGTGTTGGTTGCCCAGGTGTGCGTGAGATGCTGGTGTGCACTGAGTGAATGGCTTTCCAGGGCTGAGTTATTGTAGCTGGGAGTTGCGCTGGGTACTCTTAGGACTCAGTCTGGGTTCTTCCCAGACCTAATCTATGAGGGTTATTGGGCCACAACCTGGGTTTCCAGCCCCAGGGTATAACGCGCTTTCCCCGGGCGCATGCCTTTTGCTGTTCCGCCACGACCTTATGGTGACAGGGCTGAAGCTGTTCTCATCCATCGCCTTCTCCTCCGGAAAGGTCTGTCAGAGGCGAATTCCTCAGGCCATGCCTGCAGCTTCATTCCACCCTGGGGAGCAGGGACCATGTCCCTGTTCTGTAGGCAGGTAGCGATTAGGGAGTAGGGCGCTGTCAGAGGCACAAAGATTGACACTCCACTCTCTCCCTCATATCCAACCAAGGAAGAGAACACAGGAATACAGAGCAATAGCGTGCTCACGATGAAAGGGGAATTTGCAGCTTTTGGGAACCAGCTCTGGGACCAAGACTCTAGATCTCTGTTCAAATGAGTAGCTAGCCTCTTCAGCAGAAAGAATTCTAACAATTTTGGCAAGCCGTATAATTTTGCTGATGCAGAAAAAAAGGGAAAGTGAATTTTCCAAGGTCACACACAGTAACTGGGGATTCCTCTGTGCTGGGGCATTTGCAGCCAGGGAGTTCTGTGATTTGAGGAGGGGAAGATCCAAGTCAGCATCGTAAAGGGTAAGAGGCACCTTCCCACCGGGGCTTGGTCCTCAGCCCAACAAGGCTTTAAGGGAAAATCAGCAGAAATTCTTGTGGTGGTTTGGAATTGAGGAAAGAGCCACCATGGGTAACAGCTACAAATGGAAGTTTCAGGCTTGTTCATGGTGTGTACTGTCTACTTCTAGAGCCCTTGACCCTGAGCTCTATCTCACCCATGGCTTGGGAGCAGGAGTGATATGAAGAGGTCTCCAGTACAGGACAGCTGCATGCACAAGGCTGCTTCTGAGAGGGAGGGATGGTCTATCTGTCCCTGAGGGTTTAGTATAGACTGGAGACATAGACAAGTTGCTCCCTACAGTCTGCTCGCCACTCCTAGCCCTTGTCCAGCTAGGTGGAATGTGTGGTGTATGAATCCTGGCTCCCAGAGTCACTTGGTAGAAGGCATCTGGAGAACAGAATTCGGATTGAGAATTTTTCTCCTTAAACCAAAGTTCCCTTTCCTCCATACTGCCTGTGAGTCTGCTTAGTCTAAGTAAACCTGGCCCCTGGCCACCCTCCCTCCTCTGAGCCACTACCCCCCCCAACCCTCAGAGGAAAAGAGAGAACTCTGGGATGAGGCAAGGAGGGAGGGGAACTGGCTCTGGACTTTCCCTCCCTCTCAGCGAAAATCCCACCCAATTATCACATTACTGGGGGAACTTGGGCTGTGGATGTGGTGGGAGGCTGAGGTGGCCAGGATCTCAGCACCTCTACCTCCCCAGTGCCCAGGTCTGGGGATCAGAGCTATATTGAGGAACACTTCAGAGGCCACTGGCTCTCCAGACACAAAGGAGAGTGACCTTAAAAGTACACCCAAGCATGACACACCCTTGTTTTCCATGGATCGTGTACAGATCCCACCACATGAATGTATATATGCTATTTTCTCCCACCCCAACCCTTGGCCAGCAATGCTTCTCATGTCTCCTTAGTTTCTTCCATCTTCCTTACGAGGCCACCTGAATTGTGGGTGGTGAGCACCGAAGGGCGAATAGCCCCCGCTCCTATCAATACAGGAGGAGCCAGCGCTGAGAGCTCAGGGGGAAACTGAACTCTGCTCCCATCAGGCCTCATAAGTGAGGGCTCTGTCTTGCTGAGTCTTCGCTAGAAGCTTGGATCATCATAATGTGTCTTCAGGACAGTGCAGTAGACTGAGCCAGGGCAAGTGAGAGTTGTTGCTGGGCCGGAGGCTTCCAAGACAGGGCTGGGGGCTCTTCCTTGACTCCCTACAGTTGTATAGGCCTCTGCAAAGCCAGTTCTGGCTGAGCTGCAGGAAAGGGGGAGAGCAGAGAGGAGGGGAGGCCAGTACACTCTGGATCCCCAGATGGGTGGTACAATATTGAGGGGGCACTAGCTTCCTTCAATATCCTGCACTTAGCTATGCCAAGCTCACTCAGAGTTTGTGGACAGCTACCAAGATCCGAGAAGGAACTGCCCCATTCTGGACCTCATCACTGGGCAACAGAACAACAGTCTGTGTCCCAGCAGAGCTGGTGCACCCTGGACTGGGAGATGGAGGCTGGGGTCCTCCTCACCTAGTGTGGACCAGTCCAGGAGAAGGGTTTCTATCATACCTGATCCTCTGGCATTCTCTCTTCCTTCCCTTCCTTCTTCTACCTCTCCCTCCCTTGCTTACTGCTTCCCTCCTTCCCTCCCTCCTTCCCTCCTCCCTCCCTCCTTCCCTCCTCCCTCCCTCCATCCCTCCCTCCTTCCCTCCTCCCTCCCTCCATCCCTCCCTCCTTCCCTCCTCCCTCCCTCCATCCCTCCCTCCCTCTTTCCCTCTTCCCTCCCTCCCTCCCTCTCTCCCTCCTTCCTTCCTTCTTTCCAACAGGATCTTCCCTCCATCACTCATCCTCCTCCCTCCCCGCATCCTCCTCCCTCCCTCACTCCTTCTGGCTTCCGCTTCTTTTTTTTTTTTTTTTTCTTTTTTCAGGTGGTATCTTTTCTTTTTTTTTTTTCTCTGTAGCCCAGCTGTCCTGGAACTCACTTTGTAAGACCAGGCTAGGCTCTGAACGCTCACAAAGATCCGCCTGCCTCTCCTCCCACAAGGCTAGGAGTAAAGGCATGCGAGCCACTATGCCCGGCGTGTACCCTTTTATCCAACAGGATCTCCAACTCCACATCACTACCCTCACCCTCCCTCCCCTTCCCTCCTCCTTCCCTCCTTCCTCCATCCCTCTCCCTCCCTCCCCCCGCCACCTGCTTCCTTCCCTACCTTCCCTCTCTCCCTGCATCCCTCGCCTCTCTCTACCCTGAAGAGCACTCCGTACTCCTCCTCCACTCTCCTTCCGTCAACCCTGCATCCTTCCATCCCTCCCCTCTTCCTTCCCTCCTCCTCCCTCCCTCCCCTCCTTACCCTCCCTCCCCCTTCACTCACCTCCCGCCGTTCCTCTTCCTCCTCCTCTTCCCTCCCTCCTCTCCCCCTACCCTCTCCCTCCCTCCTCTCCCGCTCCCTCCGCGCCCGCTCCTACTCCTCCGCCCTCCCGCGCTTGAGACTCCCTCTTCCCTCCTCCCTCCCTCCTTCCCTCTCCCTCCTTCCTTCCTTCCTCCCTCCTTCCTGTCCCTCCTTCTCTCCCCTCCCTTCCGCCTACCTCCCTCCCTCCCCCCCTCCCTCATCTCCTCCTACCTCCCTCCTTCCCTCCTCCTGCCCATCCTCCCTACCTCCCTCCTTCTTCGCCTCCCTCCTTCCCTCCCCTGCCCCCTTCCCTCTCCTCCCTCCTTCCCTCCCTCCCTCCTTCCCGTACCTTTCTTCTCTTTTCTTTCCAACGGATCTTTCCCTCCATCCCTCATCACTTCCCTCCATCCCTCCCCCTCCCTTTCCCGTGTCCCTGTCTCCCTCCCTCCTTTCCTCCTCCCCTCCTTTCCCCCCTCCCCGCTTCCCCCTCCCTCCCACCTCCCTCCCTTCCTTCCCTCTCTCCCTCTTCCCTCCTTCCCTCCTTACTTCCCTCCCTCCCACCCTCCCTTCCATCTTTCCTTCCTTCTTTCCAACAGGATCTTTGTGCAGCTTCTGCTCAGGCTCACCCGGAACTCTTCATATAACTCAAGCTGGCCTTAGATATATGATCCACTTGCCTTTGCCTGTGACAGTGTGCTGGAGCTCCACAATGCCTGGTGCTTTCTTGCTCTCTGACTAGCAAACTGGCTTTAGGGGGCTGTGCAGCTCACAACACACCTGAGTTTTGTCTCTTTTGCTGTGAGTACTGTCTGTGGTTTCCTATCTGTCTGGGAGGCTGGCTGCTACTGAGTGCGCCCTCTGCTGTTGCAGAGGGAGCTGTCCCTCACCAGCCAGTGGGCCTAGCCAGACCTTGCCCTTAGGGACAGGACAGTCTGAACCCTGCTGGGGGGGGTGGGGGGCGGCATTGGCAAGTGCATTGTAGATGACAGAAGGTGAGACCAAGTTCCTTTCTCACAGACTATCGCACCAGCCAGACACAATGGAGAGAGCTCAAACAGGGTAGGACAGAAGTATGGGTACAACCTCAGGAGCCACTGTTGCAAAGGGGCTATGGTAGCTGAGGGTGTTTAAGAAGGCTTCTCTGGGGCTGGAGAGATGGCTCAGCGGTTAAGAGCGCTAATTGCTCTTCCAGAGGACCCGGGGTCGATTCCCAGCACCCACATGGCAGCTAAGTACTGTCTTTAACTCCAACTCCAGGGGAATGAGATGCCCTCTTCAGACCTCTGCAGCATTGCATGACACAGGTGCACCAACCTACATAAAAATAATAAACTAGCCGGGCATGGTAGCGCACGCCTTTAATCCTAGCACTTGGGAGGCAGAGGCAGGTGGATCTTTGTGAGTTCAAGGCCAGCCTGGTCTACAGAGTGAGTTCCAGGACAGCTGGGGCTACAGGGAGACCCTGTCTTGAAAAGACAAATAATAATAATAATAATAATTAATAATAATAAAAAAGAAGGCTTCTCTGTGCTGACCACTTTGAAGCTGAGCCTCAAGGACTTCACCATGATTTTGATGAGATAAGACCCCCACATATAGGTGGTCCTTGAGGAAAGATCACTTTTGTTGTAAGAGGAGTGGTAGGCAGGCAGGGTGGGGACCCCAGTCCAGAAGAGTCAGCCCCCTCCATCCATACCCTGTAGCTTATCAGATGTTTAGTCCCTTCTAGAAACTTTCCTGATAGTCCATGTGGGGTCCCTCCTCTGACCTTTTCCACAGGACTGGGTTCTCTGAGCTCAAAGACAGAAGGTTGCTGTTTCCCCTGTGCCCAGGCTAAAAGATATATCTAATAGCTTTGTGCATTAAGTAATTGGGTCCATACAACTTAACGATCAGTAGATACTTGCAAAAGAAAATTCACATAGATTGAAAGAACTGCATAGCAGTGTGTGTGTGTGTGTGTGTGTGTGTGTGTGTGTGTGATGTCGTGGAGCAAACTCAGAGATTCGCATGCAGGCAGTCTGTCATTGAGTCACACCCCAAGTCAACACATACTACTTGAAATTCATTTTCAAAGAATCACAGTTTCCCACCCACCAAGTTCATTTCCTTCATTTCTCCTTCCAGGCTGATATGCGTGTTATCCTTGCTTGTAGTAGTAGCAACAGCCTCCAAGTCCAGCTTCACAGAAGCAAGATCTTTTTTTAAAAAAAATTTTATGGGGTTGGAGAGATGGCTCAGTGGTGGGTTGTTAAGAGCACTCTTGCAGAGGACTGGGTTCAATTCCCAGCACCCACATGGCAGCTAACAACTGTCCTTAACTCTAGTTCCAAGGGATCCAATACCCTCTTCTGACCTCTGAGGCCATTGCACAACACAGGTGCACCTACCTACTTGCAAGCAGTGTACTCATACACATAAAATAAAAATAATAAATCAAATATTTAAAAAATATTTTCTGGGCTGGAGAGATGGCCTAGCAGTTCAGCGTGCCAACTGCTCCCAATCCCCAGCACCTACATGGCGGCTGAGAACCGTCTTTAACTCCAGTTCCAGGGGAATCCAACGCCCTCTTCTGACCTCCTCAGCATTGCACAACACAGGTGCACAAACCTACATGCAGACAGTACATTCATACACATACAAGAATAAATTTAAAAATTAAAAAAATATTTTCTGTACAGGAGTGTTTTGCCTGCATGTATGTTAAATACACTACTTGTGTTCAGTATATTCAGAGGCCAGAAGACAGCGTCAGATCCCCTAGAACTGGAATTACAGACTTTTTGAGCTGCCATGTGACTACTGGAAACCAAACCTCAGTTCTCTGCAAGAGCAGCAAGTGCTCTTAACCACCAAACCATCATCTCTCCGGTCCAAGAGACAAGTTCTTTGAGAGGAGTGTAGAACCATTCTCACTGAAATCAAACCTACCTGTATCCAACAGGGGTCTCCCTGGACAACAGAAAGCATTCTACAGTGCACTGGGAACTTGCTAGCGCACTGCCAGCTGCCTTGGCACTAAGAATGGTCTCACTAAAGCATGCATTGGGGGGAGGGCTGGGGGCAGCTGACAAGAAGAAAATGATTCAGCCACACCTGCTGCTAGAGATGGCTCCAAAGGGTGGACTCTCCTTGCCTTGGGCTCAGCTGTCCTTCCAACCACTTCTACTCTTCTGTCACTGAGCAGTCCTGTCTATTAGCTACACCTGTCTGTGTGGATTGTCTTGTACTTCTGTAGATGGTGTGCTCCTTTCTTCATAGCTGATGAGCTTCCTGCTCAGTGGACACTGTTCTTACATCTATTCTCCACATCTTTGTCTCTTCCTCCCTGAATCCACTCCATCTTCTCAGGAGCTCAGTGTTACCACTTCCACAGCCATGTCTGTGGCAATCCTTGCCATGGGTTCATTTCAGCAGGACCTTTGCAAGTAAGCCTTCCATCCCAGGATGCTCTATCCTTGGGAATCACCTTATCTTCTGTGTGAGGCTTAGTTGGTTTATGTGTCTATGGTTCTTTTTTTTTTTTAAGTCACAACAGTATAGCAATTTATTGTGTTATCAAGACACTACAATTCAGACTACTCTCCCAGAGACCAGTCTATGGAAATAAATCCATCTGGCCGTGCTGCTCACTTGTCATCTGCATAGGCGGCTGGGTTCTTCCTCTTGGACTTCTCGAACTCCTGGGTCCCCCATATGTACACAAGGTAAAACACTACAAACGGCGGATGCGCTGCCTAGTGCGGCACAGCATGTTGGGGATGCCCTTGCTGAAGAAGTGCGGGAAGGCGCGCTGCTCGAAGGGCGACAGGCTGTAGGAGATGATGCACCACACACGCCCAGGTTCCCAAACTCCCAGGTTCCCAAACTCGAGGCCCATGGTGGCAGCCTGGGGTCACCTCGACTTGCACCGGCACCGATCCCCGGGCCTCCACACGCCACTTCCAGTGTCTTTGGTTCTTAGAATGTGTCATGGCTGTGCCCCACTTGGCCTGTTGTCCTCATGCGTTTTCTAGGTGTTCTGCTTCCATGGGTACTACTGGCTTACCTTAGTGTGTTCCTCCATGTAATCTGGCATGAGTACCCCCACAGGTGTGTGTAGAAAAAAAAATTAGTATGCATAGAATTTGGGGTTGTTATTGGTCTCAAACATCTACAAAGAGATCTTGCAAAAGCATTTCCCAAGGCTGAGGCAGGTGCTTCTTGTTTCTTTGGACATTTCTTAGTGTAATGCAGGTTTCCAGTGAGAAGACTTCTCCAAAGCCCTTAGAGCGGTGTGAGCAACAACTGCTTTGCTGCAGGTCTGGTGCTCTGCCAAGACTTTGTGATCACAAGATAAGTAGCCATCCCATGCTCCAGAGGCTGTCTCCATCTCTCTGGGACTCCAGCTCTTTAAGAGTTATATTTTATCCATCTAAGGTGGACTTAGATACAGATTTCAGGGCTCAGAAGTGCAGTTGTCCTCTGGGCTATGCTGGAAGGAGTCTATGTTTGTGGGGTTTTCTAAGCAGGAGACAGCTGCAGTGATGGTTAAAATTAACTTTCAACCCACAGGATCTAGAGTCACTAGGAAGACAGAAATCTGGGTATGTCTGCGAGGGAGTCACCTGAAATGTCAGTAGCACAGACTAGAGTCTTGGAATGAATAAAAAGTGGAAAGTGGCACCAGCCCACGTCTATCTCTGCTTCCTGACTGCTGTGCAATATGACCAGCTGCCTCAGGCTCTGTCATCATGACTTCCCTGTCATGATGGACTGTACCCTCCAACTCTGAGCCAAAATAAACCCTTCCTTAAGTTGCTTTTTTTGTTGCAGGAAAGAGAAAAGTAACTAACACAGCAGGTAAGCTGATGTGAGCCCTGCCCCAGTGTATGACTGTCTCTCTGGGTTGACTCTATGATATGCTCATTTCCAAATAATGATGTTAGATAAAGCACCCAGAGTTTGAGTTCCCTGTTATTGTTCCTGGAGAGACTGTAGAACTGTGGTGCTATCTCCTAGAGAATGAAGTTGCTCTTTCTCAGATATTGTCCCCTTGTGAGCTTTCTCCTCCTGTGCTCCATCTCCAAGTAGCCCCTCTGGAATTCTCTTTTTATTGGCTTAGACCCTGTGTTAGTCTGTTTTTTTGTTGCTATAACACAGTACCACAGGCTGGGTAACTGAAAGCAAAAGGGCTTATTGGGGCTCATGGCTCTAGTGACCTATGGTTATCTCTAGTTATGCCTTTCTCTCTCTCTCTCTCCCTCCCTCCCTCCCTCCCTCCCTCCTTCTTTCCCTCCCTCTGCTGTTAAATCACAGGCCCACTCTGCTGACCTATAATTGCCTCCCAAAGGCCCAGGCGATGATTAGATTTCCAGTTTTCTATAACCTACAAGAATTAAATTTCTTCTCTTTTTTGCCTTTTTTGAGGCAGGATCTCCCTGTAGCCTCTGCTTGCCTGGAACTCACTATAGACCATGCTGGCCTTGAACTCATAGAGATCCACTTGCCTCTGCCTCCCAAGTTCTGGGATTAAATATGTGTACCACTGTGCCCGCCTTGAGAATTAAATTTCAACCCATGAAGTCTGGGGAAACAGACTCAATCATGTCCAGTGTATCATAGACCCTATGGAAAGAACCAGAACCTCAAGTCGGCTACTCTTTGAACAGAAAAACTAGGTTCAGGATGAAGGGCAGAGTGAGAAATAAGCTAGATCCTGGTCTGCAGTCCTTGGGGTATGGAGAACCCTCCTGTACGCCACATCCTCTTCCTCCTGTCAGCTTCAAAGCCCAGTCTGGACATCTGGACATTTCACAGAACTCTGTTCTTCATTTAGGACAGGGCAGAGTCACATGGGAAGCAAGCCTGACACTGTTCTCACCTTGAGCTGCCTTTGCTTGGACCTTTTGTAGAGATGTGTGCCGTCATGGATCTCTACAAAACAGACAAAATTGGAAGCAACCCATGTGGCTATAGACTGATGAATGGACAAAGGAAATGTGGTATACTAGACCAAATCTTTCAGCCATAAAATGGGCGTCATGCTTATGACATGATTGGAACTGAGGATGGTCTACAAAGGGAGCTAATCCAGAAAGACAAGCACTGTATGTTTCCTGCCACATGTGGAAGACAAAAACAGACGGAGTCTACTTGGGAGGCAAAGGCAGACAGATCTCGATGAGTTTGAGTTCAAGGCCAACCTGGTCTACATAGTGAGTTCCAGGCCAGCTGGGGCTACAGGGAGACCCTGTCTCAAAAAGACAAAAACAAACAACCAGATGGAATCTGAAAGTTATGAGAGCAGTCTATGAAACTGTACAACCCAGTACAACTGATTAAGTAGAACCTTTGGATCTTGAAATTTTATGATTCTCTAAATAGAGAGTTATAGATGGAGCATCTTAGAATAAGAATGTGAGATTAAGTTAAAATCAGCATCATGGCGTCTAGAATCCTAGACTCCTATCACAGCCCATGAGAATCTATAGATTTGTTGTCTGGCTCCCAGGCCTTAGCAGGAAGATGAGGACATTAGACTTCCCTGCCTTTCCTCTTGACAGGGTTCAGCTTTGTGACAGGCTAATTGGGACCCTTTGTGTTTGATTGACTGACTAGGCCAGGTTCTGGCCAACAGTGCCACCATGTGGAGATGCTGAGAGCAAAGTGGCTTGGAAAGGACACTTGATGTCCCTTTGCACTTAAGGCAGGGTCCCTTCCAGGTATGATTATGGATGCATTTGATGATGCCTCCTCCAACCCCCAGGCATCTAGTGGCCTGGACTGGTTTTGCATCGTTGGTAGAGAAGTTGCATCACATAAACTCCTGCCTGCTATGTCTGCGTGACCCAGGTTAGACCCTATGGGAGATATAAGTGCCACTGTCCTTGAAGTGTAAGTCAGATGACATTTTAGTACTGGCTATATATACAAAGGAAATGAAGTCAATCTGCCAAAGAGACACCTGTGCTTCTATGCCCTCTACAGCACTATTCACAATGGCTAAGAAATGGAAGCAACCCAAGTGGCCATTGACTGATGAATGGATAAAGGAAATGTGGTACACTAGACCAAATCTTTCAGCCATAAAATGGGCATCACACTTATGACATGAATGGAACTGAGAATGGAATACAAAGGGAGCTAAGACAAGCCCTGCCATATGTGGAAGCTAAAAAAAGCTGATCTTAAAGTAGAAGGGGACAGCCCTGGAGGAGTCACCATTCTACTCTGATTCCCTCTCAGCGCCCCTTTGGTGCTCCCCATTGGCCAGAATTGCCCCAAGGGACACAATGGTATCCTTAGAGCCTGAGGTAGAGACTCACATATGGGTAGATTATGTGGACCCTGGTCCTAGGGAACAGGAACATGAGGTGAGGGGCAGGAGAGGGAAGGTCATCAGATGATTGCCTTATCCTTGGGCCACCATCCTCCTTGGTTGAAGGAGGCTGGGGCGTTGTGACTTTTTTTTTTTTTTTTTGGTCTTTTCCAGACAGGGTCTCCCTGTAGCCCCAGCTGTCCTGGAACTTGCTCTGTAGACCAGGCTGGCCTTGAACTCACAAAGATCCGCCTGCCTCTGCCTCCCAAGTGCTAGGATTAAAGGCGTGCGCCACCACGCCCGGCTTTTTTTTTTTTTTGCGTTGTGACTTTACACCTCCATTTTCCACCAATTCCTTCCCACCTTTCTACCTTTCTCATGCTTTGACTCCCAGGAAGTGTGATATTTATGTGTGCATGTGTGTGTTTGTGTGTGTGTGTGTGTGTGTGTGTAGCCACAGGTCAATCTTTGGTGTCATTCTTCAGGAACCATCCACCTTATTTTTTGAGACTCGTTGCTCACTGGGGCCTGGACTCACCCAGCAGGCTGGATGGCTGTGCCCCATTTCTGGGACTGCAGGTGCACAAGCACTGAACTGGGCAAAATGTGATGTTTTATTCCCCAGGATGGCAGCAGCCCCACAGCCTCTCTCCAAAATGCTTCCTATCAGCAGGCCTTCCTGATCTCCTGTTTTATGGAAGGAAACCAAGGCTGCATGAAGCCAAGTCTTCAGCCCTCCAACCTCAGAGGCCAATCTCCCTGTGAGTCTTATGTCCACCAGCCTAGTGGAGCCAGAGGAGCTAACAAAGTATTTGTATCTGGTCTCTCTAGGCTCTTCTGGCCCAGGGCTCAACAAATATCCTTATTTCTAGAATCTTTCACCTGCCCCCACGCCAGGAACTACCCTTAGTTCCCAGGCCATTAAGCTCCTTATATTGTTTCTTATCATATTGTTTCTTCCATCTTGCTGATTTGTTACTAGTACTGATGGTTGACTTTATGGTGTTTCAGGGTATATAATGTCTTTTCAATTTATGATATTTTTCAACTTGTGATGGGTTTATTGAGTTGCAACCTATTGTTACCTTCCTGATCTCATATGTTTTCAGTAGAATTATTCCTTTTTAACAATATTTTAATTATTATTTTTATTTTATGTGTATGAGTATATTGTCCGCATGTAGGTAGGTGCGCTTGTGTTGTGCAGTGCCCATGGAGGACAGAAGAGAGTATCAGATCCCCTAGAACTAGAGTTTCAGATCACTGTTAGCCACCATTTGGGTGCTGGGAATCGAACACCCAGGTCCTCTGCAAGAACAACCAGTGCTCTTAACCACTAAGCCATCTCTCCAACCCCAGACTTATTCCTTTTTTGAAGATTCGGTAGGACTTCTCACATATCTAATCCTGTCATCTGTGAAGAAAGAGGGGTTTATATTTTCCCTTCAGTGCCAGGCGACTTTCATTTCTTTTTCTGGTCTTGTTACCACGACTAGAAACTCCAGAACAATGTGGCATAGCATCTGTGAAAAGCTGGTATCTGCTTTGTTCTTGATATTAGGGGCCAAGAGTTCATGGTTTTGTTAAAATATTAGCCATGTGTTTTTCATAGGTGCCCTTTATCAAGTTTGAGGCTGTTCCCACTATTCTCAGTGTACAAAGACTTTGCATACCAATGTCAAAAATTGTCAGAGTTTTCTGTATTGATTGAGACAGTTATATCACTTTCATTTTTTTAGTCCACTTATGTACCATATCTGCCTATATTTATAACATCTCTGTCTATCTGTCTGTCTGTCTATCCATTCACCTATACATTCCTCTATCTCCTTCCCTTTTTGGTTTTACTATCTCCCCCACAGTAGAATCCAGTTTCCATGAGGGAAAACTTTGGCCTAGTTTTCTCATTGTTTTATGCCCAGTGCCTAGAATGGATCAGGAATGT
Source organism: Rhizomys pruinosus (assembly GCA_009823505.1). NCBI lineage: Eukaryota > Metazoa > Chordata > Mammalia > Rodentia > Spalacidae > Rhizomys > Rhizomys pruinosus. The sequence goes on along the minus strand of VZQC01010462.1, from coordinate 365,134 downwards.
TAGCATTTAATAAATCTGGAGAGATGGCTTAGCGGTTAAGAGCGCCGACCGCTCTTGCAGAGGACCCGGGTTCGATCCCCAGCACCCACATGGCGGCTGAGAGCCGTCTGAAGCTCCAATTCCAGGAGAATTCCAGTTCCAGGGGAATCCGAGACCCTCTTCTGAACTCCGCGGCATTGCACGACACGGTGCGCAGACTTGCATGCAGACAGTGCATTCATACACATACAGAAATAAATAAAATTAATAAAAAAATAAAGAAAAATAAATCTTCATTAGTAAAAATATATAAATCAATTTAAGTCAGCACTGGCAGTGAATCTTTCTGTGGAAGTAGAAGTATTTTTTTAGAGGAGATATTCTTTTTTTAAAATTTTATTTATTTATTTTTATGGTATGAGTGTACTGTCTGCATGTAGGTTGGTGTACCTGTGCCGTGCAATGCCTCAGAGGTCAGAAGAGGGAGTCGGATTCCCCTGGAACTGGAGCTAAAGACGGTTCTCAGCCACCATGTGAGTGCTGGGATCGAACCCGGGTCCTCTGCAAGAGCAGTCAGCGCTCTTAACCACTAGGCCATCTCTCCAGCCCCAGGAAGTAGAAGTATTTTGTATCTGTGCTGCCCACACCACCCCTAGCCACCATAGCCACTGTATATTCAAAGCGTGTCTAATGTGGTCAAGCAACTCAGCAGTGGATTTCAGCTTAATTTAAATGACTTTCTGCTTAGGCTTAAGCAACACCATATTGCTGGTGGACACTGGATGAGCCTGGGGTCTAAAGGGCTCTTGCTCTCTGACTTTAGAATGTGAGCTCAGCTTTGAGATCTTCCTGTCTCCGAAGCCTAGGAAGTTGCAGGCCCAGTTTGTTATGACCAGGAGGAAAACTACCCTGAGGACCTCACCTGGCCCAGGTGAGCCTCAGTAGGGGCAGGTTCAAGCTGGGCTCTGGAGGGACAGCAGTTGCCTTCACTGCATCAGAGCAGGGATTTGGCTGGCCCTGATCTCATTTCCAGCCCAGAGTTAAAGCCTGGGGAAGATTGTGACATTGGGGGAAAAAAAAATCCATGTCTACAGAAGATAGGATCTTACTGTCCTAGGCAGTGTTGTGTGATAAAGAATTCCAGAATGCCTCACCATCACAGCTTGCTGGTGGGCACACTATAGCCCAGAGAGGCTCCAATCTTGCCTCCTGACATAACACCTCAAAGTGTGGTCTGAATTTGAGACCTTGGAACCTCTAGACCCTCCATTTCACCCTGTCACCCTGTCTCATCTCTCTGCTTCTCTGATTCTCTTTCTCATTCTGATGGGTTATAACTTCCTTCTCCCCACCCCTTGCATTCATTAGTCCATCTTTCTTTAGCAGAATACCAAAGGAAAGAGGTTTATTTAGTTCTAGTCTGGAAAGCTGAAATTCCAAAATCAGGCAGCCCATCTGCTTGGCCTCTGGTGAGGGCAGATGGAATCATAGGAGGAGGATATGTAGGAAGAGATCTTGCTGAAAATCAGGAAGCTAGAGAGAGTGGAGGATTTTAAAATAATCACCTCAGGAAAGCAACCAGGGTCTAAGCATCTTCATCATTTCTAAATGCCAATGAATCAGTTACTTCCCACTAAGCCCAACCTCTTGAAATTTAAAAACTAAACTTTTTTTTTGAGACAGGAGCTCACTTCATAGTTCAGCCTGGCCTTAAACATGCAATATTCCTGCCTCAGCTTCCTGAGTGCTGGAATTACAAGTGTGCTCCACCATGCCCAGCTGACACTGTTGGTTTCTCCTTTTGAGACATTGTGGTCAGAGACAACTCGTTATGTGCTGAGATTACAGGAGCTGGTTTAGACCCCACTTCTTGACACTCCCCAATAATGCCACATGGAGAGTTCAGCTTCCAACTGGGGGACACACTCACTCAATATTCAACTGTAACCTCACTCCCAGGACTTTCCTCTCAATTTTCCTCTCCCTGTGTACCCATTCTGGACCTTCCCAGAGAAGACAAAAGAATTCAGAGAGGAGCCTGGGGAGATAGCTCAGTTGGTGAAGTGCTTTCTGTGCAAGCATGAGAACCTAAGTCCAGATTCTAAGCACCCTCGTCAAAAACCAGATGTAGTTGCAGGAACTTATAGTCCTGATCTCTAAAGGAAACACGTGGATCCCTGGGGCTCAAAAAAAGTGGATGGCTCTTGAAGAAAGACATATAAGGTATGCCTTTGCCTTTTGAAAGCCCACTCACCCACGTTTATGAGTGTGCATACGAGTGTGCATGTGTTCTCTCTCTCTCTCTCTCTCTCTCTCTCTCTCTCTCTCTCTCTCTCTCATCCTATCTTGGCTCTATGTGCAGGTATGTGCTGTTCTGATGCTTCTACCCCACCCCCACTCCTTCCTTTCCCTTCCAGGATGATTTTGCCTTAGGAAGGTTTTCCGAGTCCATGGACAGACTGAAGCTAGGAAAACAGTCTGGGGAGTTGGGAAAATTCCAGCCTGGGGTGGTGCTGTCGTTGAGCTGAAAGAAGCTGACCCTGCAGGAGTGGTGTTGCTTCCTGGAAGATTCTGCTAAGTAACCACTAAACTGACAGGTAGACAGGCTTTATTAATTTAAAATTTTATTTATTCATTTTAACACATACCTAAGATGGCATATATTTATGAGGTATCATGTCAATTTGTTCTTCAGTATAACATAATGGTCAAATAAGACTTGCACAAGGGCAAAAGCTGTAGGATCTTGCTTATTTGTTAAAGGTAGATAATATCTGGGATTACTGACAGATATAGAGGAATAAGCTTTACAAAGAATAAGTTCTACCTGTTTGTTTAACCAAATTTAAACTCCCATGGGTAGTGCGAGATTCTCCTACCCATTCTCTTCCTGGTCTCCGAGGGTCTGCAAAATCGGAGTGAATGAGGCTGAAAGGAGAGCCTCTGATCCCAGGCTGGGATGTCAAGATCCTGCTTGAGACAGGTGGGGACCTACAAGGCAGGATCTCAGGGAAACCTGAAAGGAGACCTCATATCCTGTCTTCAGATAGACCCAGAAAGGGGAACAAACAGACACAGCTACTGCAGTGGTTGGTATTGACTGTCAACCTCACAGAAGCTGGAATCCCCCAGAACAAGGCCCCCTGTGCAGGCCTGTGGGGAATTATCTTGATTACATTAATTGAGGCAGGAGGATCACCCACTGCGGCACCATTCCCTAGGCAGGGGATCCAGGACTGTATTTGAGTGGAGCAAGCGAGCTGAGAACAAGCAGACGTGCATTCATTGCTTTCTCCTGACTATGGATGCAATGTGACTAGCTACTTCAGGCTTCCACTGCCTTGACTTACTGGCATGTTGGGCTGTGCCTTGAATAGTGAGCTGAAATAAACCTTGTCTCTCTTAGGTTGCTTTAAAAATGCTTTGCGACACAGGTGCACAAAACTACATGCAGACAGTACATTCATACACATAAAAAAACATAAAAAAATAAAAATAAAAAATGCTTTAATCATGTATTTGTCTGTGTGGTATGTGCACCTGCATGTGGGTGCCTGAGAAGTCCAGGAGTATTGGGTCTCCCTGGAGTTGCAGTTACAGTCAGTCGTGCACCACTTGGCCTGGGTGCTGTGAACTGAACCTTGGTCCTCTAGAAGAGCAGAATACATTCTTAACTGCTGAGCCATCTCTCTGCTCCCCAACCCTTTAAAAAGGAGATTGATGTATTATTTTTATTTTGTGTTTGAGTGTTTTGCCTGCAAGTGCATCATATATGTGCAGTGTCCTCAGAGGCCAGAAGAAGCGATTGGATCCCCTGGATCTGAAGCTACAGTTATGAGCCTCTGTGTGAGTACTGGGACCCAAAACTTGGTTCTCTGAGAGAGCAGAACTGCTCCTAACCACTGAGTCATCTCTTCACTCCCCAGCCTCCCTCTTCAGTTGCTTTTGTCAGGATATTCTATCACAGCAACAAAAAATAAGCTGACACTTACAAACAGGGGTGTTCAGCTGTTCCCCCTGATATAAGGATGAATGCCCAATTCTCCTCCCCTCTGACTGTACCGGCCAGAAACAATCCTCACTTCACAATAAGAGCACTGGAGGGCTGGAGCGATGGCCTAGCAGTTAAGAGCGCCGACTGCTCTTGCAGAGGACCCGGGTTCGATCCCCAGCACCCACATGGTGGCTGAGAACCATCTTTAACTCCAGTTCCAGGGGATCTGACTCCCTCTTCTGATCTCTGCGGCATTGCATGACTCGGGTGCACAGACCTACATGCAGACAGTACATTCATACACATAAATAAATGAATAAATAAAAAATTAAAAAATATATTTAAAAAAAAAGAGCACTGGAGACTCCAGTATTTTCCCGATGCCAGGGCAAGCCACACTATACAGCATTCCTATATTCCCAGGGAGGCTTTGCCTTAACTCTACACTTTCTTGCTTGCTGTGGGCCTTCTGTCTGATAGAGTTCTGACAGTTTCTGCTGTTTCTGTGGAGGGATGGGAGGTTGGTACTCTCTGCCCCTGTATTTTGCTCTCCCTGTGATCTTTGAAAACTTGTTTGGAGGTTCTGGGAGGAGAGTGCAGCTACTTATATATCCTTGACTGAGGAGCAGGTCTCCTCTGTCAGGGAAGATCATCTTCTCTGAGCAAGTAGACAATTTGGTGGGGAGAACACATAAGTGATGAAGAAGGAAGGGGACACCTCTCTAAACAGCCAATCAGCTGGATCAATGGAGTGACATGTACCCACCAAGTCATCCTCCTAACCACTGTGTTCTTTTTTGTGTTTATTCCGCTGGTGGTTTGTTGAACTTCTTGGGTTTTTTTTAGATAGTCTTACCATGTAGCCCACTTGGGGCCTAAAATTGAGATCCCTTTCTGGGCATGGTGGCGCACACCTTTGATCCCAGCACTCGGGAGGCAGAGGCAGGCGGATCTCTGTGCGTTCAAGGCCAGCCTGGTCTACATAGTGAGTTCCAGGACAGCTGGGGCTACAGGGAGACCCTGTCTCAAAAATACCAAAAAAAAATTGAGATCCCAGGTGTGTTTCACCACACGTGGCAACTCCTGTGTCCTGTTCTACCTCACTTCACCCTGGCTTTCCCAAGATGATGCTATTCGGAGAATTTGGGCTCTCTCTCTCTCTCTCTCTCTCTCTCTCTCTCTCTCTCTCTCCCCTTCCCTCTCCCTCTCACCCTCTCCCCCCCCATCCCTACCAGGCACTGAGGGATAATTGTATGAAATAATAAGTAAAGAACTATTGATAAATACAGCAATTTGAATAGACCTCAAAGGGTAGAGATGGTTCTGAGAGGTTACAGAAGGTGTAATTCTGTTCTCACAGTATCCTTGAAGAGGATCCTGAGGCGATGGAAATATGAACGTTTTGGCCGTGGTGGCCTCCATACTTTTCTTCATGTATGTAGAAACTGCACAACTAAACAAACCCCAGTGAGTGCACTCCACATGTCACTGTTACATCAATGCCAGGTTTCTGGCTCACACATTGTCTGTAGTTATATAAGATATCACTATTTGGAGCCAACGGGTAGAGTGTACAAGGGTCTCTCTATCATTCTAAATGTATGGCACCGTTTTCCTTTAGTATGTGGTGGCAGAATGGCAGCACAAATTCTGAGAAAAGGAATTTTGTGGTTCATGGCATCATCAATGCAGAACTGTTTAAACATATCTACCTTGGAGCTGAAGTCCAAGTTACACTGACCAGGACACAGAACATCCCTGGCAAGATGGGACCAAGATCGGCATAGGGTGGTGGTGATTGCCATGCTCCAGGAGAGTCAGCATCCTTGAAGGCAAGATGGAGCTCCACGCTGAAAAGGCAGCCACAGCAGGTCTGTGTGCACTGCTCAGGTGGAGCCTATGGCTAGAAACTGTTGGGATGAGCCTGGGCATGGTGACGCATGCCTGTAATCCCAACACTCCAGGTGGAGGCAGGAGGATCAGGAAGCCAGCCAGGGAGATGCCGTAGCCCACCTCAAAAACTTGATTCGATAGGCCTTAACCTATATGACAGAATGCATGAAATCTGGTGGGAGGGATATGAAGGGGTGCAGATAGGGGAGGGGGTAAATATGATTAAGATGGGAAGAAGGAGAGGATTGGGGATATAGGCATATAACTTAGTTGTTAGAGTGCTTGCCTAGCGTGTACAAAGCCTTGGTTGTGGTCCCTACTACAGCATAAAATGGTACAGTGGTGCACTTCTAAAATCCCAGCACTGGGGAAGTAGAGGCAGGAGGATCAAAAGTTCAAGGTACTGGGGGCTGGAGAGATGGCTCAGCAGTTAAGAGCGCTGGCTGCTCTTGCAAAGGACCTCGTTTGATTCCCACATGGCAGCTAACAACCATCTGTAATTCGAGTTCTAGAGGAGTCTGATGCCCTCTTCTGACCTCCAAAGCCAGCAAAACAAAGAGGGGAAAGAATGGAAAAGGAAGAAAAGAAAAAGAAGGGCTTGCTATGCTATGCTATGCATTACATGGTTCACCAAAGGGGGCAGAGCCCCGGGTTTCAAGGTTGGAGTATATCTGGGGGACAGAGGCCATGAAGTTTGTGGATGGGTTGGTGACTCACAGCAGAGCTCCTTTTAATGCCACTGTGCACTGTGCACTGCTCAGTCAAGGTGTGCTGAGCAGTGAAATGAAGATAACCCCTCCCAGAGGTGCACCTGGGGAGACTGAGCCTGAGACGCTCCTTCTGACTGCAGAAACATTGTGGGACCCAGAGGTGAGATCATGTCTACCACCCCCTTTCACAACAGAAGGGTGGGAAGCTAGCCCACCACAGCACAACAGGGTCTCTGGAAGCTGTATCTGGAGTCTGGATATTGTCCTGTAAAGACAATTTAATAAAAATTTTGCACAAAGGAAAATAAAACCAACACATTTTTAACACTCATCTCCCAGAGGATACAGTGTTGTGTGCATTCATTTTGGGGTGTGTGTGTGTGTGTGTGTGTGTGTGTGCACATGTGTTTGCCCTAACCCATGTATGTATGTTTTTCCTGCCAAGTCCCCTTGTCATCTGTTCCAAGTTAAATCCTGAGGTGAGTACTGCCCTGACAAAGGGTGCGTATTTGCATGCTGGCTGGGATAGTGGTCACAGACTGTGGCCTGGATGCTGGTTGGGCAGCTGGCTCTTCTCTCACTGACCAGCAGAGGGCAGCCTGGCCATGCAGAAACTGGGCCTCCTTTGTAATGGCTGGGCTCAGCTTCCCAGGCTTGGTAGTGTAAGCCCCAGGGCGGGTATTCATTCTCTCTCTCTCTCTCTCTCTCTCTCTCTCTCTCTCTCTCTCTCTCTCTCTCTCCTCCTCCTCTTCCTCCTCCTCCTCTCGTCTCCTTTCCACTCCTCCCCTCTCTTCTCTCCCCTCTCTCTCTCCTCCCCTCTTTTCCTCTCTTCCCTCTCCCCTTTCTCATTTCTGTCTCCCCCTTCCCCTCTGCCCCCTTTCATCTCCCCCCTCATCCTACTCCTCTTTCTGCCCCCTCCCTCCTCCCTTCTTCTTCTCTCCTCTCTCCCTGTCACAGCCATGAGCTCATTCTGTCCAAGGTTGGCAGGCTGGGTGGGTTCATTTCTCCTCACACTCTCATTTCAAATGACTCATTCGTGGTTTTGCCTTCTCCCCCAGGGAGACCCCTGCCCCAACCTTCTCAATTAGGCAATATTTCCTGATAAGTGGCCCCTTGCCCCACTCCTCCCAGACCACCCCAGATTGGGTCCCCCCTCCGAAACTTCAGCAAGTAGCCTCCCCAGCTGGATCCTCCCATACCCATAGGGAGGACCAAGCTTCCCACCCTAGCCTCATACCCAGAGGGGCCAGAAGTGAGTAGGTGTCCACTGGGAGAGCAGAGCTGGGGCTCCCAGCCCTCTTGCAGAGGCTCTCCCTCATCCATCCAAACCATTCTCTCTCTCTCTCTCTCTCTCTCTCTCTCTCTCTCTCTCTCTCTCTCTTGACAGAGTCTCACTATATAGCCCTGGCTGGCCTGGACCATGAACCCACAGAGATCACTGGCTTCTGCCTCCCAAGTGCTGGGATTAAATGTGTGTGCTGCCATACCTGGCTGTTTCTCATATTCTTATTCTCTCTAACCCATCATTTATCTTTATCTTTCTCCAATTCTTTTAGTCACACATTCTTTTCCTCCCTGTCATTCTGTCCATATGTCTCTCCTTCACTTTCTTCTCCTCCTTTAGGTTGTCTGTCATTCTGTCTCCCTCCAGTACTCCTGAGAATTCTTTTTTTTTATTTTATTTATTTCTGTATGTGTATGAATGTACTGTCTGCATGCAAGTCTATGCACCCATGTCGTGCAATGCCGCGGAGGTCAGAAGAGGGTGTCGGATTCCCCTGGAACTGGAGTTCTCCTGGAATTGGAGTATTCAGACCGTTCTCGGCAGCCATGTGGGTGCTGGGGATCGAACCGGGGTCCTCTGTAAGAGCAGTCGGCGCTCTTAACCGCTAGGCCATCTCTCCAGCCCCCTGAGAATTCTTTCTGTCTCTTAGGCCTTTGTTCAAAATCCCCCCCCCCCCAGTTTTGGGAAGCCCTTCAAAAGGTGTTAACAAGCTTCAGAGCCTCTCACCATGACTGGACACTGCTCCAGTGCTGGCCCAGCCACCCACCCGAGACCTGCTCCAGCTGCTCCGGGTCCTGAGATAACCCGTTTCCATGAAGAAAGCTCAGCTTTGCCAGATGGAAGTCTTCTACTTGGAGGACTCTTACTGCAGCATAGAAGGAAGCCATCCTTCAGATCCCCATTCCCCAGACCTGGAGGCAGAAGGATATTGCCAACTTTGGATTCCAGACCTGTCTGAAATAGCCAGACCCCTCTATTTAGCTGCATCAAGGAACCAGCTCTTAAAATGAACAGAGATAAAGAAATGGGCTTTCCAATGGGCATGGTCCTAACCCAAGCCCCAGCTTTTTTCTTGCCTGATGTCCACATTTTCAGTCATGAAGCTGAGAGGATTGTGCTTACTTAGACTTTGGGACCTGGGAAAAGGCCTATACCATACTTATCCAAGCACCTAGACCCAGTAGCTTTAGAGCAGCCCTCCTGTCTACAGACTACAGCAGTTACTGTCCTACTGGTAAAGGAGACCTTGGGTCAAGACTTAAATCTAACACCCTCCCCATGCATTGGATACCCTCCTTTGGGGAGCAAATGAGCGATGGATGTCAAATACCTGTGTCAGTACCAGAGTCTGCTCCTTGATCAGCCCTGTCTCACCATGTCAGTCATTCAGACCCTCAACTGGGCAGCAGTGATGCCTGACCATAACCCAGAGGTGCACATCCATGACTGTGAGGATCTGCTGGACATAACCCAGAGGTACACATCCATGACTGTGAGGATCTGGTGGACATAACCCAGAGGTGCACATCCGTGACTGTGAGGATCTGCTGGACATAACCCAGAGGTGCACATCCATGACTGTGAGGATCTGCTCATCCATCCATCCATGGACATTTCCCAGGTTGGTTGCCCAGACTTTCAAGACACCCCCTTCCCTGAGGCAGACACCAAATCGTTCATGAATGTAAAGTTTTGTGACAGAGGGGACCAGGAAGGCCAGAGCCACTATGACCCATCAGGATGCCCCAGAGATCTCCACACAAAAGGCTGAACTGATCACCCTCCCCCAGGCTCTACACTGGGAAAAGGATAAACAGGTCAACATCCTTACAGACAGCAGATGTACCTTTGCTACCCTTTCATGTCCATGCCAAGATCTACAAGGAAAGATGATTCTGACACTCCCATGGCAGAAGGCCAAGTGACCCAGTGGGCTACCAGACTCCCTGTTCAGCACTCCTGCTCCTAGAAAATGAAAAAGGACCCCTGCCAGACTTCAGCCCTTGGATGCCTTCTTGTGGAACAGCTTCATCCAATGACCCACCTGGGTGCCACCAAACTGACTGACCTACTTTCTGGTATTTGTGGACACTCTCTCCAATTAGGCGGAGGCCTTTCCCTCATGATGGTAGAAAGTCTCTTACATAAGAGAATTCCTAGGTTTGGGCTGCCTTTGTCATTCGGCTCCGACAATGCTAAATTAATCTTAGAGACTGGTAAAAACTGGCTCAACTTTCTGCCCGTGGTCCTCCTCCAGGTTAAATGTTGTCCCTATAAGGTGGGTTTCACCCCTTATAAGATTATGATAAGAAGGATCCCTCCTCACTGGGTGTGGTGCTGCACGCCTTTAATCCCAACACTCTGGAAGTAGAGGCAGGCAGATCTCTGTGAGTTCAAGGCCAGCCTGGTCTACAGAGTGAGCTCCAAGCCAGCTGGGACTAAAAGGGAGACCCTGTCTCAAAAATACCAAAGAAGGAGGAGGAGGAGGAGGAGGAGGAGGAGGAGGAGGAGGAGAAGAAGAAGAAGAAGAAGAAGAAGAAGAAGAAGAAGAAGAAGAAGAAGAAGAAGAAGAAGCCAACTCCTTCCTCTACTACCTAGACTAAGGGACTCTATTCTGAATAATTACTGATCAGTATCTCCAGTCTCTCCATCAGGTCCAGGCTGCTCCACTCCATTCTAATGTGTGAGAAATCTTCCTGGTTCCCTCCTCTACACTCTGACACCTGTTCTTCTCTTGGGTTCAATGATTGGGCTTTGTCTAATTAACTAGTTGTTAAACTATCAAACAACAGATAGCCTCTGTCAAATTAATGTATCTGAGAGCCAAATACAACACCCTGACGATATTGAGTCAAGGCTTTGACTCTGCCCTAAGACCAGTGGGGACTGAAATGGCAAAACTAACTCCATTTTGTTCCGTCTAACTTTTGCTTCACCCTGTGTTTTTGCTCAGCCATTCCCACTGCAGCCAGCCTTGCAGAATGCCTCATGCAGGTAGTTTCAGGGAGGACACTGTTTATACAATACTGGGAAACTTACAAGTAGCCAGGTAGCATGTACAAATAGCACATCTCCCTACCAGCTATACCTGCACCCCCGTGGAGCCCATTGTTTTTGCATTCTAAGAAATTTGTTTTTTCCTAACCAGAACTTTTTGTTAACTGACAACCTCTCTGTTAACTCACCTGCCCCTGGTCTGGTGTAACTATGGTGAACTGATGTAGCTATGTTATTGGCTTTGCCCTTGGCATGCTGTAATTACAGTTTTAAACTTTAAAAACACTGCCCTGCTTCTCCTGGGAGTCAAGAGTTCTTTTAGACATTAGCCCCGTCTCTGACTGCCAGCTATTAGTAAAGGACTTCTAATTGGACCATCACTATGTGGCGTTCCTCTGTGTATCTCACTTGGTATTACAGAAGCATTGGTGGCTCACTCAATTCTGAATGCTGGGTACACAGAACAGGACAGACCCCACCTCCTTAACTGCTTTCTGCTGTTGCTCATCTGTGGAATTTCTGCCTACTGTTGACTGTCTACTTATATCATGTACCTGGAACCAGGGAAATGATGGCAGGATAGCTTTGGATCTCATGGAATTCTCCCTTAAGTGGAGCTGAGCTAAGGCAGCATCATTATCTGACTACCCCTTTCCCCAGAAGCCTGTTCTCAGTGCAGCCCAATGACACTGCACCCCCTTCCCCAGCCCCGGCCAGGAACTGGCACAAGTCCAGAGCCTGAATCCAGTAATCTTGGAAAGATCCAGTCATTTCCTTTCCTGCCATGCATGACCACTCTAGTAAAAGGCCTTTGGGGAAATCTGGGACGGCCCTTCTCCAAGGGGGACTGGCCTCCCCTTCATTTGGGGGTTCTGGCCCTATAAGTGATCTCTGACCTGGGGATCCATCAAGAGACTATTTGGCTTAGACTTTTGCTGTCTTGACCAGTAACAAAGTGGCATCTGGCCTCTGCCCCTGTATTTGGATAGCTACACAGGCCTAGGTGGCCATGATGAGTGATGATGAGCCTCCCAGTCCCATATCCCCAAATGTAACCAGGTGGCCACTTAGCCATCTTCCAGAGCACGTATATGGAAATGAATGGCCTGCCCTAGAAGGCGGTCCCTCCCACTCTATGCAAGCAGGGAGATTATCTGCACTGGGGGGAGAGAGGAGGGTGGGAATGAAAGACCAGGGAAGGTGGAAGGAGGGACAGAGGAAGGGATATGCCTCCCTAACCTGCTGCATACCCTTGAACAGAGGGGTTCTGCCACACTGCCTGGGCTCCATTTACATTCTGAGGGCTTACCAAAAGCTCTTCCAAAGGAATTCACTTTCTACCTTCTCTGTGGCTCCTGCAGAATTTAGCCACTGCATTTTGACCAGTAGCAGAAAAGCCCTAGAAAACCCAGTTTGCAAGGACCTCTTCTCTCTTACAGCTCCCTCCCCATTGGTTCCTCCTGCTGCCAGCTCTCTATTCTCACCCTGTCTACAGCAGGGACAGGAAACAGATAGGTAAGTGTGCCAGACCTTCTTCAGAGCATGCGCCCTATGCATCCCTGTGCTGGGCTAGTGGTGATAGACTGGGCAGATTTGGAGGGGCTGGCAAGCTCCAGTGCTCCCTTGGGAAAATGTGGGCAGGGCAGAGCTCCTGAAGAGTCTCAAGAGTCCACGAGGGATACTGGGTAGCGGCCTTCACTTCCCACTATTGCTCTGGGTGAGGCAGCATTCAGAGAATACTGGGCTGGAGGCTTGGGGGGTCCCTGGCACAGGTCTTCAGAGGCTTGGTGAGGGTGGGGCCGCTGGTAGCATCCTCTCCATCTGCTGATATCTTTCCAGCAATGGGAACGGAAGGTCTGGGTAGCCCTCCTAGACCCTCATGGTCAGCTCTGGCATCACCCTATGTTGGGCATGGGCCCTGCTACCCAAACGCTCTGGTCCCCTAATAGATTTCTGGGTGAATCTGTGCCAGAGCTTTGAGTTGGAGCTTGGTAGGTCATTCAGTGATAGGCTGCCCTCATTCCCCATTGTCATCACACCTACCCCCACCAGTGAAGAAAGCAGAACCTCTCCTAGCCTTACAATGGCTAGTCATCCTTATTAAGACCCCATTTCCAGGCTGGACGAGCCAGGACTGAAAGCAAGCCTTTCTGCTCCTCCCCAGCCACTGCCTACTTCCTCAGGACTCACTGGGTGGCCTGGGTGACAGCTCCACTCTCCCTGGAAGGGAGATCTGTATCGCCTGTGGCGTGCCTGGCGACACACTCGTTTACAATCTCACACATCATTTTTCTTGGAAGCAATCTCATGCTTTTAAACATGTCATCGCTCAGGGTCTCTGGTACCCTGCCTCTTCCCAGGATTGGGAGCCAGACCTCCAGATGGAAGTCTCTATGATGCTGAGGCCCCAGAACCGGGGTGGAGGGGGGTGCCGGGGTTGCCTTCTGAGTTCCTTTTGCTGCAGAAGCACCACTGGGTGGCTAAGCGAGGTGTGAAGAGATGAGATTATAGGAAGGGGTCCCAGGAATGGGGAGTGATGTGAGTCTGGTCACACCCCGTGGGAAAGCAGAGCACAGGCCTCAACGTCATTTTGCAACTCAAAGAGACACTGCTCAGTGGAGTTCGATGGGCTTCATTCAGATAGGGAAACCAAGGCCCAGAGAGGAAGTGATGAGCCCGCCTCACCCAGCCATAAACACACAAGGCATACCCATTGGGAGCTCTTCTAGCAAGACAGGGCATATTCACTTGGGTGGTCTACACCCACAGGAGTGACCTGCTTGGCTCTGACATCTGGGGAAGCAGATGTGATTTTTGCCCTTCTATTTCCCCCTTTACTTTCCCTCTGAGCACCCTTCCCATGACAAGGGCCAAGCAGATTTGCATAGCTAGAGAACCCAGCCTCCTGGAGGGGCTCCAATCCTCAAACATGGAAGTCTTTGATCCAGAAACGGCCCTTCCAAGTTCAAAAGGTGCTGGTTGGTAGGAAGACTTGCCTTCTAGGGAGGGAAGCTGTTCTCTGCAAGCCCAGGTCAGGGAGGCCCATTGGTTGTTATTGCCCCCTGAGCTTTAGTAGACTGGCTTGGGTGTGTGTGTGTGTGTGTGTGTGTGGCAGTGGTGGTGGGGAGGCATAGACGTGGATCTTCAGAACAGATGGTTAACATACAGTGCACACCTACCGGCCCCAACCCTGCAGCCTATTCACCAGCATTTGGATGTCCCTAAATACAGTCCCATTTAGGGCACTTGTGTCCAGGGGACTTGTAGGAAGTCTCCTGGGTGTCCTGGGCATTTGCATTTCTTTGCATTTTAGTTTAGGTTTGACTTAGATGACAGGGTCCACGAAGATGAGTTACTGGCCTGCTCTGGGCTTCCAGACACACGAGACGCCTTCCTGGCCAGCAATCCCCTTCATCCTCCATCCTCGAGGGACGTGGATTTGAGGACAGAGACTCTGGGAGTCAGAAGTTCCCAAAAGACCAGATCACCAGTCTCCTGGTTCACGTCCGCCACAGTGCTCCTTTGCGGGAGTGTCTTTTTCGGTTTCCTCCCCGACGGGTCTCGTTTTTTGTTCCATCTTCTCATCAAGTTTCTCGCGGAGCAGCCACAGAACCCCAGCTTTCAGCAGAGGCCACTATGGCCACATCTGTTGCAAGCTGGACTCACGCCCGCACTCTGTAACCCTGCCGCCCGGGCCACCCAGCCAGCACCCCTCAAGCATAGCCCCGGTCTACCCTGCTCGCTCTCCGGGCCCCGGGCCCCGGTTCCCATTGCGCCGAACACCCGCCCTCCCCGCGGCGCGCCCCACACCCGCCCCACGAGTGGAGCGGCCGGGCAGCCGCGCCGGCGGGCGAGCGGCTCGGGTTTCGGCCCGCCCCCGGCGCCGGCGTGACCCCTCCTCCGGGCCGCGGGCGGGCCGGGCCCAGCTGGCCGGCGCCCCGCCCAGCGGCCGCGGTGCGGACCCTATAAGAGGGCGGCGGCCACGGCGCGCCGTGCGCGGAGCCGGGAGCGCGATGGTCAGCCGCCGCAGCGCGGCAAGATGCTGGATGGGTCCCTTCTGGCGCGCTGGCTGGCCGCGGCCTTCGGGCTGACGCTGCTGCTCGCCGCGCTACGCCCTTCGGCCGCCTACTTCGGGTAGGTGCCCTCGGCGGAGCGCCGCGCGAGGGCGGGCGAGGGCGGCGGGGCTGGGCCGGGGGCACAGAGCCCGGGCCGCGCCCGCCAGGTGCTCAGCGAGGCGGACGGGTGGCCTGGAGTCGGTGGTTGGCAGCGCGCGCACCGGGGTCCGCGGGTCAGCGCCCCCCGTGCGCCTTGGGGCGTAGGGTCGATGTCCCCGACGGGCTTGCGCGGGGCCGCGATCCTCGGTGGCTCTGAAGTCGCCGCCGCCGCCGCCGCCGCCGCCTTAGGCCGCGGTGTTCCTGCCAAAAGGCTGGAGCCACCCTGGTCCCTGCCCACCGCCCCCCTTTCTCTCCTGGAGCAGTTAATTTAACAACAACAGAAAAACACGTACAAAATCCAGATGTTCCCTGCACTGAGCCCCAAAGGGGGGAAAAGCCCTCCAAGCTGGAGAAATTTATTTTTCTTGCGCTTTCTTCTGGCGCACGGCCGGGCCGGGCCGGGACCTCGGCCCTTGGGAGCGCGTCTGGGAAACCTGGCCCGGGTGGTGGGTGCAGCCGCTGGCCCGTGGGGCCGCGGTCTGCGCTCTCCCGCCTCTGCCCTAGCAGTTTGCGGCGTTGTTGTGCGCGTCTCTGCCTTTCCTTCCCTCGGTCCCTCCCTCTTGAGTCTGTTTCCTAGGTCTGGGATGCCCTAACCCAGCGATCCTTAGAGAGACACTCTTTGCACTTTGAGCTCCCTGAGGTCCAGGGTGGCACTGTGGGAGGCAGCGCCTCAGCTTTCTTCGCCCTCCCTGCTTCTCTCCGTTGCACTGTTCCTTGAAGGACAGGGTCTGCCCCTCGGGTCGCAGCTCCGGTCCTGGGGCTCCGGGGATTGCTCCTGGAGCCGCCGCCTCCGTCCGTCACCTGTTCCTTGCCTCTGGCCCGGGTGCCCCGCGCGCAGCGGCGTGGCCGGCAGAGGGCCCCGTTGGTTCAGGAATCTGGCACCCGCTAGGGCAGGGAGAGGCCGGCTGGGCCGAGGAGCACTGCAGGTGTATCCTGTTCTCAAAGAAAATAAAATATTTTCATGGGAAATTTTCCCTTTGTGGTTTTCTTTCTCTTCTGTCTGTCCATTTCTCCTGGATTGTCTTCCAGGGTCAGCTCCATGTCTCGGTTCCCAGGGTCCCCCCACTCTGGCACTGTCCTGGCGTATACTTCTTCTGGGCCTTGGCCTGGCATGCCCCTACAAGCCGTATGTGCAGCCGAGTCTCACCCGCGGGCAGGAGGGAGGGCCGAGGACGGCCGTCTGGCCACAGGCCCACGGCGAGTCACAGCTGCCCGTCAGCCAGCTGTGCCTTCCTCTTTCTCCTGGCCCAGCCAAGAGACTCTGCTCACCAGGCTTCTGACACGCCCTGGGCTTGCATGGGCGGCCACTCTACTCTGCTCCTTCTGGGATTTCTGTGCAGACCTTGTGGCCCCAGGATTTGGATCCCGCAGATAGTGGGACTGGGGTTCAGGTTGCTCTCACTGAGCAGTCTCTGAGCTTTGGGAAAGCCCTCTAGGTTTGCTACTTAGGAGCCTCGTGTACCCTTCAGTTCGACTGCAAGGTTTAAGTCCAGGCTGGCTGACTCCGGAGCAGGTACTTGAGGACATCAGTGCTGCTCCAGCTTGAGTCAACCCCAGCTCAGTTCTCTGTCCCAAAGGACCCCTGAAGGATACCCCAGAGAGCTTGCGGATGCATCTCTCCTGTAGCTGCCCTGAGGACTGCTGGTGAGGCTGAGGGAAGGACTCTGACAGAACAGAGATGGGCAGAGTGGGCACCATGGGCACCTGTTGAACCAAGAGCCAGAGGAAGCCCGGGGAAGCCAGGTGGGCTGGCTAACTCAGGTTTCTATGGTGTTGATTCCTGAGGAATGTGTGTGAGTGTGTGTGTGTGTGTGTGTGTGTGTGTGTGTGTGTGTTGGGGGCAGAAGCCATGCCCTAGGCTGTTTTGTGTTCAGAAGTTCCACCCATGTCTCAACCAAGGAAAGGGATGAGCCCCCAGACCCTAAAAGGCCTGGCAGACTTGGAGCTGGAAGAGGGAGCCTGAGAGTGAGGCTGTGAGAATGGGGTGTGTTGGAGTGTCCCTCCCCAGCCGGACTGGAGAGGGAGCAGGGAGAAGGAGCTGGAATCTGGGGCTCTCCTTTCCCTTCCCCCTCTCCAAAGCTCTGCCTGGCACGGAGGCTCCCAGGCAGGAACGCGGCTCCAGTTACAGCCCAAGAACCCAGAGAGGAGAGGCTGGCCCTGGGGAGGGGTCACGTGGCTGAGGGAGCCCTCCCTCCCCTCTCCCCGAGCTGCAACCCAACCCTGCCCGCTCAGGCCGCCCTTCCCTTCTAGAGGCCTCCGGCCACCCTGCCTCTGGACCCCTCCAGGCTGGCCACCAGCCATGGGGAAGGGGCTCCCTTCTCTACTTCCCTTGGCTCAGCTCTTCATCCTAACCTGATCAGCAGGTGACATTTCCATTAGTTTCTCCCAGAGCTGCAGCAGCTTGTGTTCCTGAGGTTACTTGTGGGTTGGAGGCACACCTAGGTCCTCACCTGGAGGCTTGCCAGAGTGTGTTCCAAGCTTTGCTTCCCTCATCCCCTGCCCCTCTTTGGGAACTGACAGGTGAGAGGATGGGTCTGAGGGCATGAGCAGCAGAAGTCTGGAACAGGTATGTGAATTTATTTCCCTGCTGGGCTGCAGGGGCATCTAAGAAGGGAAGCCCCAGGCAACATGGGGATGAAGGTCAGGGGCTGCAGCATCGAGCCAGCCCCTCGAGCCTGCCCTTCCAGCCCAGCCCTTGGGAGTTTCCACCTTGGTTTCTTTAAAAAAGTAGGAAGTTGCACTGTAAACCTTAAAGCTGCCTCATTTCTCTGTTTTGGCCATATCTACCTTCTGAAAGGCACTCTGGGTACTTGGGACAACTGTGGACTGTGTGGGGCCAAGTGGTGTCAGGGCCTCTGAAGCCTTCTTTTTGTTATTGACTATAACTCAATCCCATGAAACTCCCCTGGCTTCGTGGTTTGGGGTATATTCACAAGACTGTACAGCCATCACCACTGTCTAATTCCAGAACATTTTCCTCACCCCAGAAACCTCATGCCCACTTAGCAGTCACTCCCCACTCCCCTCCCTCTAGCCCCCTGGCAACCACTAATCTTCCTGTCTCCACGGATTTTCCTATTCTGGACGCCTCGTAGAAATGGAACCATGTGCTCTGTAGCCTTTGTGTCTGGCTTCTTTCACTTGGTGTCATGTTTTTGGAGGCTCATCCTTGCTGTAGCATGAATCAGTGTTTCGCTCCTTTTTTTTTATGGCTGAATTGATTATATAACAGTCTTCAAAGAAGTCTGCTTGTTGGTTGATGGCCGTTTGTGTCATTATCACCAGCTGATTATTTTAATAATGTTGCTGTGAACTTTAGTGCTCAAGTTTGCTTTTTCCTTCCATGTATCTATGTTCTCAGTTCTTGGCCAGTTCATATATAGAAGTAGAATTGGCTTTATACTTTTTTTTATTTTATTATTATTTTTTATTTTTTTTATGTGTATGAATGTACTGTCTGCATGTAGGTTTGTGCACCCGTGTCCATGCAATGCCGAGGAGGTTAGAAGAGGGTGTTGGATTCCCCTGGAACTGGAGTTAAAGACGGTTCTCAGCTGCCATGTGGGTGCTGGGGATCGAACCCAGATCCTCTGCAAGAGCAGTTGGCACTCTTAACCACTAGGCCATCTTTCCAGCCCTGGCTTTACACTTTTTTGAAGAAACACCAAAATATTTTCCCAAGTAGTTTCCCAAGAGGTTCCAGCTTCTCCATTTGTCACCAAACATGGCCTAGGTGTGTTGTTGTTTTTATTTTTTTTATTTCTAGTGTGAAACACTGATTTGGATTTCCCTGATGGCCGATGACATGAAGTGTTTTTGACTATTCTTGATCATTTACATATCTCCTGTGGTGTGGCACCTATTCAGTTCTTTTGTCTTCTTTAAAGTTGGGTTGTTTTGTTGTGTTGTGAGAGCTCTTTACATATTCCAGTCCTTTCCTAGATAGTGGAGAAGTTTATTTCTTGACTAGAGAGCAAGTAGTTGCTTATCTCTACTCACAGAGGTGGCAGTACCCCTTAGGTGCTTTCTTGTGCTTGTCCAGCCTGACTACAAGAGTGGAGTGTAAGAGCCTTGTATGGGGCCTAGTTCTGGGTGTTTAAGAGACTAGAAGAGGAAGGATCCCCCCACCCCTCACACATACCCAAGGCCAAAAGAGACAGAGGCCAGGGATGGTGGTGTAAGCCTTTAACCACACTACTTGGGAGACAGAGACAAGTGGATCTCTGTGAGTTTAAGGTGAGTCTGGGTCTATATAGCAAGTTCCAGGGAAGCCAAGGCTATATAGTGAGATCTTGTCTCAAAAAAAAAAAAAAAAAGGAGGGGAGATAGGGAATGCCCCATTCCTCATTCCCACCCTGGAGCCTGGCTGGGGATACCCTGTGGCCATCTGCCCAAGTCTGACAGCTGTTTGGACAAGGGGCAGGGAAGAATCCTAGGACAAGAGACTAGGCTGGATGACCAGGCTGTGTGGAGGTTTCACAGTGCAAATTCCCACACGAGTGGGGTTGCAGAGAAGGAGAAGTTGGGGGGTCTGGATTCAGCAATGAGCTGAGTGGGCAGGAGCCGGGTAATCTTGGAGGCTTGGGGACAGGGTGGAAGGTCAGGACTGGGTTAGGAGTAGCTGCTGTAGTTGGGGGAGGCGTGTTCATGGCCCCTCAGAACGCCCCAGGAAGCTCCGTAGGCCTTTGGAAGGTCAGGGTGTGGGCCCAGAGAGTGGGCTTTGCAGAGCAGCAATGGAAACAGACGGGCTGGTCTTGCAGGCCTCTGGCAAGGGGCTCAGTGGGTGAGACCTTTGGGCAGAGGGCTGGCGGAGACTAAATAGGTTGAAGAGAGATGGAGGTGGAGCCGGCATTCCTTTGTAGCTCCCTGAGCAACTCCCTGAAGTGGCCAGCAAAAGTTGGAGGTGCCTGGGTTCCTTGCAAGGCTGTGTGGGCAGGTCGGGGGGAGCCCCAGGTTCAGGAACTGATCACCCCACACTACACTGGCCTGAGACCCTATACCCTAGCTGTCCTCGGAAAGGGAGGGGGCTCTGCCTTGTCTCCCAACATAGGTCAGGCTCGGACTCCCAGGCTGGGGTGCATAGGCTCCCTAAAGCTCCCCTGAGGGTATGGGAGCTATGTCCTGGAGCAGTGTGGTGGGGTTTAAGGTGAAGCCAGCACAGCGCCACCTGGCCTCCCTCAGCTGTGTGAGCAGATGTCTTGCTCACAGCCGTCAGCCGTCTGGACCAGAAGACAGCTGGCCTAATCTCACTCCTGTCCTTACCACAGGCTCTGCCTCCTGCTACTGTGGCTGTTCGGGTGCTTGCCCTAGGCAAGACCTGGTGGGTGCCAAGCAGTGCCTGGGTGGCCTAAGGCCCCAGGCACCTCCTGTCTGTGCCCATACCTCCTTGCCAGCTCCTACATTTGGGCATCATAGGTGAGGCATGTGGGTAATTTATGCCTTAGGAAAGAATGCACAAGGATAGATTCCTCCAGGGGAGGCCCTGAACCCCAAGGGGTCGATGAGCTGATAAGGGGTAGGCAGAGGGGGGCTGCCAGGCCTGCCTGGCTCCTCACTGCTGGCTGAAGAAAGACGACACCTGTTGACAGGCCTCCCACACTTGTACTCTGAGTCCAGCCTGCCCGGCACCCGCTGCCTTTGTGCATTGTGCCATATGGCGGGTACCCCGCTGGTGCCCAGTGGGCTGCAGCAGGCTCCCGACAAGGACCAGTTGTCAGTGGAGTCAGGGAGGCTTCTGGTGTGAGCTTTGGGGTGCTTGTGGATGAAGCCAGGCCCCCTGGAGCATACAAGGCAGACTGCTTTTGGAGGGGTCCTTGTTGGGAAGTTGGGGTGAAGTCAGTATCTGCTTGGTTGGCTGCCTCTTTTGTGAAGTACTCGTAACAGCCCAGACTCATTGATTTTCCTTAGTATCTCTTCTCTGGGGCACACAGGAAGGTCCCCAGTGAGTCTCCTTTGAGCAGCTGAACGCTGCTACTAGCCTGAGGCCGGTGACGATCCCTCTGTTACCTTGTGAGGGTCCACAGGGCTCATTGATCTAATAGTCCATCCTAGCCCACTGCCCTGGCTAGAGTTCTGACTTCACCTGCTGGATGTGGCTCAGTAGAGGTGTGACTGCCTGTTCCAAGCTTATGGTTCCCCAGCTGCTAGGCCACCCATCTTCCAGCATCCCAGAGACCTCTGTGAAGGAGGGGCCTGTGTATGGATGGACATTCATGGCAGCCATGCAATGTGCAGCCCGTCAGGGCAAACTGTGGTTGGCTGCCCCAATAGCAGGTGTCTGGGGACAGCCTCACCATACCTACCAATCTGGGTGGCTCAAGACTGCTCTGCCCCCATGACCCACAGGCCTGGCCCCTCTGGCAAGGGCCCTGCTGGCCCTATGCCCCTGCCCACAGGAGGAAACCTGGCTGCCCAGCTGGCAACTCAGCACCTTGGGCCAGGCCGCCGGACGAGACGATGGAAAAGGCAAGCCACAAGTTGCGTTTGTTTTTCGTCGCAATACCTGAGGTCGGCACAGCCAGGGGAAGTGGGCTGGAGGTCTGGCCCAGGACAAGATGCTTGCTGGAAGCTCCCAGAAACTGAGGATGCCAGAACCAGCTGTGTCCTGGCAGATGGAGATGTGGAGATGGAAGTCCCCTGATCACAGTCTCTTCCTCACAGCCCCAACACAGGACTGGACATCTAGGGGGAAGGCTAGTTCCAGAGAGGAACTGCTGTTGTGGCATCATGCTGGTAGCTGATGAAGGTTCCACAGCTCTGCCTGCTGCTAGTCTCAAGGGTCTGTGGCTGGGCCTTTGTGAAGGTTGTTGGGAGCTGAGGTTGCTGAGCATGGAGATGGCTGTTCTGGGAACCCTCTTTTCCCATCTTCTCACTGTGGCACCACAGCGAGCTTCCGAGTGATAAATGGGGACATGGGGCTTGCTGGAGAGCACCTTGTATCTTGGGGTGGTAGCTGGATACTCCTCTCCCCAGCCACCCTCAGGAGCCTGGCACTCCCAGGCCAGGGCCATGAACAGTAAAGGAAGGAGGTCGGGTGGCTCCCTGTTTGCACCCCTCTTTGCCCCTGTGACCAGTGTGTCCCTGGCATATATCCATGACCTTCTCCTGGGTATACTGCAGCCCCCAGGAACATGAAAGTGTTCAGGTTAGAAACTGGACCTTGGGAAGATGGAGGGTTAATCTCAGTCCCGTCTCAGTGCTGGAATTTGTTTTGATTTTGTTTCACACAGAAATTAAATGCTGTCTGGCGGAGCTGAGGTTTCCTCGGCTGGGCGCTGCGGCTTCTGGAACTGTACCCTTGGCTCCCTTCACCCTGGCCTGGGGGGAGCTGGATTGGGCAGGGTGGCCCAGGGGGTGGCCCTGCTTATTGGAGGAAGGGAGGACTGTGGGAGCAGTCTGGGGACTTAGCCCTTGCCATAGAGACTGCCTATCTGTCTGCCTTATGTGTAGAAACAGCTTGATCTGGGAAGTAGGGGCATACTTCCAGCGTAGGCTGTCCCTGGTCCTTGTGACTCCTCGGCTCTCAGTCACCTGACTGATGCTCAGAGGGGGCACCTGGGTCCCCAAGCTGTCAGCCTCAGACCTGTCTAGGAGCTGGGTGTAGTCTCTGCTGAGTTCTCTGCTGAGGGATGGACCATCTTTCAGCATCCTAGGGATTTATCAGCACTTGACTGATCTGGCCAGCCTTCAGGGCTCAAAGAATCAGTCCTGTGTCCCTCCCACTATCCCCCTCCTAGTCGATGGAACTTTGCAGGTTGGAACTGTTCTGCATCCTGTTTGGATGGCAGCCCTGGTCACATGTGGCCCAGTGTACTACAACCTTCCTTCTTTCCAACTGATCTCACATCTGGGGTGGCTGTGACTTGAGTGACAGAGGTATGGGGAGCCAGCACGGGGTGGCCTGGGCTACTGTGGGTGTGTGGATGTCCCCAGAAGACTACACTGGGCTCCTTGCCGAGGAAGCAACCTTGAGTCAGCCCTGCTTGTGAGCTGGGGTGAGGGCTGGTGCTGGATCTCATCTCATCTCATCCGGCTTTTCCCTGTGGGCTGCACGGTCTTTACCATGTTGCTTAAGCTTCTGCAACTCAGTGTCTTGCCCATGTGTGGAGCTAAAACACCCACCAGTTAGTCAAGATGAAATAATCTAGGGGTATAGGCACTCCATCTACAGTAATGGGGGCCTGTTTCCTCTAGCTGTAAACAACTGAAGCTGGATTTTGTATGTGTGTACATGTGTGTCTATGTGGTGTATGTGGCCATGTGTTGTGAGCTTGTGTGATGGTTATGGATGTCTGTGTGTACATGTATATTTATACATTTGTGCTGTATGTGCATGAGTCTTGGTGTATATGTATGCATGTATGTATGTTTGTATGTATATGTGCTATTTGTATGTGAATGTACCTGTATGCATGTGTCTATAGGGGTTACCCATGTGTATGGGCATGTATGTGTATATGTGTGTACATAGATGTTTAAATCTATCAAAGGCCGATAAGGTGAAGGGATAACTGGAGCCCATAGAGATAATAAGATGTGTGTTGGCTTGAAGTACCTCACAGGAGAAAGTAACAGCCAAAGCCAGTGCCTGCTGCAGCAGGGAACACTCAGAGATCTTCTCATGGCCAGCAGGACCCCCAGGACTGGTGAGGCACCTGATGATGGCCCAAGTCTCCAGTGCAGTCCAGGGTCTAGACTTGCCTGGATTTTAGTTGTTCTGGGTCTGGGACTAGTGTGACCACAGGAACCTGACTATCCCACATGGGAAGAATTTGTGAAGTTCCTTCTGGGTTTGCTGTAACAGTGACCACATACTGGTGTGTAAAGCAGGAAGAATTTGTTCTCTTTCAGTTTGGGAGACTGGAAGTCTGAATTCAAGGTGTTGGTACTTGCTGAGTGTTCACATGCAGGTCCTGCCTACCTCCTCCAGCTCCTGGAACCCCACATGTTCCTAGGCTGGGACGTGTGTTTCCCATAGACTGCCTTCTCTGTTACCTCACTTTTTTCTTTTGTGTGTTTGTGTGTGTGTATGTATATGTGGGGTTTTTTTTGGGGGTGCATATACATATGTACATATGTGTGGAGACAAGAAATCAACGTCAGGTTCTTGCTATTGTTCTCCACATTTTTTTTTTTTGCTTTTTAAATTTTATTTATTTATTTATTTATTTTTGTCTTTTTGAGACAGGATCTCCCTTTAGTCCCAGCTGACCTGGGGCTTGCTATGTACACCAGGCTGGCCTTGAACTCACAGAGATCTTCCTGTCTCTGCTTCCTGAGTGCTGGGATTAAAAGTGTGCTACCACACCTGGCGCTTTATTTTTATTTTATGTGTATGCATGTATTGCATGCACATATGTCAGTGCACCCATGTTTTGCAATGCCCACAGAGGACAGAATAGGGCATCAGATCTCCTGGAACTAGAGTTACAGACAGTTATTAGCTGCCATTTCAGTGCTGGGACTCAAACTCAGGTCTTCTTCAAGAACAGCCAATACTCTTAGCCACTGAGCCATCTCTCCAGCCTCTCCACATTATTTTTTAATTATTATTTTTCTATTTTTTTATTTATTTTGTATGTGTATGAATGTACTGTCTGCATGTAGGTTTGTGCACCCGTGTCGTGCAATGCCGCGGAAGTCAGAAGAGGGTGTCGGATTCCCCTGGAACTGGAGTTCTCCTGGAATTGGAGTTACAGGTGGTTCTCAGCCACCATGTGGGTGCTGGGGATTGAACCCGGTCCTCTGCAAGAGCAGTTGGCACTCTTAACCACTAGGCTATCTCTCCAGCCCCTTATTTTTCTATTTTTAAGTATTTTTTTATTTCTGTTTTATGTGTGTGCATGTATTGCATGCCCATATGTGAGTGTACCCATGTCATACTATGCCCAGGGAGGTCAGAAGAGGGCATCTGATTCCCCTAGAACTGGAGTTAAGGATGGTTCTTAGCTGCCATGTGGGTCCTGGGATTCAAACCTAGGTCCTCTGCAACAGTAGTCAGTGCTCTTAACTGCTGAGCCATCTCTCCAGCCCTTCCACATTATTTTGTTAATTATCTATTATTTTTATTTATGTATATGTGTGTTTATCTGCATGTATGTATGTCTACCTCTGGCAGAGGCCAGAAGAGAGCATCAGATCCCGTAGAACTGGAGTTACAGATGGCTGTGAGCTACCATTGTAGATGATGAGACTTGAACCTGAGTCCACTGCAAGAGTAGTAACTGCTCTTTAACTACTGAGCCATCTCTCTAGCCCACCACATTGTTTTTTGAGACAGGGTCTCTCACTGAACCTGGAACTCAGCAATTCAGCTAGCATGGCTGGCCCTCATTTTTCACTTCACTCCCTCAGCACTGGGATGCACACCACCCCGGGTGCATGCCACTGTGGTGCTGGAAATATGAACTTGGGTCCACATGCTTGCACCACTAGCCCTTTACCTACTGAGCCATCTCCTCAGCCCCTCCTCACTTTTTCTTACAAGATCACCCTCTGCTGGCTTTAGCTGTAAGACTGACCTTCATGACTCTTGCAAAGACCCTCATTCCAAGTGAGAGTCCTTCTCAAGGCTCTGGGTGAATGTGCATTCAACCATCTTAGTGTTTTATACTTGGTTTTAATTTGTTCATGCCAAGTACAGCAACTAGAACATGGTTGACGGTAACCAGGCATACATGGAAAAGCAGCCACAGACTCACCAGTCTCTAGAGTGCCATCCTCACACTCGGTGCACCTAAAGGAGAGAGTTGGTTGAAGGAGATGATGAAAGCATAAGAATATCTGTACAGAAAGAAACCACAAAAACTGACCCAGCAATTTGAAAATACCAAACAGAACAAGGGGAAAATGTGCCAGTGACAGATGAATTGAGAAGTGGATTCAAAACAGCTGAAAGGAATTAGCACACTGGGAGATGGTCAGAAGAAATTACCCAGAGCTAGTGGAGAGGAAGACAGATCTGGACAGAGGAGCTACCTCCCTACAGCAAAGGTCCAGAGCACAGGAGGGAGCTGGATCAGACAGGGCTAATGTTTCAAGGGGAAGGACAAACACTCCCTGAAATAAAACTATGTACAAAGATTCAGGAAACCAGCGGCTGTGCAAAACACGGGTAGAGAATAAGAATGAATTTCACAGACATGTATTCAATCACAGCACAGTTGTGAATGGGGAAGACAGTGTGAGAGGAGCCACAGAGTCCAAGACACGGATGATGTTCATGGGAGCTGAGAGGCCAACAGTCAGCTGGCCTGCCTCACCTTAGAGGTGCAGAGAAAATGGTCCTATGAAGAGACAGGTAAGATAGTGCCGACTGTACAGTGGTGTCTCCTTGGCCTTGAGCTGGACTTAAAGTATATGATAGCATATCATTGGTGGCAGGAGTATGAGCAGGTAACCCACACTAGTGTTGGGCTCAGGCTTCCTGGTAAGGGAAACCTAGAAAATAAGGGGGAAGACTATTAAACTGCACATGAGCAGAGGGAATTTTTTTTTAAATCCCCCAAATGAAGATAAGATTCAAAACAGACAGGTGTGGTCCAAGACGGGGTCAAAGAAAGCAGCAAGGCAAGACCCTGACCCTAGAGAATCACCACTCCATGGTCAGGTTGAGATGGGAGGGTGATCATGTATAGTGTGATGAAGCTCCTGGTTAGACACCCATCAAAACATGAGGATGTGGCAGTAGACAGAAGGGCGAGAACACATCAACTCAGGCTCAGACAAGGGGGTCTAGGAAGAGAGAGGACTGAGTGTTGACTCAGGCTCAGCCTGGTGACAAAGTCAAGAATCAGGTTCTGTATGAAGACCTGAAGCCGTGACTCAGGTTCTGTGTGATGATTTGAGTGAGGCCTGGGCTTTGTGTTACACTGTGGTGCTATGACTCAGCCTCTATGTGGCTGTCTGTATGGTTTTCTAAGGCTGTGACTCAGGCTCAATACGTTTTTCTCAGTCTGTAACTCAGGATCTGTATAGTTTTCTGAGGCTGTGACCCAGATTTTGTGTTGGTCTATGGTGCTGTGACTTGGGCTCTGTATCTCTTTCCCAGGCTGTGGCTGGAGCTGCAGATTAGCAGTGACAGGATGGGAAATAGTAACAGTCGATGCTTTCAGTGCATATTTTCAAGGTCTGGAGTGAGTCTTGAAGCATGAGCAGAATTCCATCAGAAGCAAATGAAAGCCCTTTAAGCAAAACAAAGAGGCAATCAGAGGAAGAAAACTAAGACAGTGCCCGTGTCATTTACCTAAAGTCAGTATGTAGCCGAGGTAGTAGCTCACCTTGAAGAAGGGCCAGGAAAGCTCAGAGAAACCCTATAGACAGGGAGTTCATGGCACTGGTCACCTAAGGGCGTAGGGCAGGCCAGCTGCTTTGGAGAACCTTCTGTCAGTTCTTGGAAGGTCCCTTGACCAAGCAATTCCACCCCAGGGACATGCCCACAGGAAATGAAACATGTCCATTTATGTGGACTAGTGGCTTGTGGTTGCTGAAAAGCAGAATCAACCCATGTGCCCATTCACCAATGAATGGAAAAGCAAAATGCCCTTCCACATAAGGGGATGTTTCCAGGTAAAGGAGACACTAACATACTGTACCATACCATGCGTGAACCAGGACAGCGTGACCTAGTAAAATAAACCATCCACAAGGGACAGCTGTCACCTGACTCCACTAGTATGAAATACTCAGAGCAGGGCTTGGAAGGTGGCTCAGTGAATAAAGCACTTGCTGTGCTTAAGTTTGATCCCCTAGAACCCACATAAAAATCCAGGTGTGGTTCTGTGCCCCTGCAGCCCCAGTGCTGGGGGAAGCAGAGATGGAGGATCCTTAGGGCTTGCTAACCAGATGGCTTAGCCTAATTGGCAAGCTCCAGGTTCAGTGAGAAAGCTTGTCTCAAGAAAAGTGGGAGGGGGGCAGATAGAGGTCTGGCAAGATGTCTCAGCAGGTTAAAGGTGCTTGCAGTCAAAGGTGATGACCTGAGTTCAATCCCCAGAACCCACGTGGTACAAGGAGAGAGCCAATCCCAAACGTTGCCCAGACTTCTACTTGCATGCCATGGCACTTGCACACACCCCTCCACAAAATAAATACATATATAAATAAATGCCTTTCATTTATTTATTTGTATATGTCTGAGTGTTTTGCCTGCATGTATATAAGCGCAACACATATATGTAAACTGTGGAGCCCAAATGAGGGCCTTGGATCTCCTGGAACTGGAGTTACAGATGGCTGTTAACTGCCACATGGGTTCTGTGAACTGAACCTGGGTGGGTCCTCTGTAAGAGCATGTAAGAGCAGGCAGTATTTTTTTTCTTCATCTTTTCGAAACAGGGTCTCCCTGTAGTCCCAGCTGTCCTGGAACTCACTCTGTAGACCAGGCTGGCCTTGAACTCACAAAGATCCGCCTGCCTCTGCCTCCCAAGTACTAGGATTAAACACCCGGCAGGAGCAGCCAGTATTCTTAAGCACTGAGCCATCTCTCCAGTTCCCCATGCCTGCATTTTTTTTTAGACAGTCTCATTATATAGCCTTGACTGGCCTGGAACTCAAGAAGATCCACCTGCCTCCTCTGCCTCCTGGGTGCTGGGATTAAGGTCTTATCACCATGTCCAACTTCAGCCCCTGTTTTTTGTTTTTTTTTTTAATAAGATAGAGAGTAACTAAGGAAGAGATAAATGCCCTCTGCCCTTTTTTATATATTAGCACATGTGTACATGCACCTGCACTTGCATGTGCACATATATGCTAATATATAAAAAAGAAATACTGGCTTGGCGTGGTGGTGCACCCCTTTAATCCTAGCACTTGGGAGGCAGAGGCAGGTGGATCTTTGTGAGTTCAAGGCCAGCTTGGAGCTACAGGGAGACCCTGTCTTGAAAAGACCAAAAAATATATATATATATATACCAGAGTAGAGTAGGCTGTTGAAGTATGGTGGGGTTTCTTTTTGAGGTGAGGAAAGCCCTAAAATTGATTGTGGTAATGGCCACATGTATCTGTGAATGCAAGCACAGCCTTTAAATATATAAAGTTTATGGTAGGTGATTCATATCTCAATAAGTGTTCAGAGTGAAAAGAGGAGAGGTGGTGGAGTGTCGTGTCAGGAGACCTGCTTGACAGGGGTGACTCAGGTCTAGATGATGTAAGCTCTTCCATCTGATGACAGGTCTTCCAGGAAATATCAACAGAACATTCACTAAGAACCAAGACTCAAGAATTACACAGAACAAAAGGGCAGACAGGTGAAAACCCCCAGAGCCCAGCAGTACAGAAGGTAGACCGACTCCGTTCGTGCTGCATTCTGGAAACAAGGTTCTGTTGAAGTAGTAGGTCTTTGTCCTACCCTCTGCAGATAAAGGGGAAAGAAAGCTCACACTCCCAAAGATGCAAGGGACATTTGATAACTTGTAGCTTCAATTCCTGATTCTGAAGGAGACCCAGAGAGAAAGCTGCTCCATCCTGCCCAGAGGTCCTACAATGACTGCTGTGATCCAGAGCTTACCTTGGTTTAAGAGTGCCTTAGGATACCTGCCTCACCTTCATATACATCAGGGTGGTGCTGGCTGATATGAAACCCTTGCGTTCCCTCATGAAGTGCTCCAAAGTCCAGCCACGTGTGAGCACTTGTCCCAGCTTTTGCCTCTCTGTTCTCTGTTCTCCTTTGGGGCCATCCCTGTGCCAGGCTGGCTGTGTCAAGGTGACAGACTTGTGACCTTGATTTGATTGTCTTTCTGTCAGCTGTTAGAGTGTTTGGCTAAGTGTCTACATTTGCTACAAAGGCCAGGACAGCTTTTTACTAGCCAAAGACCACAGTGATACGGGGTGGGGAGGCTGGGCATGAGGTGCAGATGGCCGATACCACAGCATTGTGCTGAGGTCTCTCACAGCCGTAGGGAAGCAAGAAAAAGTGGCATCAAGGTAGGAGAGGGACTCTTACCCAGCAGG
Organism: Rhizomys pruinosus; assembly: GCA_009823505.1. Classification (NCBI taxonomy): domain Eukaryota; kingdom Metazoa; phylum Chordata; class Mammalia; order Rodentia; family Spalacidae; genus Rhizomys; species Rhizomys pruinosus. The sequence goes on along the minus strand of VZQC01010462.1, from coordinate 335,116 downwards.
TGGTAACATAAATTAGGTAAAGCATTGTGGATAACAGTATGGAGGGTCCTTAGAGAATTATAGAACCAGCATCCCCACTTCTGATAGTACCCAAATAAGTGAACTCAGTGTGTCCAGACCTGTGCACTCCCACATGCCCTGTGGCGATACCTACCAGAGTTAGGAATGGAAACAACCTGTGCCCATCAGCTGAAGAGGGTATGGACAGTCTGGTTAGTGGTAGAGTGAGTGGATAGACACAATGGGAAGCTAGTCAGCCTTTAAAGGCCTTCAAAGAGAAGAAAGTCTTGCTATTTCAACAGCATGGATGGACCCGAAGGATATCATATGCCAGGTGAGGGAAGCCAAGAACAGAAAGGCACACCAGGATCTCATTTACACAGGGAGTCTTCACAGGGTGAACTTACAAGACAGAGGTGGAGGAGGGTGGATTAGAGCTGTTGGTCAAAGAATGTGAAATTTTAGTTAGACAATAGGAAGGACTTTTTTTTAATTAATTTTATTTATTTCTGTATGTGTATGAATGTACTGCCTGCATGCAAGTCTGTGCACCCGTGTCGTGCAACGCCGCGGAGGTCAGAAGAGGGTCTTGGATTCCCCTGGAGCTGGAGTTCTCCTGGAATTGGAGTTACAGACGGTTCTTAACCGCCATGTGGGTGCTGGGGATCGAACCCGGGTCCTCTGCAAGAGCAGTTGGTGCTCTCAACCTCTAGGCCATCTCTCCAGCCCCTGAATGATTTTTTTTTTAATTTTATTTATTTCTGTATGTGTATGAATGTACTGCCTGCATGCAAGTCTGTGCACCCGTGTCGTGCAATGCCGCGGAGGTCAGAAGAGGGTCTCGGATTCCCCTGGAACTGGAGTTCTCCTGGAATTGGAGTTACAGACGGTTCTCAGCTGCCATGTGGGTGCTGGGGATCGAACCCGGGTCCTCTGCAAGAGCGGTCGGCGCTCTTAACCACTAGGCTATCTCGCCAGCCCGTTTTTTTTTTTTTTTCAAAGAGACTAAACTCAGCTCTCTGCTCACTATATGATCATGTATGTAGACCGGGAAACACATTGTCAGAGGTGAGTGGTGACTCAGCAGGGCTCCCAAACTAGAGTCAGCCCAGAATCTGATGTCTTGTGTGTGTCACAGAATTTGGTTTATAAAGGCAGTTTATTTGGGGCTGTTATCTTTGCTAGAATTCCTGGGAGAATAGGAAGTCATGGGCCAGGAGTCAGGAAGGGGTCCTGAGTCCATACAGCAGCTGAGAGGACAAAGAGTCTCTGCCCTACACACAGTCAGCTCTCTCTGAGGCCCTTGTCCCTGAGGATGTCCTAGAAAATCTCAGGTGCTGCTGCCTGGGGAGGGCTGGGAATGAGGCTCAGGCCACAGGGCCATTGGGTGATGTGGGGGACATGTAGGCAGCAAGGTGGCAGCTTCAATGTGCCATTGCTGGGTAACGCAGATGTTGTGTGATAAGGGCTTGGACCCCACTTACTGTCAAATGTGTAATCTGGAGGGAGGAAGAGGCACTTGGACTAGGGCCAGAGCTGGGAAGGTCCTTAAGCAGTGAGAACAGGCATAGGGCTGTTTTGTTGTTGTGTCATTTTGTTTCTGTTTTTCAAAACTTTTATTTTTAAATGGGCAGACAAAATTGGGCATAGCACCAGGTTCTGAAGTGTATACCCATGAGGATGGGTGCTGTCAAGCTGTCTGTCCTTTGCTGACAAATAAGACTTGATCCCACTGTTGTTAACTGTAGTCACAACACTGAAAATAGATCTCTTGAACTTCATCTTCCTATTTAAGTGAAAAGTTTTCTTTTGCCCAATAATTTCTCCATCAACTCCACTCTGAGTTATCTATGAGTGAGGTCATACATACTTGCCTTTTTGTGTCTGATGTTAGGTATTACATAATGACCTCTGATTCCTTACAGGCTGCCATAAATGACAGGATTTCCTCCTTTACATAGCTGTATAGTGTTCTACAGTATGGTTTGTCCCACTTTCATTATCTGCTTATCAGTTGGTAGACATCAAGTTTGCTTCCATTTCATGGCTCTTGTGACATTGCTGCAGTGAACTTGGATGCAGGGTCCCTAACATATTAATTTTATTTCCTCTGGATGTATGTCCAGGAGTGGGATAGCTGGAGTATATGGTACTTCTGGTTTTTGAAGACCCCCCTTCTGTCTTCTGCAGTGGCTGTGCTGATTTCCATTCCTGCCAAGAGGGTACGAGGGCTCCTTTTCCCACAGCCTCACCACCAGTGTTCTGCCTAGTCTTTCCAATACCACCCCTTCCTACTGGGGCGAGGTGACATCTCTCTGGTTTGATTGGCATTTCCCTGATGACTGAGAGCAAAGAGCATTTTTCATTGGCCATTGTATGTCTGCTTTGAAGCTATCTCTCCAAGCCCCTTGCCTGGTTTTAAGGAGTTATTTCTCACTACTGGGTTGCTTGTGTTCTCTATATACTTTGGAAGCTTGCCCCTTCTCAGAGGTCTTGGCCGTATTTCCCCCCTTCCACAGCGGTCTTTCCCCTCTGTTGGTTGCCTCCTTGCCCTTATCTTGGGGGCAGTCCCATTTTCTGTTTTTACTTATGTTGCATATGCTTTGGGAGTCATGGGGGAAAAACACTGCCAACACCAATGAGCTCCACGTTTTTAGTATTTTCAGGACTCAGATTTAGGTAATCCGTTTGGGGTTTTCTGTTTTTGTTTTGTTTTTGTTTGCTTGTTTTGACAGGGTCTTGTATATCCATGCTGTCCTCAAACTCACTATGTAGCCCAGGATGACCTTGAGCTCTGATCGTCCTGCCTCCACCTCCTAAGTGCTGGGATTACAGGCATGCACTACCTGGTGTTTATCCAGCACTGGGGATAGAACCCAGGCCTTCATGCACCCTAGGCAGGCACTCAACCGAACGAGCTGCATCCTCGGCCCGTTTGATCCATTTTGGATTGGTGTACACACACACACACACACACACACACACACACACACACACACAAAGATGGGGGTTCCATGTGTAGCTAGAAATAGGAACATGGAGAAATAGCCGTGGTATATGATTGAGTTGTGAAATCTGTTTGACCAGAACACAGTATGAAGTGCAGGAGGCCCCTGGCCTCAAGAAACTCATATGCCTCCCTCTCTGGAGAAATGTTTGTGCCCAGCTGGCTGGCTGTGCTGAGCTGTGTAGCTGCCTCTGTCTGCCCATGTCAAGCCAGACGCCCACCAGTGCTGGGTAGCAGCTGCATTGAGCCTGCTGGCAGGTGCTCTGTGTGTGGCAGGCAGCAGCTGGTCCTGTGAGCAGGGCTTATGCCATATTGTGCCAGGCCACAAGGGTGCCATCTGGACTGCAAGGCCACGACCTCTGGATGGTGGTCCATTTGGGCAGACACTGGCTACCCTAGCCCAGTGTGTAGGTCTGGGGTGGAGGAGAACCTGCATGGGCCTATACAACTTGCTGCATGTTTGTAAAGGAGCCATCTAAGGCCAGGGATGTGCCTGTGGAAAAGAATGTGCTCTCCAGCCCCAGGTGGGCTGTCCTGAGTGTTTCTAGGCCTGGCTTCAGGCTGCTGGCATTGCCATCTGTGGGGTATCGGGTGGACTTGCTATGAGGTCGCTGAGTACTGTGGGGGACCATGATCAGGCGCAGCCAGCCCTCTCCCTTTCTTGCACATTCTACCATGTGTGAGGACCATATGGCACATGCTCCTTGACTTAAGATTGAGTTATCCCCCAAGAAACCTATAACATAAGTCCCAAACTCATGGAATATACCCAGCCTTCCAACATCATAGCTTAGGTCAGCCAACTGCACATGCTCAGATTACTAAACCTAACCTGCATTGGGCCAGAGATACCAAGCCCATTGTTTTGTTAGCTGACTGCCTCATGGTGCTTTCAAGCATTGGTATTTCCCGTAGGATCACTGGGCCAGCTGTAAGAAGCCCAGGAAGGAGCAGAAAGCAAATCGTAGTACCTTCTCTCCTGGATTCCTATCACTTGTACACTATTGTGAAGTCGAACCTGTGTAAATGGAGACCGTCTGTAATGTAGATTTCTCTCTTCTTCCAGCCTCTCCTCTCCCCTCCCCTCCCCTTCCCTCCCCTCCCCTTCTCCTCTCCTTTCCTCTTCCTCCCCCCAACCCCATCTCTTTGCAGCTCAAGCTGACCTTGATCCTTCTGCCTCAGGCTCCTGAGTGGCTAGTATGACTGAATGAACCATGCTTTGTGTGGTTCTTCAGTGAGGCTGAATGGTCTCATGAGTTCTAGGAACAGTTTTATTTATTTATTTTTTATTTATTTATATTTTATTTATTTATTTATTTATTTATTTATTTATTTATTTATTTGTATGAATGTACTGTCTGCATGTAGGTCTGTGTCTGCATGCAGGTCTGTGCACCCGTGTCGTGCAATGCCGCGGAGGTCAGAAGAGGGTGTCGGATTCCCCTGGAACTGGAGTTCTCCTGGAATTGGAGTTACAGACGGTTCTCAGCCGCCATGTGGGTGCTGGGGATCGAACCCGGGTCCACTGCAAGAGCTGTCAGCGCTCTTAACCGCTAGGCCATCTCTCCAGCCCCATGAACAGTTTTATTTCTTAAAAAAAAAAAACAAATATGCCGGGCATGGTGGCGAACACCTTTAATCCCAGCACTCGGGAGGCAGAGGTAGGTGGATCTCTGTGAGTTCAAGGCCAGCTTGGTCTACAGAACGAGCTCTAGGACAGCGTAGACTAAAGGGAAGACATTACATCAAAAATACCAAAAAAAAAAAAAAAGGATAAAACTAAAAAAAAACCCAAATATTTATTATTTGTGCATGTGTGTGTGTGTGTGTACATATGTGGAGGTCAGAGGACAACTTGAGGGAGTTCGTTCACTCCTTCCATGTGGGTACTGGAGACTGAACCCAGGTAGACAGGCTTGGCAGCAAGTACCTTTAACCTGCTGAGCCATCTCACCAGTCCCCTCCCCTGAGTTTTAAAAGCAATTATGTTTCCTTTCTTTGTATATTTATGACCTTTATCCATTTTCTTTTTTACTGATACATGAAACATAAAGTTTATATACTAAGGGTTCCAGTGGGTTTTTTTCACATATACATGTGCTATGTCATGTTGAAATAAGGGTGTGTCTTCTGAAACACCTCAGTTCTCCAATATTTAAAACTTCTCTAGCTTCTTGATATATATATATAGTACATTATTACTATTTATTTCTGAATCACAGTGACTAAAATGCCTGGCAAAAGCAGCTCACAGGAGGAACCATACATTCAAGTCCACAGTTTCAGAAGGTTCTAGTCCATCATGGTGGGGAAGGCATAGTGAAGTTGTAGAGGAGGCTGTTCACATCACTGCAGATCAGGAAGCTGAGGGTGTGATAGGAACCAAGGCCTGAGCATAACCTTCCAAGGCCATCCCTAATGGCTTACACCTAACCCTGCCAGCTAGGCCATACATTCCTGAAGCTTCCATAGCCTCCAAAATAATACCACTAGCTAGATACCAAATGTTTAAGACACAAGCCTATGGGGGACATTCCATATTCAAAGCTTAGCATCTGTAGTCATCTCCTGGGCAACAGCACCCCCAGAACCTCTTCTTCCTCTCTACTCTGAGTGTTTTTGACTACTTCCCATGGTCATTCATTTATGGGAAGATATATATGTCCACAGCCTGCCAAATCCCTGCCCCCCTAGTTTTGGTTTTTGTCCTGGGAAATGAGGTGTAAACAGCTTCCTGAATTTACCCATTGGTCTTTTAAATCTGTGCCTTTTACCCCCTAAAAGTTCTTAGTCCTTTTAGCTAGTCAGATGCGTTTATTCCCCAACACCTCCTGCTCCCAGCCACAGGGAAAGAATTTCTTATCCTGAGGTTATCTTGTGACCCCTCACCTTTCCTTCTAGCACTTATATGGGCTATTTTTGCATTTGGTGTTTGAGTTCTGAGAACCTTGCCCTGATTGAGTGGTCCCCACCTCCTTCCTAGTGCTGGAGCCCCCTCCATTAAGCCATCCAGGTCTCTCAGTCCTAGCCCAGTTTCCGCACTCCTGCATGCTGTCCTCCTGATGACCCACCTTCACTACTGCAGTGTGGAGCCTCCCTGAGCTCTACAGCAAGTCTACCCAGAGTGAAAAGGATCCTGAGACAGGGTCATCCCCAGGAAGACAGCAACCCTGAGCTCCTCAAGTCTGTGTTTACATGGTAAAATACATTTTCTAAGAGATTGGGGACATCCTGTCTTCAGGCTCCTCTGGGGACCGATGTAGTCTGGACATGTCTAGGCTGTTCAGGCATCAGGGGGAAGCTTGGCAGTCCCCATCAGCACTTCCCTGTCCGTACACTGTCTCCCTTCTACTTTCACAGCCTTGTTCCTCTCTACCTGTTTGATACTCCAGTTGTGCTTTGTAGTTGGTCCCTGGTTCCCTCCTAAGAGCCTTGACCATGGATGATATAAAGGCAGGTGGATGTATTCTCTGAGCACAGTGGTAACATTCTTTTTTAAAAAAAATTATTTTATGTATCTGAGTGTATTGCCTGCATGTATGTAAGCGTACCTGTGTCATACAATGGCACAGAGTCAGATCCCCTGGAATTGTAGTTACCTGATGGTTGTTAGCCACCATGTGGATTCTAAGAATTGAACCTAGGTCCTCTGCAAGAGTGGCTGGTGCTGTTAACTGCTGAGCCATCTCTCCAGCCCCATAGTTATAACATTCTTTTCTGGGGACAGAAGTCTCCAAAATATGAGCTCCCTTGGTTCTTGTACAGTGCTCCACTAGGTCCAGCTTGCCAGACTTCCCCTGATCCTGCTCTTGGTACCGCTGACCTGAGGCCTCTGGCCTGAGGCTTGGGGCTGTATGAGCTTAGCTAGTATACAAGGCTTGAACTTTATCGTAAATCTCCCAAGGATGCTTTGCTCAGCTCTTTCTGAGGATTCCTAACCCTTTGAGATTAAGACGTAGCCCTGATGAGTCAAGGCTTATGTGATTGGGCCCTGGCCCTGCTTGCCCTATCAGCTTCCTAACCCAAGAGGCCTTTCTCCAACCTTCAGAGTGCCCATCTGACAGGTGCCCTCTCTATAAGGCCTTTTCTCTGTACCTTAAGGCTCTACCCCCTCCAAACCCCTGAGGCCTTGCCCTCTCTTAACTCTGCACCCCTGAGGTCCTGTCCTTCTCTTCTGAACCCCCAGTGTAGACCCCACCTAGCAGAGTAGATATCATATTGCCCCTGGCATAGGGCTCTGATAAAGGGGTGCTATTGAGGATGTGGCTAGGGAGACATTTGCAGTGATGCTGGTGATGGGAGGGCCCATAGCCATGCTCATGTTGAGGGGACCACTCTTGTTCTTTAGGGAAAAGGCTAGAGGTGGATATGAATGGGGTCCCACTATGCCTGTGAGTATAAACACAAAGCTGGCAGAACTTGGGTTATCAGTCCTATGATGGATCAAAATATGGTGGGAAGACAGGTGACTGGCCCCAAAATTCTAGGAGTTTAAATCTTAAGCACTGAGGCAGCTGGGGACTTGGCTCATTATGGGATGGGCCATGCTGTGCTGGATGTGGGTGGGAAGGAAGGTAGCCCTTTTGATAGATGCATACCCTAGGCAGGGACCTTGGTGAAAAGTATCCAGAAGTGGCTAAAAGCCTGAGGTGATGGGAGATGGCGGTCAGGCAGGACTAGGCCTGGAGGAAGACAGTATGAAGTCTGAGGAAGGGGTGACTGAGGAGGAGGAGGCCATGAGGCTGAAGTCTAGGTTCTATGCATCCCATGCAAAAAGTCCTTAGGGAGCTGAATATCATGATGCACTCCTTAATCCCAGCTCAAACAGGCAGATCCCTGTGAGATAGAAGCCAGCCTGGTCTACATAGTGAGTTCTAAGCCAGCTGGGGTTACAGATAGACCCTGTCTCAAAAAGACCAAAAAAGTTTTCTCTTATATTGTGAATCCCTTAAAAAAATAAATAAATAAAAAATAAAAAAGAAGGAGAAAAATCTGCTACACCCCCTCCTTTGCTTTGCTTGCTCCAGAATAAACACAGATAGGCTATTTTTCAAAGTGAAAAAAAAAAGTTTCTAGGGACAAACTGTGGGGCTAGCTGGGAACTGTCTAGCCTTCCTGCCCTATAAAAATATGGAAACTTGGTGGCGAGAACCAGGGCTTGTTTCCAGTGTGTGTATAGGGGTGCCTGTTTCTCCAGGGACCAGTGTGCCTGAGGTCCTGAGGTTGAGTCGATCATAGTCAGACCATAGAGCATCCAGACAGGCTAGCCATAGGAGCACAGTGAGGAGGAGGGAGCCCAAGACAACCCCACCTGGAGATAGCACAGTAGGGTCCCCAGGCTTGGGAGGAGGACAGTATGCTGTTGTCTGGGGTCCTGGACCTAGTCCTTCCTCCTGCTCATAGTCCTATGGTGCTGTGTTCTTGAGGGTGTGGTTTGGGGATGGTCTTTATACAACTGGGCAAGGACAACTACAGACTATTGGAGGCCATGCCCAGGCAGCATTAGAGGTCCCAGGCATTCCATAGGGAACAGGGAAGTCTTGGTAAGTGTGAGGACTGGTGGGTCTAGGGAAGGTCTCCATTCACTGTCTGGTCCTTTCTAGGTTCTCTGGACCTGCGTGGCTCTGGTCTCTCTGGCCACTGCCTTCTTCTGGCTTCAATCTATGTGCTGGTCCCTCTGTCTCTAGGGAGGCTCTGAGGTGCCTTATTCCCAGCAGTTCTCCCCACTCGCCCTCCACTGTACATGTCCAGGGCTCACTCTCTCTTCTCTGTCCCCAGCCTGACAGGCAGTGAGCCCCTGACCATTCTCCCTCTGACTCTGGAGACCGAGGCGGCCGCCCAAGCACACTACAAGGCCTGTGATCGGCTGAAGCTGGAACGCAAGCAACGCCGCATGTGCCGCCGGGACCCGGGTGTGGCTGAGACGCTGGTGGAGGCTGTGAGCATGAGTGCACTTGAGTGCCAGTACCAGTTCCGCTTCGAGCGCTGGAACTGCACCCTGGAGGGCCGTTACCGAGCCAGCCTTCTCAAGCGAGGTGAGTGCCAGCTTGCCTGCCTCACTGTGGCCATGCCCCAAGTCCTGACCCTCTGTGAACACATAGGCTTCATATCATCAGCCTTGACTAGGGTGTGGGCCCAAAGACAAATCCTCCCTGGCCCTCCTTTCCCTGGGTACAGGAGCTCACAGGAATCTCTAAGTAACCGTAAACATCAGGGAACTGAAGGGTTAGAGGTATAATTCAGTGGTAGATTGCTTGTCAGCATGGGTCCATAGATTAGATGATGATAAATGATAGATGATTGATAGATAGATGATAGATAGATAGATGACAGATAATGATAGATGATAGACAGACAGACAGAGAACCTGAAGTCTAAGTCCAGGTTTTGCCAGGGGCTGCAGGGACAAGCCAAGAGATTAGTGACCTGGATATCTGACCATCAGGCCAGAGGTACCAAGTGGGCTCTGAAACCTCACCCACTTCCCAGTCCAACCTACACTACTGTGACCCCAGCACCTCTGACTTTCCAGATACCAGCCCAAGCCCTTGAAGACACAGTGCCCTGAACCCCTGCCTAGTATACATGTGAGTTGTAGAGTTGTAGTATCTGCGTGGGGCACTGGCCCTTGATAACTCCACTACTGTCCCCAGGCTTCAAGGAGACCGCCTTCCTCTATGCCATCTCCTCTGCGGGCCTAACACATGCATTGGCCAAGGCATGCAGTGCAGGCCGCATGGAACGCTGCACATGTGATGAGGCACCCGACCTGGAGAACCGTGAGGCCTGGCAGTGGGGTGGTTGTGGAGACAACCTCAAGTACAGCAGCAAGTTTGTCAAGGAGTTCCTGGGAAGGCGGTCAAGCAAGGACCTTCGAGCCCGAGTAGACTTCCACAACAACCTCGTGGGTGTGAAGGCAAGAGGGGCGGGGCACAGGGTGGGGGGGGACTGTGTCTGAGAGGAGCTGGCGCCCAGTGAGTAGGTGGCGTTGGATACAAGGTAGGCATCTACAGGACAGGTGAGAGAGGCTGGGTGCAGGTGGCTGGAGCTGGACATGGAGTAGATGGGGTAAGAGTGAGTAAGTGGGGCACAGTTTGAGTAAATGGACCAAAGAAGGAGAGAGCCTGGGAACAGGCAGGAGCTTCCTCTGTTCCAGTCATGCAGTGCCAGCCACTGGGACTCCTGCTTACCTATGGGACAGATGGGGTCACTGGTCATGGAGGGGGTGTCTCATGGCAGTCTAAGAAGGTCTCTTCCTAAGCCCTGGGGGTACTTGGCCTGCTGACTATCCTGACACTGAAGTGAAATAAGATAGAACCTCTAGCATCCCCATCTCATCCCTGAAAGACTCAAATTCCAAATGCTAGCCTGGGCTTGGGAAGGTGGGCCTCACACCTCCCCCAGGAGGGAGCTTTTCCCCCTCCTCTTGCCTGGCCTCACACCTCCCCCAGGAGGGAGCTTTTCCCCCTCCTCTTGCCTGGTTCTGCATCCCCGTCTAGGGAGGACAGCAAGGTAATTAAAGCCAGTACTGCTCTGAGCTCTTTGTTATTGAGAAATTGGAGTTCTGAATCCCCCACTTATTAAAGCATTGGTCTGCCTCCTTCCCATCCAGTGCCTCAGTGCCTTCCCAGGCTGAGGCTGGTGGGGAGGGGAAATGGGGGGGGGCGCTGGATTCAATCCCCACAGCCAGGCTGTTCTTTTCTTTCCTGCTGGACTCCTCCCTCCCCACCTCGCCCTTTTGAGCTATTAATGAAAAGTCAGAATGTGTGAGCGTGCTCCATCCGCTCACTGCTCCCAGGCAGCCGTGTTTTAATTAAATTTGTCCGGGTTTCTCAGGAAAGCGTGGTTAAGTGGGACTCTCCGGTTGCCTGGCAGGAGGGTGAGGAGGTGGCTACACTTCTTAATCCCTCTCCAGTGGTTCGCTCCTGGAGGCCAGCTTGGGAGCTCACCAGTGGCTTAGGGCCCACCTGGGAAGGTTTCCCCACCCCTGACATTCTTCCATCCCACAACTCACCAAGATTTGAAGCAGCACCTGCAGGGGCCCTGAGCATGAGAAGTCAGACAGGAGATCCTTCATGTGGAACCCTAAATCCTAAGAAGGGAAGGACCTAGCTAGGGCCCCAGGCTTACCAGACCTGGAATTTGGGTGCTCAGCTATCCCTGCTCCTACCTGTGGCTATGGGGTGAAGGGTACAGCCACTTCTCCTGGGGGTCAGGCCCTGGAAACTCTCCTAGGTGCAGTATCTTCTCGTTATCTTCATCAAGGTGTGTATCTGTGCCTTTCTGTGCATTTGCAGTCTGTAACCCCCTCCTCACAGGCAGATACTACACTGGGGAGGGCTTGAGTCATGTATACATGGAACCCAGTACAGAGGAGGGGGGGCAGTATCGTCAGATCAGATCCTGAACTCTGGGAGACCCCTGTCTTATCTGTCCAGTGAAGAGTGTGTTAAGCCCAGACATGAGACCCTGGCAGGGCTGAGATTGATGATGGGGACAGGGATAGGTATAGGGTTGAACAGGTCTCTCAAAGGGGTGTGGACCAGCTTGTACTCACAGTCTCATAGAACTGCCCTGGACATCAGAGTGCTAGCCTTTGGGGCTCTGCTCCCCAACAGTCCTGACTTAGAGGGGAACAGTCAGGATACGTGCCTAGTGGCTGGGCTCCCTGTGTGCTGCACAGTGCTGACCCCTGCTGGCCAGACCTGGGTCTAAGTCTGTGTGAGGGTTGCAGATCAGGGTAGACTGAGGTTCCAGCCTCTGGTGTCCTGAAGAACTGGTCTCTGGGCCTTTCTGGCATGCTCTAACACTAACTACTCCCTGCAGGTGATCAAAGCTGGGGTGGAGACCACCTGCAAATGCCATGGCGTGTCTGGCTCCTGCACAGTGCGGACCTGCTGGCGCCAGCTAGCACCCTTCCACGAGGTGGGCAAGCACCTGAAACACAAGTATGAGACAGCACTTAAGGTGGGAAGCACTACCAATGAAGCTACTGGCGAGGCAGGAGCCATCTCGCCACCACGGGGCCGGGCCTCAGGGTCAGGAGGTGGTGATCCGCTGCCCCGCACACCGGAGCTTGTACACCTGGATGACTCTCCCAGCTTCTGCTTGGCTGGCCGCTTCTCCCCTGGCACTGCAGGCCGCAGGTGCCACCGTGAGAAGAACTGTGAGAGCATTTGCTGTGGCCGTGGCCACAACACACAGAGCCGGGTGGTGACAAGGCCCTGCCAGTGCCAGGTACGATGGTGCTGCTATGTGGAGTGCAGGCAATGCACACAGCGAGAGGAGGTCTACACCTGCAAGGGCTGACTCCCAGACCTGACACCACAAGGTGAAGGCATTGCACAAAGTGCCAGAAGAATTCTACACATTCAGGGGCTGAGCCTTCAGGCTCTGCCAGCCCTGCTGCAGGAGTGTAGGTATTGCACACAGTGCAAGGGATCTGCACCTACACAGAGTGATCCCTGCAGGTCCAGCCAGCCCTGTTGTGTGAGGCATAGGCATCACATACAACATACGGGGTCTATGCCTGCAAGGAAGGAGGGTGCCCTAGCACATTTGGGCTGGTATATGACAGCTGGCTGGCTGGCTGGGTTGGCTGTTTCCCTTCTCAAAGGCCCAGAGGCAGGGCTGGCCCTGTCTGGCCTCCCCAAACCCTCTGCTTGTTCCTTGGGCTGAGCTTCCTCCCCTGACCCGAGAGCATTGCAGTAATGCTTTCTCAGTTGTCTCTGTCCCTGACATCCCAGTCCCTAGAGTGTGGTTCTTGTCAGGGAACAGTGTGTTGACTGGCTCTCCCTGCTTCTGGGCTCCCTCTGAAGCTTGGAGGGCAGGTGCACCTTTATGACCATGTAGCTGCCCATGGGGACCAGGCCTGGCCTAGTGGCCTGGCACCAGCACTGTCTTTAGAGAGCCAAACCACTAGGAGAGAACAGCCACTCTGTCTCCAGGTCCTGGCCACTGGCTCTCTGACCCTGAGCACTTCCTTGGAGTATCAGTGACTTTTAAATTATTATTATTATTATTTTATTATTATTATTATTTAACTAATATAGTAATTATTATTTCCTCGGTCCCCTCACCTCCTAGGCTGCGGCTTTTCCCTCTGACCTGCCCTAGGCCCAGCCAAGCCAGTCTGGAGGCCGGTCCTTACTCTCTGCACTCCCTCCTCCCCTGCTTGCTCTGATTTGAAACCACTAAATCAAGGTGATGCTTGGAAAGAAACAAAGCAAGGGAGCTTGGTCAGAGCCCTCAGGGGTTCTAGAAGCCCTTCACCAAGCCTACCCTACCCAGGGTTAGTGGCCCTTGGTGGCCCCTGCTCTGTACCCTACAGGCCCAGCATCTGGGTAGCTGGATACAGGTTCTGGGGCCTGGGGTTCTGAAGTCATGGGCATGGTGACAGAGGCAGGGCCAGCCTTTTTAATGTCCATCTCCTCAGGAAGCCACACTTGCCCAGTGTCATCAAGAAAGGCATGGAGGGACAGCCACTAATACCATCTGCAGGCTGTCTTCACAGGGAAAAGGTGGCTGCCCTGAGCTGGGGTTGTGTGTGCATGGGTGGTGTGAGTGTGTGAGTGTATGCACGCTGAGCTGGTGTGATCAGTATCCATTTGGGCTGTGCCCCTCTGCAGAGTGGTGGCCCCTTTGGCTCCTAGAAAGCCCAGTCCTAGTTTTTTTTTTTTTTTTTTAAATATAGAAACCTGGTGAGTGTAAGCTGGGGTGTGGGAGGCTGGCATGGAGGCAGGAACTACTGAGGAAGGGATGGTTCCCTTGGAGCTCCAGGGGTCCAGAATGCCCAAGTCGGGGGGACTGTGTCTTAAAAGAAAATCTATTTATGTGGATGTGGGCCTCTGGTCCCTCTTGGATAAATGTAAATAGCAAAGTTTATTCACCTGTGGTTCATGATAGCCCACCAATGAATGCCACTTCCCTGGGATGCAAGTGCAGGTGGCAGTGTGCTTAGCACCAGCCAGGAGGGGCCGGGAGGTTGGATGGTTGGCGGGTGTGTCCCTGTGCTCCTCAGATACCTGCACCCCACCACGCTGTCCCCATAGACTGGAGCTCCATCTCTGCTGGATCTGGGGAAAGGAACCGACTGGTTCAGAGGAAGAATATTTTTTATCAAATACCACATTTAGCTCTATGCCCTCAATACTCAGAAAAGTATTTTTTAAAACAAGGCAGACCGAAAATGTCTGCCAGCTGGTTTGTTCTGTATAAATATGTATTACGATGTCTTTCTGGATGAAGCAGCACCTCCTGCGGGCTGGAGCCTCTTTGAGCTGCTTCTCTTCCATGGGGCAGTGGAGTGAGCAGTCGCTCCTCTCCTGCCGGCCACCCAGGGTGCACTGTTGGCCCAGCAGGGTGATGGACAAGCAAGGGAGCCGTCTTTGTGTGGAGTCTTGTGCAGACTGTGATTTCTCTACCTCATCTGTGTGGCGAGTAGGTGTGAACCTGAGTGACTGCAGAGAATGTATTTATTTAACAGCTTTGTGTAACAAAACCAGAAACAAATGGAAACACTAAATAAATGTATTTTAAATTATAGTCAGCCTCAGTCTGCTGCCTTCATAGAGGTTCTGGGGAGCCTTGGGGGAGGAGGGTGTGGGGAGAATCTGGACAGAAAGGAGAAGAGGACAAGGAGAGGAGGAGGGATAGGAGGATCTGAGAGGGGAGGGGTGTTCAGGATGAAGGAGGAAAACGGGAGGAAGAGAAGAGGAGCACCTAGGAAGACTGGGGACAAGGAAGATCATCTTCTGAGAACCCAGAGTAGAGTGGCTCTTGCTAACCCTTGGTCTGATGGGTCCGGTCAGTGTGTCTATCCCTGGTTCCTGGTCTCTTTCCCACCTATGTCCAGGCTGGATGTGATTCAGGCACCTGGAGGAAGCCTTCTCTAGTCCTGTGCCCTGGGAAGGTGCCCTCCTTTCAGAACTGTCACTGCAGTTTCCACCATTCTCTCCTGTCTGCCACAATGCAAGAGACTTCCTGCCTTGCTTATGGGGTGTCCTCAGGGTAGCGCCCAAGCCTTTTCCCTTCCTTTCCCCTCCACCTCTTCCTAGAGACCACTCTATGACCTCGGTCACTCTGACATGCCCTTCTTGGACCCACAATGAACGCTCTGCCTCCTGTCCATGCCCTGCTCCCTAACCCTGCCCGAGGATTTGCCCCCATAAGAAGCAGGGCAAGAGCTGCCCACTGAGGACTGTGGGCTACCATAGTCCAGACCACTAGGGTGGGAGTCACTTGAGAATATACAGACTCCCAGACCTACAGCCCCACTTCTGAGAGGATGAGGGCCCACACCTGAGAGGTGTCCAGGGCTCCAGGACTGAAGCACCACGGGTGGGAGTCGGGCTCCTTCCTGGAGTGGTAGGGACTGCACAGTCAAGCTTCTGTGTGAGCACCGTGAGCTCTGGCTGACTCCCATCTGGATGTATGAGTCTCTGGGTAGGCAGGACCAGTCACTGTGTTTAGTCGCCCACCTGGGCACACAGACAGCCCCCAGTCATCCTGCTGTGCAGGCTGTGTCCCTGTATGTGGTCAGTGCCCTGGGCATCTAGCTGCTCTCTCCGCATCTGTGAGCATGAGAACATGAACATGCTGATGGGTGTGTGCACAGGGCTGGGTGCCAAAATGGGTCCATTTATGTTCTGAGGGCTATGTCCATGGATGTGTGTGTGTGTGTGTGTGTGTGTGTGTGTGTGTGTGTGTGTAGGAGAACCATGTCCTGTGTTGGTGTTCATGTGTCTGTAACTGTGTGATGATGGTACGTGGCTGCATCCGTGGGTTGATCCCTGTATGTATGCATGTGTGCAGATGTGCACATGGTATATGTGCTTGCATATATGATTGTTCATGTGCACAGGTACAGTGGGGCTCTGGCTCTGGCTCCCCTCCTAGCCCACAGATAACAGTCCTTGCCTTCCATCATGTTGGAGTTGTAGTCCAAGACTCCGTCTGGACTTCTCAGCTGATGGGCTCCCACTGTCCCTATTAGGCATCAAGAAAGGCTTCTCCCATTGGGTCACTTCTGCAAGTGGGCCAAGATACTCTAGATCCTGCAAGATGCTTCCCCTTGGTGGGAGAAAAGGTTCCTGGAAGATTCCCAGAGGATGGAATGTCCATCCCTATGTGCTGGAAGGTTAGCATGGACAACGGTGGCTCAGAGCTGCTTTCAGTGAAACAACCCCAGGGTCCTTTACAGGTGGGGACATGGGCCAGGACATGCAGGTGCTAGAGGCCAGCCAGGGCCCAGCCAGGGCCCAGCCAGGGAGCTCCACTGAGCTGGGGCTGGGCAGGCGTCTGGCTCCCCTCCCGGCAGGCTGGTGTGGGAGATGGCTGGGGGATTAGGTAAGAAGGCAGTTAGGTAATGTCTCAGAAAGGCCTAAGTGTGCAGAGCAGCAGGAAGGTATTGGGTTGGATCCTGCCTGGCCTGTAAGGCTGACTTCAGACACCAAGGATGACGGTGGAGAGGAGGAGGGGCAGAGGAGAAGAATGAGGAAGGCAGGAAGGTGGAGGAGTGGAAGAGAAAGAGAAAGAGGGAGAGGAGGAGGGTTAGGAAAGTAGAGGGAGTAGATAGACAGATTGGGAGGAGGGAGAGGAGGTTGTGCCCTGAGCCCAGGACTCCCAGAGTCAGCATAGGCTACAGCAGGCCCTTGGTTGCCCTAGATGTGTTGTGAAGCTACGGGAACTCCCAAAATTGTCCTCATTCTCCCCAAGGCGTGGCCCAGGCTGCACTAGTGAACTGTTGTTGGGGTGGAAAGGACTGACGGTAGAGGTTATGAGTGGTTGGGTTGGGGCCACTCTGTGGATCTGTCCTCTCTACGCATACACACACATACACACACACACACACACACACACACACACACACACACACACACACACATGCTGCTCCATGTCCCTCATGGCCTCCCTGGGCTGAGCTCACCTGGCCCTACCTTCGAGGGCCTCTCCACCCCCCAGGCCTCTCCATAGTTCCTCAGCACAGAAAACCTGGAAGGCATTTGCTACTGCCTTTGTGGGACTGGGGCTGGAGTAGGGGCATGTATACAGGGCCCACTGGTGCCCTAGCCCCCAGGGCTGCTTGGTGACCATCCACACAGCAACACTGTCCTGCCCTGCCCAGTGTTGGGAGACCCAACTTCTTTCTCCATCCACTGCCTGCCAGGGGTTCCAGGGCTCTGTTCCTGGAAACCTGGGGCTGCCTCACCGTCACCTTCCTAGGGAGGTGCTCCAGCGACAGCAGGTGGAGTCCCAAACTGCTACAGAGCCCTGTGCAGGGACGATCTTGCCTCCATTTCCCAAACTCCACCTCTGGAGGTGGAGTTGAGGGGCACAGCCTCTTTCTGGCAGCCCAGGATTATGGCCTGGGGTCTCAGAATATCCAGGTGTGGACTGTAGAGAGGCAGGGGTCCAGTCTGAAGCTAGCTGGGCCGCCCAGGAATGGGAGTGGGGGAGGGGTCCAGAGTTGCCAGGGAAACAAGAGCAAACAAACACTTCCTCCCTTTGCCGTCCTGGTGGGGGGCCTGTGGCAATGACCTCATCTGCCCACCCAACCCTGCTCCTAAGGCCAGGCTGAAGGTGGGGGGTCCTGGGCTGTTTGTATTGGGCCCAGATCCATGGAAACGGCAGGGGCTGAGGTGCAGGGCTGCTCTGGCTTCAGACTGTCAGACAGCAGGGATGAGGACCAAGACAGAAAATGAGAGGGCAGAGAAAGCAGAGGAGGAGAGAAACGAAGAGGGGGGAGAGAGAGGAGGAGGGGGTCGCAGGGAGGGCAAGGAAGGCAGGACTGGGGTTTGGAGGGTCACTGAGTATGTGTGTGGTCCTCCCCGTGGGGGAAGCAGGGCAGATTGTGAGAACATTCCATGGAAGACCTACCTTTCTAGGACCAGTCCTCCAGACTGCACCCACAGTGGGGTCTTCTCTGCTCTCGGAACACGGGTCTCTTTGTTGTTTCCCTGTCCATTTAAGAGAAGCTGGAGACATGGACACTGTGTCTGTGCCTGTCCCTCCTCACATAGTCCAGCATATGGACACGAGGCGGTACCCTTGGTCCTCTCTGGCTGTTTGATGTAGTGTTCATTGTGTCTCTGGTTGAGGACCTGCTAAGGAAGCCCTTCTCTGGGGCCTTCTGCTCTGCTGAAGGTTACACAACACACTGTAAAGCCTCAGTCTGTCCTCTCCCTGGACTAGAGGTTTTTGTCCAAGACTTTCCCTGCATTTGTTTCACCAACAGTGAGTTCATTCAGTGTGCCGTGCATTCAGCGGGCTCCCTCATCTGGAACACTTGGGACCAGAGGTGTATTCAGAGGTTAGCTGTATTTTGGACTAGGAGAGTATTTGACAAATGGGTTGAACATTCCTAATCTGAAAATTCCAAACCCTGAAGTCTGAGATGGTCCCATAGCTGAAGTTTTTGAGCATCTTGCAGGACAGCGAGATGGCCTAGGAAAATAGAGGAGGTTGCCAGCAAGCCTGACAGCCTGAGTTCCACCGCCAGCACTCACAGGATGGAAGGACAGAAAGCTTCCCAAGGTGTCTTTTCACTTCCACACATGTGTAATGGCATATGCACCACCCTCCCTCAATACATACTACACATGACTTAAATACATATAATTTTTTTAAGTTACAGAGTTTTGGCTTTGGGTTTCTGGACTCCATGCTTACTGAGGGCTTGGATTCCCCCACCATCTCCAGATTTGGTGGAGCACCCTCACCCGTGTCACCTTGGGTTCTTTGTTATCTCCATTTACAGAGACTTCTCACTTTGGATATCAAGGGTTTTAGGCAGACATGAACTGTGGTCTGAGTTCTGTTTGTAGACCGAACCTCCCCCAAACCCTGACTCTGGTGAAAAATATAAAAAATTCAGGGTTCAGAAGAGAGTTCTAATAACCTGTAATTAGTATCATTAGGAAAACTGTGCAAGAATAACATCTATGGAAAATGAATAACAAAACCCCAAAGCCAACCATTGGGAATGAAAATACAGCTCATGAAAAAATTTAGCCAATAAAAATGGAAAAGATAGGACCAGCGAGATGTCTCAGCTGATAAAGGCACTTGCTATGCAAGCCTGATGACCTGAGTTTAATTCCTGGAACCCACATGAGAATAGAAGGAGAGAACCAACTACACAGAGTTGTCCTCTGATCCCCACACATCGTATACACACACATACCACTGCATACACACACACATAATACACATACACACACTCATTCACACATGCATACACATATACACACATTAACACATATCACACATACTCCCTAATACACACCACATACACACATTCATACACATACACATGATACATATATATTAACATACACACACATACATACAAACTCACACAAAAAGTTATCAAAAAGATAAAGCTCAAGAAATCGACTGAGAGACAATTAGGTCAGTGTCTCCTTGGCTACCTGCCAACTTTAGTGGCCAGCTGACACTGTTCTGCCTGAGATGTGACAAGTTTGAAGGTCTCTTCTCTAATGGGCAGACAAAAACCAGATGCTGAGAGATTGCTCTTCTGCTCAGTACTTCACCCTTCACCCACTTTCTGCCTGGAACACGAGATCTGGTGGCAGAGTCGCAGCAGCTATCTTGAGCTCATGAAGCCACACACCGAAGCTGATAGAGGAAAACTAGAAAAAGCTTGGGATCCTGCAGTAGACTGTTGTGTGACTTACAACTAATGGACACTGGCTGTGGGGGGTGTGCCTTAGTGGTACAACATGTTCTTAGTATTTGTAAGGCCTCAGGTTCCATCCCCAACCCCAAATTCAGTGAATAATATATATATATATATAGTTTATATATATAAACTGGACCAACATATATATAAACTATATGTTATATATATATAGTATATATAGTTTATAAATGGACCAACCTATATATATATAACATATAGTTTATATATATGTTGGTCCAGTTTATATATATAAACTATATATATATATATATTATTCACTGATTTTGGGGTTGGGGATGGAACCTGAGGCCTTACAAATACTAAGAACATGTTGTACCACTAAGCCACACCCCAAGCCAGTGTTCATTAGTTGTAAGTCACACAGCAGTCTACTGCAGGATCCCAGGCTTTTATTGGTCCAGTTTCCTGGCACCTAAGTACTTTTCTGAGGTGGCCACATGTAGCCCTGAGTCTCCGGCACATTATACCAAGAGAAAATGCAGCCATAGATAAGCCCAAGGCCGGGCTGGTGGCGTAGCCCTGTGATTCCAACCTCTAGGGAAGTTTGGGCAGGAGAATCACAAGTTCAAGGCAGGCCCAAGCAATTAGTGAGACTTTGTCTCAAAATAAAAAGTAAAAAAAGGAGGGCTGAGATGTAGCTCAGTGGTCTAGTGCTTGCTTAGCATGTGTGAGTTTAATCCTCAATACCCAAACAACACCAAACTAACCAAATAAAACCCAACTAACTCAAGAGATAGCCACTTTTGCCCCAGATGTCCACACCTACAAGGCTTGCTTTTCATCAAATGGAAGAAAACTTAACTTGTATTGACGTGTAGAAATTATCCATATTCTTGAGGTAGGGTGTTCTGCGCAAGCATTTCATAATGCTCTTCAAGGTGAACAGAGCTGTCACCTCTAACATCAGCCTCTGGTCTACACACACACACACACACACATGCATGACCACCAACACACATGTGTGCCCCCACACATGCAAATGTGTATGCTATTGCATAAATACACACAGAAAAAATAGGGGGATGGAGAGAAGGCTCACTGGTTAAGAGATAAACCCAAAGCCAGGCTGGTGGCACAGGCCTGTGATCCCAGCTACTAGGAGTTTTGGGCTGGAAAATCACAAGTTCAAGGCTGGCCAAGCAATTGAGCAAGACCTTGTCTCAAAATAAAAAGTTAAAAAAGAGCACTGAGATGTTGCTTTAAAGAAGCACCAGCTTCTCTGATTCTCTTGCAGAGGGCCCAAGTTTGATTCCCAGCACCCACATGGTGGCTAACAACTGTCCATAACTCCAGTTCCAGTGGAATCCAATGCTATCTTCTGACCTCCAAGGGCATTGCATGACAAAGATACACTTCCACACATGAAGGCAATACATTTGTAGATATGAAACAAAAATTATATATATATATATATATATTGGTCTTTTTGAGACAGGGTCTCCCTGTAGCTCTGGCTGTCCTGGAACTCGCTATGTAGACCAGGCTGGTCATGTGAACAAGACTCAGCATGAAAGGGGAGCTGTGGACATCAGTAGCAGCTATTAGTTTCACTGAAGATATACCAGTGGACATGTTGGCTTTTCTTTTCCTTACACCCTCCTTCCCTTGCCCTCTCCCTTCTTTCCTTCCCTCCTTTTTTCTTTCCTTCCTTCTTTCTTTTCTTCCCTTATTTTAAAAATATTTTTGTTTGTTGTTGTTTTGAGATAGTGTCTCTCTGTGTACCTCAGGCTAACCTAGAACTCATGATTCTTCAGTTTCAGTCTTCCACATGCTCAGATTACAGATGTGAATCACCATACCTAGCATATATTCTGTTACTATGATGGATTCCTGAGGCTGGCACTTTATAAAGAAAAGAAGTATATGTGGCTCACAATTCTTGAGACACAGGGAATGATGCTATCTGTGTCAGTTGGTCTCTGGTGAGCACCCACTTGATGGATAGCCTCAGAGAAGGAGCCTGTGATTGCATACCAGACAGGAAGCCAGAGAGACGGAGTTACCCTCTGTTTTATGACTCTGGCTCCATATAACTGGGGTCTCATGGAAATATCCCTAATTTATCCCAAGGACAGCACTTGAATGACCTAACCGCTTCCCAGTGGGACCATCAAGGTACCAGCTTTAACATCACCACCTGAGTAACAGGCTCCTGAATAGGAATCCTTGGTGGGGAAGTCGTACCCACCCACAGCAGAACAAAAGACACTGTCCATGGTTGGTTTGTGCAGTTACATAGGAGGAACTGAAAAGGAAAAGACGAGGTGCCTCCACCCCTCTAAGCTGTACCATAGTGCAAATAAGAAAGAAAGAGGGAGCAACTGTTGGTACAAGGGAAAGGGCACACCTGTGTGAGAGCGGCCTGGAGCTGAGTGCAGAGGGGAGGGGCCGTGCGTGAATGGAGGAGATAGGAGAAGGGCTTGGCAGGGGTTAGGCATCTGCTGTGGGAGGAATGAGTTTGCTGACCCAGTGCCAGGATTTCCTACCTGAGAGCCCAGTCATGCAGAAGCACACAGACAGGGGGAGGTTTGGCCCATCTGGACTGTTGGGTCAGGACCCAAGAAAGCATGGAGTCCATGGAGAAGCTGTGACAGTGGATACAGAAGCTGAGAGACTCAGAAGAGGAAGGAGTGCTGCAGTGGGTGAGCACTGGAGGTTCCAGCCTGGACAGCTCAGGGCTTACCTGGGTTCACAGCGTACCTGAGGAGCCACTGCTAGCCAACGAGAAGAGGGAGGAGTGGTGTGGGTAGTTGCAGGGCGAGTATTGAGAGGGGCCCTAGGAGAACCCCTAGCATCCTCTGTTCCTTCCACTGGAATGGTCCTTCTCTCAGGCAAACCAGAGGTGCCCCTGCATCAAAGATCAGAGCTGAGGAAAGCTGAGGAACAGAGATTGGCACAGGCATTACTCTGCAGGGTAGCTGGCTGGGGAATGGCCTCCTGGCCTCATATGGAACAGGTCTGACCCTGTTAGACCCCTGTCTACTTATAGCAGTGGTGACTGCAAACTACCAACCCAGCTGGCCATGATGTCCCCCAAACTTCATCAATGGTTCAAAATGGGGGCCAGATGTCCATCATGTCTTGAACAAGTCCCAGGCGCTGTAAGTGTCATCTGCCTCACCAAGCGAGGGTTAGCAACCATGCCAGCTGGGAATGTGGACTGCTAGGCTACACAGCCTGGGCCTGGCAAACAGATGAACAGGGGTGGCACTGTGGGAGCTGGGCAGATGCACACAGCTGCTTACCAAGGAGAAAGATGGAGCCCAGGCAGACCTAGGTTTCAGCTTCCACAAGGGAGCAAAGACTGGAGAGGGCTGTAGGCTGAGTGTTGTACATTCAACCAGAAGCTTCCTGAGGTGTGCTGCTCATGGAAACCCCATACCTGATGCCTGGAGCAGGGGAGCAGTTTCCTGGGCTTGGGATAAGGAATGTCCCGTCTCTCATAGCAACTTTGCCCTAGGTTCCCTGGGAGTGGGTCTGAAGGGGCTACTCTGTGGCCAGCAAGAGACCTTGCTCCATGGGGGCCCAAGCCTCATAAGTGGTTGGAGACTCATGAGTTCAGGACCCCAGTGATCCAACATCCACATGGGTCCGGGTTCTTCTGTGGTGTCTGGGATCAGGCCTGTGTGTCTGAGACCCAACTCACGGGTAAGAAGATTTGGAAAGTTCTGCCAGAAGCCCAGAGAGAACCCTTGAGAGAGAACCAAGAGAGCTCCATGAACACCTCACAGCAAGAGGAAAGGAGGGACAAGCTGCCCTGCCCAGCCCTAGCTGGCCCAGTGCAAGGCTGGGTGGCCACTCTGGATGTTGGTAACTCTCCTTGATAGAGTCTTCTCCTGGTGACATTTATGGGGCCCTGGGGACATTTTCCTGGCCAAATAGCTCAGCAGGGCTCACATGTGGAGGATGAACTGTGAAATCCAGGAAGGCAGAGGGGGCTATAAAGGTTTATTATGGGGAGCCTGGCTGCACGGTCCATGCTTCCCAGACCTCCCCATCAGTCCCCCACCCACCATAGGCAAGTTTGTGACTCCTGATTCATTGTGCGAGTGGACACTCTGTTCACTCACTGGTGCAAGTAGAATTCAAACAGACACAAGGGAGAACAGGAGTCCTGTCCCTCTTATTGGAGGCAGCTGGGAAAACTCCTTCTCAGAATTTTCCAGAGGGGAAGGGCTACCTTCCCAGCAGGGCCTGGGGTACCCCTGTTTGGGTAACAGTGGCAGAATGTAGGGCTGATCTCTTGAAAGGACCAAGGTGCAGGACTGAGCTCAGAGGCCCTAGGGGGACAGAAGGAAGATAAGCAGAGCAGCCCTGGAGTATGGGAACGGCTACCCCAAGTCCCAGAGACAGTCAAGCCCACTCATACTCTTGATCTCCAACTGGCAGATTCTGCCCCTCTGTTCTCGGTCTAGCCATGCAGAAAACAGGTACCATCCACTGGGAGGAGCCAAAGGACACAGCCTCACTCTAGGGCCCTCAGGACAGATGTTGCTTTGCCCTGGGGCCTAGAGACATGGCCCTTGAAAGTGCCTGAACATGTCCCATGAACCTGCATGCTCAGCCACCTGATCCTCTCTTCTTGTCCTAAGAGCAAGGACACTTGCCCACCTGGACAGATATCCTTGGGCCTGTCCCTCCATGTGTGAGGTGTCTGGGCTGCAGACAGGGCCAGAGTCACCCCACTTCACTTAGGCCTAAGGCGCTCAGGGTAGGACTCTGCTACCTCTGGGATTTGGGAAGAGGGTGGGCTCAGATAGCCAGGATCAGGTGGGGTTAGTAAGGAATTCAGCAGCCACCAGCCAGGTGGCTCATAGGTCAACCAGGAGTGTAGGTGACAACTGGGGGGGGGGCAGCCAAAGTTAGAGCTGTATCCGATGGCTCCTCCAGGATCCCCTGGCCTTAGCATGGCTGGCCAGAGCACAGAAGGGCAGATCCTGCCTGCCACTTGCATGTAGGTGAAGTCTTGACTGCTGGGGACAACTACACTCAGGCGGGGGAGGAGTATAAGCAGGTCCTGGTTCTGGAGGCCTTGAGTCCAGGAGTCTGGGTTCTGAGCTGCCTCTCTTAGGAGGACTCAGAGCCCTGACTTGAAATCTTTCAAGGTAGTAGGAGTAGTGATTTAAGTCCCCGCTTCAACTAGAGGCCCCTGCTTGACCCCTTCTAGCTGTCACAGCCCTTATCTCAGCCCGGCTTCACAGAACTGGCCCATGGGCCAAGGACAGACCCCTAGGTTGGCTATAGCTACCTCAACTTTCCAGATGAGTCTAAAGTCACAGAGCCTCTTTGGAGGACCCTCTCTTCACCTGTCCTACTCCCAGTGGTCCGCAGGCTAGGGCTACCTCCCTCTCAGGTCTTGAGGACGGAGTTAAAAGACGGGCTGGCAGCACCTGTCCCTGGCCTCCTACCTGGGGCTTGGTCCCAGGCCCACAGGAGGGATAGTTTCAAACATAGGATTTACTTCATTGATAAGAGGAAGTGGAGGTGGGGCAGGAGTTGGACACCGAGCCCTTGGGGGCAGAGGCAGCACGAGTGCCCCACCCGCTGAAGCTTCTTATCTGTCCCAGCCTGGCCAGCCTCCCTTCAACCCTATCTCTCAACCAAGAAACTTCTTGGTTCACTTGAGTCATAGCTCAACAGGTTGACTCAGAGATATAGAAAGACAGAAACAGAGAGACAGAGATATAGACAGACAGTAAGAGAGAGATGGAAAGATGGAGAGATAGAGACAATGACAGAGAGGTAGAAATGGAAATAGAAATGGAGAAAGACAGGGAGATGGGAGAGACAGAGACAGAGTTGGAAAGAGAGATGGAGATGATAGAGAGATAGACTGTGAGAAGAACTGGAGAGAGAGAGAGAGAGAGAGAGAGAGAGAGAGAGAGAGAGAGAGAGATCCTGAGGGAAGTTCAGAGCCAAACTGGCCCTGTGCTACTCAGGGGCTTCCCTCCCACACACTGGAGCTAGTGCTCAGGCCAGAGGACAGGGTATGCCTCCCCATACCCCACTTCTTGGTCCCCACTCAAGCTCCCTGAATATCTATGCCCGAGGCTCTTTCCATCCTCTCACCCCCACTAAACCTTCTGGCTGATGCCCCAATCCAGAAACCTGGGTCTGTGGCCTCTTGATGGAGCATCCTATGATCTAGAGAGTTCCTCTAGCCAACCACTGGACCAAAGGCCAGGAATCACGTTCTGGTCTTCTAGCCTTCTCATCCTGTCAAATGCCTCAGACTCCAGTGCGCTACCTTCAGGCAGTCTTGGGGATTTCATGTCAAGGCTGAGAGGGAAGGTTCTGTCCCCTGGGTGCACTCAGGGAGGCTGCTTACAGGAAGAGACCCCTTGGGGTCAGGGTGCTTTTCCATGACCTTGTACATAAAGGGGAGGCTCCATGCACTCTCTTTGTTAGCTGAGGTGGACAGTGGACAAGGCTGGCTGCCAGGAGCTCAGGGAGAACCTAGGAGCTAGTAGGGGAGGCCCAGCCTCACAGGGCTCAGGCCTTTCTGCCTGGTTCTGGGGGCAGAGCCATGAGGACTATTTATGTAAATACCGTGTGCTGTTAGATTCTCCCAAGATGAAGTCACACTCCTTGGCTCACTCTTTGGCTTGGGGTCTGGGGAGCTGGCCAGGAGGGTTGGGCTGGCCTGGGGCTACACCAGGCCCTCAGCGAGCAGGCTTAACAAGAAGAGGCATCAGAGCTCCACAACAGCAGGGGCATCAGGAATGTACCCATCTCTGGAGCCACAAGAGGAAAATCTGAGGGATCCCCTACTAGGACTCAGAGGGCTTGAGGTACACACTAGACTCAGACCTCTACTCCAGGTCCTATAGGAAGAAGGGTCAAGTTCCTGCTACCCTAGGGGCCATCCTAAACTAGCCAGGCTCCTGTGGGATTTGGATTCATTCCAATGGACTGAGATAAGGAAGGAGCGTGCACAGATGGTGCCTCAGCTATGCCAGGACCTAGGGTAGCTCCACAGTTGACTTGTCTTCCAGAATGTCAACTCCTGAAGGCCACAGGGCTGGTAAGATGCCTCGATACCAGCAAATACACTAGCATTATCCACCCCGCTCACTGAGGGCCAGGCACAGCCTCAGGCTTGCCCAGATCCCCAGAATTTTGGAGGCTCATCTTGCATGAGTATGCTATGGAGAGATGCACACTGAGAAGACATGTGGGGTCACCTCAGAGCGTGAGGGACAGGGTACCAAGAGGACATGTGGGGCTACCTTAAATCATGAGGGACAGGACACTGAGAAAGGAAACAGGCCTGAGAGGTGAGGGAGCTGGAAGTGACCACACAGGACTCAGAGGCCTGAGGGGGAGGGAGCTGGAAGTGACCACACAGGACCCAGAGGCCTAGAGAGGGCCAGGTGGTCTGAGTCTGGCTCTAACCTTTACCTTCCTCCTCATCTCTGCCCACCTGAGGACAAACAGCTCTTCCTCCTCTTCCTTAATCTAATGCACAGGCTTAGCTCCTAGGGACCACAGGGGAGGCAGCCAGAGGTTGGTTCCTGACCCAGGAGACTCCCAGAGGGGGCAGTGCTGAGGAACCTGGCCCTGGATAGAATCATCCCAGCCACCTCTAGTAGCTGCCTTTCATCCTGTGCTCCTGAGTTGACCACGGCAAGGTCCTGAGACTGGAAGCCCTGGGCAGTTCTCCACAGATGTGGGATCCTTCCAGGGCTTAGCACCTCCCAGGTAAGAGTGGTGGAGCCCAGGAAAGCTAAGACCCAGGACCCCATGACTCCTGGCCTGCTGGATTTGGGGATGGGGAAGCATCTAGAGGTAGCCATGCTACGCATATTCTTGAGAACAATGCTGTTTTGGGCTCTGGCTTTAGGTAGCCATGTTCATCTCTGCACTGAGAACCTGCTAAGACAGCTTAGCTGGAAGTCCCAGCTAGATACCCAGCACCCTTCTCACCCTCCAGCCCCAGGTGCTGCTCACTCAACAGGAGCCTGTCAGGTAGCCTGGGCCAGAGTTCCCTCACCTGATGTTACTCTGCCACCCATCTGTCCTGATCCTGGATGCAATCACTACCACCCAGTCTGTGTTCAAGGTGTAGCTTGATCTCTCTCCTAACTATAAGGGTCTCTTAGGAAGCCCTGTGACCACTGGGTGCCCTACCCACAAGTCTCACTATAGTAAGTGCCAAGAGTACTTTTTCATTGCCAGAGAGCAATGTAGCAAGTCCAAGAATGTCCCTTATTCTTGTGGGCCCATCATATAGAAATGAGAGCCCTGTTGGCCACATGAACAGAATAACTGGCCTCCATGCCAGCCCTGAAACACCAGTGTGCCAGTAGACCTTGGGGCTCCAAGGGGGGTGGGCTCTTTACCTGGGAGAAGTCTGGTCCTGCCCTGCTTTGCAAACCCCTAGTGTCTTCCCGTCTCAAAGCTTCTAGGTCCTTCTTTCAGGTTGCTGGTGTGTCCCAGGTACTGTGTAAGAGGGGTTATACATTTGTCCCCCCTAACCCCCCATAAGAGCAGTTGTCAGCCCCCACCTGACCTGTAAGCAAGTGATGAGAAGGAACACACGTGTGTTCACGTTATTTGTCAGGGTCAGGGTCAGGTGTTTTCAGGCTCTTGGCCTCTTATCCAAATAATGGAAAATAAGGGCTTGCACAGCTTTGCAAAACCAGCAAGGAAACTTTATTCAAAAGCAATAGTACAGAGCCGGGCATGGTGGCACACGCCTTTAGCACTTGGGAGGCAGAGGCAGGCGGATCTTTGTGAGTTCAAGGCCAGCCTGGTCTACAAAGAGAGTTCCAGGACAGCCAGAGCTACAGGGAGATCCTGTCTCAAAAAGACCAAAGGAAAAAAAAAAAAAGCAATAGTACAGATAAGGAAAGGACACACTGTCAAGGTAGACAGTGGGACACATGAGTGAGAGTACTCAGGGCCCCCAGTTACTGTTTGGAGTACCCTTTGATGGTATTTAAGAGAAGTGGGAGTTTTTTTTTTTACCATGGGCCATAGTTTGTATGGTTTTATTTATTTATTTATTTATTTATTTATTTATTTATTTATTATTTATTTATTTGTTCGTATGAGTGTTTTGCCTACATGTATGTAAATGCACCTCTGTGTGCAATGCCTGCAGAGGCTTGAAGAGGGCATCAGATTCCCCTGGACCTAGAATTTTGGATGGCTGTTAGCCACCATGTGGGTCCTAGGAATGGAACCTGGGTCCTCTGAAAGAGCAGCCAGTGCTCCTAACTGCTGAGCCATTTCTCCAGCCCCGAGGTTTTCTATTTTGATTAATAGATTAAGTCATATAATCATTTTTCTACTGTGCATATCCCTGTCCATAATGCATCTGGTTTTAATCATGTGCATTCCCAATTATGCATAGTTATAAGATGGTAAATACAGGCTTCTCCCTAAAAGCTGATTTTTGTTTGTTTTTTGAGTCAAGGTCTCACTATGATATAGCCCTGGCTGGTTTAGAATTCCTGACTCTCCCTCCCAAGTGCTGGGATTAAAGGCATGTACCACCACACCCGGCTCACTTAAACATTTTTAAATTTTATTTATTTATTTATTTAGAAACTCTAAATTTGATAGTTATTAGGGACAGAGAAATTTACACTATTGTTCAAAGAGGGGTGTACACCTGATATAGGTGGGGGTCTGAGGACATTTTGAGGAGGCTAGATGCATTGTTTGGAAAGGGGTGTGTGTGTGTGTGTGTGTGTGTGTTACATTCAGGTAAAGGAACTAGGCACCAAGTGCATTATTAGAAAGGGGAGTATGCATAACCAAAACCAAACAGAGGCTCAGGCTACTAAACTATTTCCTGTGCTTGTCTGCTTCATGCATACAGACTCTGCCAAAAATTCAAGAAGATGTTGGCAACATGGGCACTGTGTGAACTGGGCTTGTGCATGGACATCCTGTGTATTGGGTGCACATTTGCAGAGATTGGGCATTACAGTGCAAGCTTCTGTGTATATACACAGTCTCATGGACACCTTACATTAAAAGCCTATGCATGGGACTTGCATGTATCATGTAAAGACACAGGCATCTGGAACAGCCTGCACTAGGGTGCAGGCTCATGAGTACTGAGTGTCTCAGTGTGAGTGGACACCCTCCATGGAAAACCATGACCCATGAATGCCCCCTATATGCATGTGTGCACCTGCTCGTATCCACTCTTGTCCCACATTCCAGGGCTATGTGCCTCCCTGCCTGGCTTATTTCCTTTCTCCTATGGAAAAAAAAAATCTGAAAAAAGTCTAAGAATTTCTCCCCTCAGGTGGTGTCTCAAAGGGGGCAGGTTCAGCTTTCTAAGGTTCTGGGGGGAATGAGATGCTAGAGAAGATAAGACTGTCCCTTCTCATTCCTGTTTTGTCTTGCTGCTTCCAGCAGGCTCTCTGAATGTGGAGAGGGATGAGGGGCGACTTCCAAGGTCTCATACTGGAGGGTCTGAAGCTGTCAGGACAGGCAGGCTTTTAGGGACCCCTTACAACTGGGTGCTGCCTTGAAGACCTTAGGAACCCACCTGGGTAGCACCTGAGATGAGGGTCAGGGAAGGCAGGACCTGCAGGAGGAGAGCCAGAAGAGCCCTTTGGCTTTGTAGAGGTCAGTGTGGGGGAGGAGAAGCCTGGGGGAGCTCCGAGTGTCAGATAAAGAGCCTCCAAATCCTGCATCCCTCTGGAGAGATGGCCTAGCAGTTGAGAGCACCGACCGCTCTTGCAGAGGACCCGGGTTCGATCCCCAGCACCCACATGGCGGCCGAGAACCGTCTGAAATTCCAATTCCAGGAGAACTCCAGTTCCAGGGGAATCCGACACCCTCTTCTGACCTCCGCAGCATTGCATGACACGGGTGCACAAACCTGCATGCAGACAGTACATTCATATACATACGCAAATAAATAAAATTAATGAAAAAAAATTTTTAAAAAGAGCCTCCAAATCCTGCATCCCTCAAGGGTACTCCCTCATCTTTCCCATGTTCTCGTGCCCTGCCTGGGCTCTTTTGCTTCTTCTACACATTTTGCCTATGCTGCTGAGGCTGAGTGTTAGCCTCAGCCCAGGAAGGTGAGTTTTACCCAGAGCCTGAGCTGCTCAGAGACCTGATGGGAGGGATACCGTAGAGA
This sequence comes from Rhizomys pruinosus, assembly GCA_009823505.1. Taxonomy (NCBI): domain Eukaryota; kingdom Metazoa; phylum Chordata; class Mammalia; order Rodentia; family Spalacidae; genus Rhizomys; species Rhizomys pruinosus. The sequence continues at coordinate 304,276 of VZQC01010462.1, read as the reverse complement.
CATCAGGGCCTTTCTGACACTTGCTTCCCTTCTGCTCAGGGCCTAGCATACTGCAGTCCAGTTACTGCATGCTGGTAGAGATTAGGCAGGGATATCTCCAAGGACATCCCCTGAGCTGGGTGCGTGTGTGGTGTGACTTCTCAGTGCTACCAGGGCTGTCCTTCCTGGGAAAGCACGCAGGCATGCTCCCTCCCTGCAGTGGCATCAATCCCCAGTTTAGAGGGAAGCTGCTCCTGCCCCAGAGAGAGGGAAGGGCACTGCCAAGAAGGATGCGCTGGCTCTCTAGAGATCTCCCACTTCTAAGATGTCACACCTCCCTTCCTTGCTCCTGAGCTCCCAGAAGGCATGCTGGGGAACTAGTCTTGAATGTTCTTCCTTCCTTGGCCTGGAGCACTCAGATGGCCCAGGTCCCTCTGTCCCTCTAAGACCTCAGACTCAAGCACAGGGTGCTGTTGGCAGCTCCCTGAAGCTCTGCCCCACAGGTCTTGTGGGATCTATGGAGACCAAGCCTGGCTCACACCACCCTCTCTAGCCTCAAGGGCTTATTCCCTGGGTCCCTGGGATAGAGTCCTGTCTCACCCTGGCACGTGGACTCCCCGATATCTGATCCCTACACCTCTCCAGGAGAGGGGCCCTAAAATCTACATTTGAAACTATGGAACCAGAGGCAGAACCCAGGCCAGGGCTGTGAATCAACAAGGCAGGGGACAAGGCCTAAAGCCAGCCTGATGAGGCTGCAGCTGTGAGGGTCTAGAGTGTGCCCAGCATGTAGAAAGTGGCCCGTGGGAGCCATTAGCCATTATGGTCTTTGCTAGCCCTAAACATAATAGTTCTCCAGTCGACCTCGGAAAGCTGGAGGAAGAAACTGTGCTGTTGGCCCCTCCCTCAGGTTTGTGCAGGCTGCCTCAGAAGCCTTCCCTCTCTCTCCTAGCGAATTCCTGGAATTCCTTCTCAATCCCCTTGCTGGGCTGGGTGGGATCTGAGCAACTGCACTTCTCCCAGTTATTGGGCCACAGGCCTCTGGTTGGATCCTAGTCCTGGCCCCTCATCTCCTCCCAAAGCTGCCTGCTACTTAGCCCTCAGCCCTCAGAATACCACCAGGGCTGCAAGATCTCAGTCCTCCTAAGACACCAGCCCATACTCTGGGGTCTTGGTAGGAAAGGCGGCTGTTATGGAACGCAGGCTGGGAACTGAGGCTTTCTACCTACTCACACAGGAGGACCTACTGGGCCAGCCAAGCTTCCCAGTATCCAATTCTGAGCCCTAGCGTCCCTGACAACATGCTTTGGATCCAAAAGAGGGTGAAGAAAGAGACAGAAGGAGAGACAGCCACAGACAGAGAGAAAGGAAAAACAGACAGAAACATGGACCAGAACTACAAAGACTCAGACATGGAAAAAGATAGAGAGGAAGGAGCCTGGCGTGGTGGCACATGCCTTTAATCCTAGCACTTGGGAGGCAGAGGCAGGCAGATCTTTGTGAGTTCAAGGCCAGCCTGGTCTACAGAATGAGTTCCAGGATAGCTGGGGCTACAGGGAGACCCTATCTCGAAAAGACAAAAAAAAAAAAAAAAAAAAAAAAAAAAAAAAAAAAAGATAGAGATGAAGGAAGATAGGTAAAAGGCTCAGTAGAGAGAGTGATCAAGAGAGTGTACAGAGGGGGCTGGAGAGATAGCTCAGCAGTTAAGAGCACTGAGTGCTCTTGCAGAGGACCGGGTTCAATTTCCAGCACCCACATGGTGGCTAAGAACCTTCTTAGGCTGGGCGTGGTGGTGTAGGCCTTTAACCCCAGCCCTTCAAGGCCAGCCTGGTCTACAGAGCAAGTTCCAGGACAGCTGGAGCTACAGGAAGACCGTGTCTCAAAAAGACCAAAAAAAAAAAGTTTCATTATGATATTATCATCCATGTATGTGAAATGGTTTGACTATATTCACCCTCACTGCCCCTCTGTCCTCCTCCCACTCCACTGATCTTCCCAACTACTAGTCTTACCTTCTACTTTCATGTCTTTGTGTGTGAGTGTGTGTGTGAGAGAGAGAGACAGACAGACAGACAGACAGACAGACAGAAACCCATTGAGTTAGAGTTGCTTATGTGGTCATGGGTAAGAGATTATTTATGGGAGCATGGACAACTTCACAATGGCGACATCACTGAGGAAACCTCTCTTCCTCGCTCATCAAGTAGGAAGGGGTTTGGCCTTATGAGTCCTTCCCCCACTCTCTCCATGATAGTGATGACAGGACCAGTCTTATGCAAGAAATCATAGTATAAAAAAAGAAAAAGAAAAAGAAAAAGAAATCATAGTAAGTTCAAGAGCCTGGCCACGTCATGCCCAGAGCACACGGGTCCATAGCACTCCACCCTTCTTTTGGGTCTTACATTCTTTCCATCTCCTCTTTCCTGTTTCCTGAGCTTTGAAGTGGGTGATACAGCCAGATTCTTTTTTTTTTTTAACTATTTATTTTTATTTTTACGTGTGTGAGTGTATTGCCTGCATGTATGTAAGTGCACCCGTCAGTGTTGTGCAATGCCCTCAGAAGCCGTAAGAGAGTCAGATCCCCTGGAACTGGAGTTATAGATGGTTGTTAGCCACCATGTGGGTGCTGGGAACTGAACCCAGGTCCTCTGCAAGAGCAGCTGGTGCTCTTAACTGCTGAGCCATCTCTCAGGCCCCACACACAGCCAGATTCTTGATATTGGCACAGAAAAGAATTTCAGTAGGAGCCAGTATGAAGCAGGGTTGGAGTTTTCTGGGAAGAAGGTTCAACATGGATTTTAGCATAGGGATTCACAGAAAGAGAAGCACTTGGGGAAAGGAGGATGAGACATACCCAAGGACATGTGTGACCTTCTCAAAGAGTTTTAATTAGCTTCACAATAGCCATATTTAAGGGTTGCTAAGGAACATAAATGAAATCACAAAGAGTAATTCCTATGCATTGGGTAGGATTACAGCTGATAAAGTAAAACCCTACTAAGTCACAAAAGCTACAGAGGAGTTAAAGTACTTATATAAACAAAGGGTTAGTTTTGTCTTTGAAATACTCAGAAAATAAGTGAGAAAAGAGTAAGGCCATACTTGAAGGTCATATAGACTCAGGCTTTTGCATGGTTTGTTGCTATTTTAACATTAAATATCTCTATATAAAAGGAATATTATTTTTGTGTCTCCAACCTTCACAGCAAATGTTTGTTGTGCTGGAATTCTTGATTCTTGGATGGTGAGCAGCTTCAACCAGATTCCTTTCTCCTTCTCACATCCCAATTTTCCCTGTCTTTCTATTCTGCATCTCTGCTGCCCTACCCATGTGGGCAGGGTCTCCTAATTTAGCAGCTGGCTGGTGGATCTATTGCTTGAGGGAGGGTTGTTCCAGGACCCTCCTGGACCAGACCTGACTAGGTCCTTCTGCTTCCTGCTTCTCTAGGTGGGGTTCTAAGGAGACCTCAAAGAGGTACAGAGGACAGGGGATCAAGGTTGTTCTTTTGCTTTCTTGTTTGATTGGTTGTTTTGTTTTTGTTTTTGTTTTGAGACAGTGTTTCTCTGTAGCCCCAGCCAGACTTGATCTCACAAAGATCCACCTGCCTCTGCTTCCAGAGTGCTGGGATTAAAGACATGCTCCAATATGCTGACTATCTTTTTGTTTCTTGCTGGCCCAGACTCAGTGGGATGACTCTCTAAGCCCCTGGTAGAGAGGGGCAGCAGGCTTCAGTAACTAGCACTCTGCTCCTGCCTCCCAAATAGAGACACTTAACCTGGAGATGCAGCACCTGCAACATGAGACAGGAGAGAAATGGCTTTTAGGAGGGGTTTGTTGCTCCAGGCCCTCTCCTCGTGGGGCTGTTGTGAGGCCCTATCTTGGTAGGAGGTCACCAGCTACAGGATTTACAGATCCCAAACAGGGGAGGGACCTAGGTCAGCCTTCCACCTGCCCCATCCATGTACCTCTTCAGCTCTACACTGTGGAGACAGCCAGCCTGGAATCTTTTCACACTCCTCTTAGGACCCAGCCCAGTGATACCAGCCTCCCCTTCTCTACTGCTGGACTAGCTAGGCTGCTTCCACTGAAGTCCTCAGCCTAAGGCATAGAGTAACAACCCTTACTGTGGAGACAGCCTTGGCTGTGGGTCCAGCACTATACCCCTTCAAGGGGTGGGGAACCACCTAGGGAAAGTTCCTGTGGAGGAGCCTATCAGGGACACACAGGAGGGGCCTGTGGGAAGAATCCAGAGGGTGCAGTCCTATCCAAGGCCTGCCTCTCACCTGGGGGCACCCCACTGCAGGCCTGGTGGGAACAGAGTCAGAGGAGACCAAGGCCTGCACCTGGCCAGCAGCTCTCAGGTCTCACCCAAACTGAGAGTGGCAATGTCTTCTGGTCCAGAAAGTGGGCAAGTTGCCTCTTCATGTTTTGCACAACAAGCCCCTAGATCCAGCTGGGTGTTGCCTACTGTCTTCCTGGCTGCAGAGGTCCATCTAGGTTCTGTGGTTCCGGGGGTCTATCCTCTTTATACGAGAGAGCCCTGCCTCATCCATCTCCAAGGATGCCACAGGGTACAGGTCAGTATTTTTTATTTTTATGGTTTTTTGTTTTGTTTTATTTTATTTTATTTTTTAATTTTATTTATTTTTGTATGTGTATGAATGTACTGTCTGCATGTATGTTTGTGCACCCGTGTCGTGCAATGCCGCGGAGGTCAGAAGAAGGTCTCAGATTCCCCTGGAACTGGAGTTCTCCTGGAATTGGAGTTACAGATGGTTCTTAGCCACCATGTGGGTGCTGGGGATTGAACCCGGGTCCTCTGCAAGAGCAGTTAGTGCTCTTAACCGCTAGGCTATCTCTCCAGCTATTTTGTTTTTTTACGACAGAGTCTCGATAAGTCACATTGGCTGGTCTGGAACTTGCTATGTAGACCAAGCTGGCTTCAAACTCTCAAACTCACAGCAATTCTCCTGTCTCTGCCTCCCAATGCTGTGATTACAGATGTGTACCACAACATCTAGTTGGCATCCTTAAGACATTCTTCCAGCAGGGCATCTGTCTAGTAGAAGATTCTAGTTTCCCCATCTATGAAAAGCAGAAATCCTGAGTTTTCCAATGTGAAGACAGAGGTGAAGTCATACTCTGTCCTTGAAACTGGTGTCAGGACAAATATAGGCTCCCCTGTGACCCAGCTCCTAGAGATTCACCCTCCTGCATTCCCAGAGCTGTCTCCTGCAACCTGTCCTCGGACTGGGTCAGACAGCAGGTGCACCATGAACAAGAAAGGACACACAGAGACCGCAATCGGGCATCCCTCCTGGAAGATGCCCTTCACAGTCTCCCTATAATTTGGGGGAGCTCTCCAGGAGTCTCCCTCCCCACCATGCTGCAACATCCGACTCATTGGGGTTCCCACATGACCTTGGCCCATGTGAAGTCTTTCTGGTGGCCAAGGCTCTAAACCTGGACCCGGTGCGGCTGCAACCACTGAAATGTGTGTTATTTCACCTGCTAGATTCCTGCATTCCAGGGCAGGGCTGGGGAAGGTCATAAAAACGTTGTGGTAACCTATATATTATTTTTATGCCGGTGCTTAACACGGCGTCTTTGACACATGTGCAGGAGCCCATCGTAAATCAAATCTGGGGTCCACCCTGGTGCCCATGCAGGGGGTCTCCTGGACTCTCACATGTGTGCACAGGCCCCAGCAGCTGCCCTCCTGGGAGCCAAACTTCAGGCTGGTCTGGGGTCCAGCTGCTGGCTGCTGCCTCTCGCCTCCCACAAAGCTTCCCTGAGCCAGGGAAGGGGAGCGAGGCCAGACTGGGAAGACTAGGGCCAGAAATGCTGAGGCAAAGTGCATTTTGGACTGAGCAGCCCCAGTGCATGTGCGTGGCAGGAATGTAAATGAGTGCTCTCATAGCTGTATGTGAGTACATGTATGTGCATGTACACATTGATATGTTCATCTGTGCATTGTGTGTACATGAATGTATTTGTGTATGCATTAGCATGCTCTGTGTGTATTTATCTGTGGCGGGGCATGTGTTTGTGTGTATTTGTGTCAGGGTATATTCCTGTGTGCTTGTGTGTATGAACATAAGTGTTCTCATGTATGTGCAATGAGGGGGCTTCTGTGTGTAGGTATGTGCTTATGTGCATGTGTGTACATACACGTTTACTTATGTATCCATGTGGATTTATATGCTCATATGCATGTACATGACTGTGTTCATTTTTGTGCATGAAGTATGCTCCTGTGTGTAGGTGTGCGCTTGTGTGCATGTCTGTTTGCCTATATGTGCATTAACATTCAGGTTGTATGTGTATCTATGTGCTCATGTGTATGTGCATCAGTTAATGTTTGTGTTATCAGGCACACATGTGATGATTGTGCTTTGAGAGCATTGTCCTCTGTGGTGTGGCTCCTGGTGTCCTGACTTGGGCCTGCTGCATCAGGACTTTTCTTCACCTGCCCTGTCTGACCTCTTGTCCTCCTTGGAGTGGGGCTCTTTCTCCCTGGCCAGACTGGCGCATGGCATCATCCAAAGCTCCAGAAGCATCTCTGCCCCACCCCTGAGTTAATGGAGGCTGGGCTCTCCTCTCTGGTTCTCTGTGCCTCAGTTTCCTCAGCACTCAGGAGCTGTCTCTAGTGTTTAGTAGCTGGGCCACAGACTGGCCCCTCAGGATATCTCGTCTCTGGAAGGTGGATAAAGGTTTACTGGTGACCCCCCTGGGCTTACGGTGTCCCCAGGGCAGGCCCAATGAAGACTTCTATGAGGACGAGGTAGGTCAGGGCCCACTGTTTTTCCTAACTTCTCTTCCCTATGGTAGTGGCCTCTGGATCCTCATTCTCTAGCCTGAAAATCCCCGGTCAGGGCAGCATGTGGTACCATGGGTGGGGCCACAGGTGCTCCTGACATGGATGCAGGGCCAGGTCCTACTTCTCTCTGTGGTGGAAGCAGGGAGCCCCCACCCTGGCTCAGGTACAAGTGCACAGCCAGAGTCTGAAGGGGGCCTACACACAGAACTATGGGATATAGGGGCAATAAAGTTACCATTCATTCCTTGTAGACATGCATGTGCAGATGTGCTTTCATGGGTCTGGACCAGTTCACCATGGGAAGACAAATCATGTCGCCTTCTCCATACTCCCTTTAAGAGTATATATTGTATTGCATGGTGATCCTTTGAAGCTGAGTGGTTGAACCCTGTACTCAACAATTGTTATTTGACAGTCAGGAGCCAATACTGCCCTCTAAGAACCTATGGATCAGGGTTCAGGAATGCTGCCGGGCTGTTTGGCCAGAATTACAAACCCCTAAGGGCCAGGTGGAGCCAGAACAGTCCTGGGATTGGGGAGAGGACCATGAGTGGTAACTGCCTGTGAAGGTGGGCCACTGCAACTGGGCATCTCTCTACATGTGGGTCTCTTCATATGTGACAGCTGGTGATTCACAGGATGGAGCTGAATGCCAGAGCCGCACATCACCTCAGTCTTACTATGTGGATCCCACAGACTTCCCTTGCCTCTAGGCAAGCTGGAGTTTCCAGGATAAAGCTTCATTGCTTCTGAGTTCTGGTCCTCATCCCTGGCAAGACACAGTGGAAAGGAAGATAGATGAGGACATCTCCTTCCAGTGATATCCTATATGGCCTATTGCCCAGACTCAGGTAGGGCAACAGAGGCAGCCCAGGCCAAGGACTGTGGGGGTCAGGGGTTGGGACTGGTGACTGCATCTGCTTTAGAAAACAGGTCCAGCTGTCCTATAGAGTGGGCACAAGTCCCTGCCTCTTCTTGGCCAATCTTTGCAGTCCCTTCTTCCTTCTCTGGGCCAATGACCTCCATGATTCTAACATGCTACACTTGAATGGGAAGAGGTGGCCCAACATCTGATAACAACACAGTCTGGCCAGGGGTGGGAGAAGGGGATTGGGAGAGAAAACCAGCTCCCTGGTGAAGGAATTTCCTTCCAGAACTTTGACAGAAAGATGATTTGCTGAGGGGCTGGGGACCTCCAGAAGGTTAGATATCATGGTCCCATGGGAGGACAAGTGAGGCACTTCTAGGAAATCCTAGGGGAACATAGCCAGCTGTGGGGAGCGGGTGTGGCCACAGTCCTAAGAAGGCGCCCGAGACTTTAGCAAAGCTTTATGACTAACACCTGAGTCTTATGACTAACACCTGATTCCCTCCTATCTCAAAGTAAAGCCACGCTCACCGTTTGAGCTGTGCAGGTGCACCCTGTATACAAGATCAGGCCAGATGATACCAATAGACTGAGGCCACACAACCTGGGCTGGGAAGGTGGATAAATAGAGGGACTTTCTAGATAGAGGGACTCTCTCCTTTCTAGTCTGAGAGAGAAGCTTGCTTGCCTGAGGAAGGAGAAGACTTGGAGAAGGGAGAAGGCTTAGAGGGAAAGACCTGAGGCTTAGAGGGAGAAGCTTGGAGAAGGAGAAAAGATGTGCCTGAATAAACCGTTCTGACAAGACCTGCCTGCCTGAATAAACTGCTTTGAGAAGAACGAGTGAGAGGTGCTTTGTTGCTGTGGCTTCATACAAGTGTTTCCTACAAGTGTGCAAGTGTTTCATACAGCCAGAGGGTAGGATAGGGGCTGAGATAAGACAGAGGAGGGGGAAGAAGAAGGGTCCTGGGGGGGCAACTCTCCAGTGTCCTCAGCCAGGGGTGTATGGAGGCAGGTAAAGAGGGAGAGGGGTCCCCCAAAACAAAGACTATTTGCGTATAATTTTGAGTGCACACCAGAAATGGACAGTAAGACCCTATTGCTGAAGACATGGTATGATATGAGTGTGAAAAAAAATTATGCTGAGACCCTGCACTGCAAATCAACAGCTGAACTTTGTGGTGCCAGACAACACTGTGCAAACCACTGGAAAGAAACAGTCTCTGAGGTTTTACTACCAACCTCAGGTGCTGCACTTTTACATGCCAAAGAAGCAGCCTGGTGCAGGTACACCCAGAAAAAGAAATCCCAATTCTATCAAAGGGACTGCAAAGAGTGGCCAAGAAGTGCCAGCTTCCTGATGGGGTAGGACAGCTGCTACTACAGCCTTGGCGCCCCCTAGTGTCAGGAGAGTTTATAGGCCACATTAGAAAGCTGTTGCCATCCCTTGGTCAAAGAGCTTTAATGCCCTGACCAAGATCCCTCCAAGCATATGTGTTTGTGCCCATGGTGTGACTTGTTATAATGGTTAATAAAATGTGTTACTATTTGTGTTTTATTATTAGAATTAAAAAGAGACTTCTAAAAGAGTAACCAGTCCATTGCAAACAGAACTTGGACAGACCCAAGAGTTTGATGTCTCACCCCAGAGAAAAAAATGGATCTATCTCTCAGTCTATCTTGCCCTCCCCTCCAAAGCCTAGGGACTCTCATGGAAGAGGTAAGTGTGTCAGATTGTAAGGGCCAAAGAAGGGGAGTAAATTTTGAGATCACAGCAAAAACAGACTGGACTTTTATTTGATCAGCATATTTGTGTAACCAAACCTCTTCAACTGGACTTTGAGAACCTGGGTTGTACAAGAACTAGACTCAGGTGTTTGATAATTGGGTTTACATGGATTTACATGGATACTCCTTATGTTTATTACCTATGTGTACTAACTGGTCAAATAAAAAATTAAGAAAGCAAGCCAGGTGTGGTGACGCACACCTTTAATCCTAGCACTTGGGAGGCAGAGGCAGGTGGATCTTTGTGAGTTCAAGGCCAGCCTGGTCTACAGAGTGAGTTCCAGGGCAGCTGGGGCTACAGGGAGACCCTGTCTCGAAAAGACCAAAAAAAAAAAAAAAAAAAATTAAGAAAGCAAAAAAAAAATAATACACATATAGAATGGAATACATTTTGCAATAAAATAATCAAATCTTCCTTTGTGATAATATAAATGGATGTAACTGAAGATCACTGTGTCAACTACATATAATAATCAAAGAAAGACAAATATGGGTTCTCTCTCTTATAAGAATATGTTCAGAGTTGGTATGGTTATGTTTATATCTGAATCGTGGTTATAAAAGGCCAGGGAGATTAGGAGGTGATATGGTGAAACATGAGCAATGAGTACTAAGTTGTAGGTAGACAGAGCAAAAAAGTTGGCATGTTGTTATTGCTTAGTAGTCTGTGTAGAGAAAACAGTAGTATACTACAGATTCAAAATAGCTAAAAGGAAGGATATTAAAAGTCTTAAACATAAAGAAATTATGAGTGGTTTAGTAGATATATGTTTATAATGATTTAAATATTATATAATATATGCATATGCTTAAACATACATGACATCTTTTACATCTTTTTTTTTTTTTTGGTCTTTTTGAGACAGGGTCTCCCTGTAGCTCTGGCTGTCCTGGAACTTATGCTGTAGACCAGACTGGCCTTGAACTCACAGAGATCCCCCTGCTTCTGCCTCCCAAGTGCTAGGATTAAAGGCGTGCGCCACCACGCCTGGCGACATCTTGTACATCTTAATATGTATGATTTTGTGTTTTATATATATGTTAAAATAAATTTGAAAATCAAATATAAAAAAGAGGGAGGGGTAGGCTGTGAAAGGGAAAGGCTGGTGTGGGGTGGCCCCTGGGAGGGGCATAGCTGGGATTGGGTCCCAGAGAGGGGTCTACCCACCCTGCAGATGGCCAACTGTGGATGTTTGGGTTCAGTCAAAAGTGAGCCCTAAGAGGAAAGCCAGGACCTCCCTAGTCCCCAGGCAACTGGGGCACGGATGGCTACAGGGGTAGGTCTGGCACCCAGTCCCTGTCCCCTGGCTCTGTTTTCCATTGGGTATAGCAGCAGCTTCAGAGCTGCCTAAGGAGAAGCATGCAGGAGGGGAGGGGTAAAAAGTGGGGGCAGGGTGGGAAGATGGTCTCTGCACTAGAGGTACTTTGTGGGCTGCCATGCCCAGAATGCCCTGTCTTCCTAGGCTACTGTTTCTGGCTGCAGGGCACAGGCCTATGCTACTGTGTTTTGGCTGTATAGGGCACAGCCTATGTGGGGGTGAGGTGGAGAAGGCACCATATGCAGCTGAATGAAGAGAGGAGGCCAACACCTGATGAAAACATAGCCCGGCCAGGGGGCATAAAAGGAGGCTTGGGAGAGAAAGCCAGCCAGAGGCCTGCATCAACTAGGCCCTTTCTTGGGGCCTCAGATACCTAGTTCCTAGGCCTAGTTTGGTGCCTAGTATCAAGAGGTGAGGAGGAACAGAGGAAAAGGTTAGGCAGGGCCTGACCACAGGGGCTTTGGAGATTTGTGTCTGTGTGGTCAATGTTTGGTGGGCTGCAGAAATTAGCTTTGGAAAAGACAAACCATGGTGGAACATGGAGCAAAGGTGCAGGATTCTGGCAGGTCGTAGCTGGGAACCTCACGGTGGAAGTTGAGGAGGGGCAGGGGCTTCTGTAACCACAGTGGGAGGACAGGGGTACTCACACCTAGGGCTTTCCAGGGTCCCCATGGCTGTAGCTTTGTCCAAGTACTGGGGAGGGTCTTCAAGGCTTAGCTTGTTTGGCCTGGGTTCTGGCCTATCCACATCCCTTGCTCAGAAAGACTGACTGCCTGACTGCGCAGAGATGTGGAAGTGTTGTGTGATGCTGGTGGATTCTCTGCTATTGCCCATAGCAAGCCACACACACACACACACACACACACACACACACAGAGAGAGAGAGAGAGAGAGAGAGAGAGAGAGAGAGAGAGAGAGAGAGACATACAAATTTTATAAGGACAGGGGATGGAGATGGTATCTGGCTTCCACTCCAATGCATTTTATTAAAAAGGAAGAGGAGTGAAAAAAAAAGAAAGAAAAATAAATGAATCTCCCACAAGGACCACACATGGTGGCCTGTTGCAGCCGCAGGGCAGGCTGAGCCACAGCTGGCATTCTGCACCACCACTGCCACCTCCAAGCCCAACCCCCATAGCAACAGCAGCCCGGGGGCAGAATGGAGGCCAGATAAGCCCAACTGTGAGTCTGTACATGGTTGGTGTCTGAGGCTACCCTAGAATTGCCGACCAGGGGTCTGGAGTGGTTTGAAGGACTTAGCAAGGACTTGTCCTCTTGGTTTACCTCTGGATAGAATGTCATTTCCGCCTCCTTTACGCAGAAGACCTGGTGTCTGATGCTTAACGCAGCTGGGCAAACTGCCGTGGCTGCACAGCTTCCAACCCCAACACCACCCCCAGATAGTTCCTGTGTGTGCATTGGGCTCTTCATACATGTTGGCATGCTCTTACCCTCTCAACAGGAACCCCAAATGCCTCAGACTACAGTCAAGCAAGGCTGGATGCAGCCATAGTAAGTGAGGGCCACAGCTCAATCCTACCCCATAGACAAGGCTAACAGCCCTGGCTGGGTCCTGGCTGAGTGTTGGTCTCCCCTCTCTGATTTATTTTAGCAGTTCCCACTAGAGCTGTGCACTTGTGGGCCGAAGGATCCAGAAAGCCCCTCCATGAAGATTGGGGCATTTGAGTCCTTTGCAGGGGGGAAGGGGGATGTTGGAATCTGGTCTGAAGTGCCCACTGTGGGACTACTTGACTTCCACTTCTGGAGAGGGGTCCTATCATTACCAATTGAGGGGGTAGGCCTGGGCAGGAGCAGCAACCTAGGGCCTCACCCCAAGTGTGCCTGTCTTCTATGCTGGTTCTGAAGGAGACAATTGCTATGGAACTCACTGGAAAAAATATTCTCATTGTGAACATAAACAGACAGCTTGGCCTCTGCCAGACATGCCTGGAAAATGTTTAGGACCCCAGTCAACATATGAAATTTCCATCAAACTTTTATTAATCAGGAGGCATTTGTTGTAAACCAATCCCTGCTCGATCTCTCTGGATGTCCAGGGAGAGGCCTGCATCCACTGGGACCTGTCCAGTGCCTGGTCTCCTGCCTACCCACCCCATATCAGCAGAAGGCTTAGAGCCCAAAGGCCAGTGGAGACCAGGGCAAGGCCAAGCATGTCCTTCAGTGGCCAGGGCCACATGCAGCCTGTGAGGAACTGGGATCCTTCCCACGCTCTAAGGCACCCTCCCTAGGCAGGGCCTGCAAGGCTGTGGCTGGGCTGGCTGCTTCCAGAGGTTCTGGACAGCTCAGCTGTGATCTCTTTTATGGGGTGGGAGACTCATAAAGGACCAAGAGCCCCACTTAGGAGCTGAGAGACTTGGCTGGCTTCACAGCCCAGGGAGGAGGGGTAAGCTAGAGGCCTGAGAGGCGAGGTGTGGGGAGAAGAAGGCAGTGGGGACGTTTGTGGAGGGGAGGGTTATGAAGGGGAGGGGAGGGCTGTGAGAGGAGAGGATGGGTGAGGAGGGCTGGAGAAGCCTGGGGAAGGGAGGGGAGGGGAGGGGAAGGCTAGGAAGAGGAAGAGTAGAGAAGGAACCGAGTAATACCTAGAACTGTGATCTATTCCACTGACTAGGGGCACCTCTTACTTTCTCACCTGTAAACTAATGGGGTGATCCTCCTTCTGCCTTGTGGCCTTCTGGGCCTGCCTCAATCCCCACCTCTCCACCCAACTGTCAGTAACTTCTCAAACTGGTCACAGAAAGTCAGGTGCATGTTCATCCCTGGCATCTTCCCACCCAAGTCCTCTGCCTTCCTTCTCTGGCCCCTCACAGACCCATGGACTCAGCTTCCTCTTCTGGGACAGGAGAGGGAGGCTCATTCTGTCAAGAGGCTAGCATCAGGACTAGGCTACTGGGGGCTCCCTAAGCACAGCTGGAGAAAAGAGCCCCCTTGAGTTCTTACCTGCCTCAGGGAGTTCAGACCTCCAACTCCCTGGCCTTCCCCCATTCTACTCCACCTCTTCCTGCCAAGGTCCCTCAGCCAACAAGACTTCCTGCTGCATCCTGAGGAGTCAGTCACCTCTGCCAGTCAATGAGGCTCCTCTCTTGTGGGACAGACACAGCATAAGTGTGATGAGCAAACCCTTTGTATTTCCCCATCTCCCTGGAGCTGGGGGGTCTGCTCACACCCTCCTGAAGGTCCCAGGAGCCACCCTTCACCCCCAAAGGGCACTAGAGACCAACTGTATACAGTGCTGAGTGCAGGCAGAATCTAGAGGTAGGAGGGCAAAGTTTACCCTGTGTGGTGGTTTGAATGAGTGTCCCCCATAGGCTTTAAGTATTCAGACAATTGTCTCCAGTTGGTGGCACTGTTTTTGGAGGTCTTAGAAGGTGTGGCCGTGCTAGAGGAAGTACGTCACTGGGGGCGGGCTTAGTGAGTTTAAGAAGCCTCGTGGTCTCCAGTCGCCCTCTCTCTCTGCTTCCTGAGATCTTTGCGAGATGTGACCCTCGGCCTGCTGCTCCAGCTCCAGCCACCACACCTCCTGCCACAATGGACTCTAATTCCCTGGAACCTTCAATCGTAAGCTCAAATAAACTCTTCCTTTTATAAGTTCCTTGGTCATGGTGTTTTATCACAGCAACAGAAAAGTGACTAATACACCCTGAGCCTGGCTCACCTTTCCTCCTGCAAGGCCACCTGGAGTCAGCACTACAGAGAGAAAGGAGCACATAACTTGGTGGCTCAGATAAGAGCTGGGATCCTGTGTACTGGAGATCCCTGCAGACATACCCCAGGATGGACTGCCCTACATACAACAACCTGCTTCCTCCTACTACTGCCACCTGATCCCAGCTCTGCATGCTCAGAAAGGAAGGGAGTGTGGAGCACCCGTCAGGAACCTGGGCTGGGAAGGCTGGGAGTTAGAGTAAAGATGCGGTCTTCACTTTTCAAGGAATGTTGGGGTTCCTGGGAGGGACAGAGAGGAGAATTACTATGCTGACCTTCTTATCCATCCAGGGTGGATCTTGTGCAATTCACCCTAGCTGCTTAAGACCAGGCCCTGCCCATGAGGCAGAGCTCTTAGTCCCAGGAGACAGGAGTTGGAAATCTAGGCTTGACCCCATGGCTTTGACACCTCTACTGATGCTCTGATCACTTGTCCTAGAACTATATCTAGTGTTTATTTCCTTTTGGGGTTGTTCAAAGCTAATGTTTACAAATATCACTGCTTTTTGTGTGTGGATTTTGTAACCTGCGAGTTTTTTTGGTTTTGTTTTGGGTTTTTTTTTGTTTGGTTTTTTTAAGAGAGGGTCTTCCTGTAGTCTCACCTGGGCTAGAACTCTCTATGTAGATCAGGCTGGCCTTGATCTCACCTGCCTGCCTCTGCCTCCCAACTGCTGGGGTTAAAAGTGTGCACCTCCATGCCCGGTATCTCAGACCCCAAGTCAGTTGTCACATCTATTCTTCCCACTGAGCGTGTTCCTGACCACGTGCACCTTCTGGGAAGTGGAGGACAGAAAAAGAGAACCACAAGCTGGAAGTTACAAATGAGGAAGTGTGCAGCACAACTTGGAAAGTGCACACATCAGCAGTCAGCGTGCCAGGAGGATTTTCACAGGCACACACAACAGGCTAAGGCGTAAAAGGAGGAAAGCGAGCACCTACCATGCCTGAGGGGGAGGAGACATGCTTCGCCTTGCTTTCAACATTGCTTAGGGGCCAATGCACTGATGCACCCACCACACCATACTTGACAGTGTATAGTTTTAGACAATCGAAAAATAAAAAACGAATATAAAAATCAGATCTCTAAAATAAATAAAATGAAAAACAACTTAACTGTAGAAATGACTCTTGAGAGCTGGCTCATTCAGTACAACGCTTGCTATGTAAGCATGAGTTCCACCCCCAGGACCCAAGAATAAAAGCCAGTGTGATGGAATCCCAGCTCTGGAGAAGCAGAAGCAGGAGGATCCCTGGAGCTTTAGGGCAGGCCAGGCTAGCCTATTGAGCAAGCTCCAGGCCAGTGAGAGACCCTGTTTCAAAAACAAGGCAGATGGCTCCTAAGGAATGGCACTTGGGATTATCTTCTGACCTCTACAACTAAGTGCACAAATACACACCCCCTACATATGTGCATGCAAAATTACCCCTGAAAATACTCATAAAATTTATTTTATTAATTTTTTTTATTATTAATTTTTTTAAATTTATTTCCGTATGTGTATGAATGTACTGTCTGCATGCAAGTCTGTGCACCCGTGTCGTGCAATGCCACGGAGGTCAGAAGAGGGTCTTGGATTCCCCTGGAACTGGAGTTCTCCTGGAATTGGAGATTCAGACAGTTCTCGGCCGCCATGTGGGTGCTGGGGATCGAACCCGGGTCCTCTGTAAGAGCGGTCGGCGCTCTTAACCACTAGGCCATCAATTTATTTTAAATGGCCACTCACTCCACTGTCCTGTATGATGCTCATTTGCTTATTGCCTTATATGCACCTATTTCAGGCAGGTGGGTATTAGTGACTGCAGCAATTCTGTGTGTGGCAAACGGTCAACATAGTGACAACAAGACAGAGAAGCTGAAACATGTCTGGGTTACTTAGAGCATGCAGCTTCCCCAGCCTTTCGGCTCCGAGACAGGCTCCTCCCTGATGCATCCAGAGATTATGATGAGATCGAGTTCACACGATTGCATCCAGACAGGGACAGGCAGAGGAGTATTCACCGCTGCACACACTTTACTCTCAGTACAGCACTGCGTAGCTCCCAATGTGATGGCTATGGACTCCAATATCGGCTTTCCTGAATCGGGTGCTCAAGGTGCCTATGGCCTCTGATGCCCCTAATGTTAGAGTATAGACTGGAGAAAGATCTCCAATATGCTCACGATCTATCTTAACCAGCTGCTGCTAAAACGTGTAGAGTTTGTGGATGATAAGGATGTAAACACCAACGATGTCAACGGAGCTTTGTTGAAGTTTTATGGGAGGGTGTGAGACCTGGCAGAAGCTGGCTCTCCTGTTTAGCTCTCACCTTGCCAGTGTGACTACCTGGTATGCAGCAACTATTTTCTTAATCTTTTGGAATCTTAATCTTTTATGGAATTTATGCTTTTTGTTTTATTTTTATTTATTATTTTTATTTTATGTGTATACATGTATGGCCTGCATGTAGGTAGGTGTATCCTTGTTGTACAATGCATGTGGAAGACAGAAGAGGGTGTCGGATTCCCTGGAACTGGAGTTACATACAGTTGTTAGCTGCCATATGGGTGCTGGGATTGAACCTGGGTCTTCTGCAAGAACATCCAGTTCTCTTAACCACTAAGCCAAATCTCCAACCCTTTGTTTTCTTTTTAAGAAAGAGTCTTGCCAAGCATGGTGACGTACGTCCTCAATCCAAGCAAACAGGCATATCTCTGTGCGATAAAGACCCACTGGTCCATATAGTGAGTTTAGGCCAGTTGGGACTACAGGGAAACCCTAACTCAAAAATTAAAACAAAACACCTTACACATATGAACCTACAGCAATGGTGTCAGCATGCACACCACTCATGTAAACTCAAGCAGACAAAAATCCAGCATAGAACTGTGGAAATGAGTATCCAGCCCCAACCTTAGCCAAAGAACTACTGTCAACTAATTATTTCTGGGTGAGGGAGAACTGATCTTCTTTAAGAGACTGACTCTAGATAGGCTGACTAGATCCCAGTCATAAACTTGCACTGAGGGGTGTCTATGTATATTAACTTGACTTGATAGGCCAGAACATATATGACAGAATGCATGAAATCTGGTGAGGGGGATATGGGAGAGTGCGGGTGGGAGAGGGGGTATAAAAATGACTAAGATGTTTTATATGAATACACAAAAATTCAGTAAAAATATACAAAAATTAAAACAAATCCCAAAAAAACAATGGCACCCCCTCCAAAGAGTCTTACCATGTAATCCAAGTTGGCCCCAAATTCCTGATACTCCTGCCTCCACCTCCCAGGTGCTAAGATTACAGATTTGCACCACTGCACCCTTTTTTTGTGGTGCTGGAATCAAACCCAGGGCTTCATGCATACCATGCAGCACTCTGCCAACTGAGCTACACTGCCAGCCCCTTTTCTTTGCTGTTTTTGTTTTGTTTAATAGAAGTACTAGGGTTTGGCTTTGTCTCCCAAATCTGTGGGTTGGAAAATTAATCTCTAAGTCATATGTTAGTTAGCTGTGGAGGTGCCTGAATGTCAAGGGTCTAGTCTCATGAGAGGACTAGTCACTCATACTCATAGATGCTGGATTTGTGGGTTAAGGTGGAGGTGACTAAGGAAAAATGCATTCTCTAGCATGCTCAATGTGTACCCGTCACCATGGTTATTAGTGTGGCCTGAGGCCTTCACTAGATGGTACTACTATGCTCCAGACCATGAGCCAAATCTGTATACTTTGTAAGACATGTGCCTATACTGTTCTGTCTTAAGCAACAGAAAAAAGATCAAGACAGACACATTTTAAAAGAGTTCCTCACATGGGGCTGGAGAGACGGCTCAGTGGTTAAGAGCATGGGCTGCTCTTGCAGAGGACCAGGGTTCAATTCCCAGCGCCCACATGATGGCTAATGACTGTCCATAACTCCAGTTCTAAAGGAATCCGTTGCTTTCTTCTGGCTCTGAAGGCATTGCATGACACAGGTACGCTTATACACATGCAGGCAATACACTCATACACATAAAAAGTAATAAAAAGAGTTCCTCACACAGGTTTCCACATGCCTTGGCAAGACTCTAGGGATGGCATCGTTTTCATTGGCATCACATTTGCTTCTTCTGTCCTAGTGTGTACTTTCTAACTGGCAAACAGATGTTTCTGAAGCGTCTGCCACCTGTGGTAAACTTGAACTACCAGAGTTTTGTTTGTAGCCAACAAGTCCTTTTACAACAGATGACTCAGACCATCCCTTCCATTTCCCTGGTCAGCTCCTTTGCATGACTGTGGTGATGGACTCTCCCCACAGTGCTCAGGGGCAGCGGATACCACTCTGGACTTTCCCAGCCCCCATTTCCAAGTCCTCAGCCTTAGGGGATACCTAACCAGCATCCTGCCATGCTAGAGCTGAGGCATCCAAGTGCACATCTTCCTCTATTTTATTTATTTATTTATTTATTTTTGTCTTTTCGAGACAGGGTCTCCCTGTAGCCCCAGCTGTCCTGGAACTCACTCTGTAGACCAGGCTGGCCTTGAACTCACAAAGATCTGCTTGCCTCTGCCTCCCGAGTGCTAGGATTAAAGGCGTGTGCCACCACGCCCAGCTATTATTTATTATTTTTTATGTGTATGAGTGTACTGTCTGCATGTGGGTTGGTGCACCCGTGTCGTACAATGCCGCAGAGGTCAGAAGAGGGCGTTGGATTCCCCTGGAACTGGAATTAAAAATGGTTCTTAGCCGCCATGTGGGTGCTGGGAATTGAACCCAGGTCCTCTGCAAGAGCAGTTGGCGCTCTTAACCACTGAGCCATCTCTCCAGCCCCCCAAGTGCACATCTTCCTACTCACCTAGTTCTGTCTGGTTTTTAAAAAAGAAATGGCTTTTGAACTTGTCAAAAAGATTTTTCATTAATGTTGTCCTTAGCAGAGCAATTGATATGGTGAATTTTATCTAGGGTTTCCCTAATATTTAATCAACCTCATATGACAAACATGGTCCTATTTGATCATTGTGATGGTTAATCCTGGGTGTCAACTTGACTGGACTAAGGAACAAATAAGAGAAAAAGGATCTTCAGATTGGACTACCTCAACCCGGATGGCCCACCCCAAATGTGGGCTTTACCTTCTGCTGGCAGGCATATTAAAGGCCATGCCAGAGAGATCTGGTCCCTTTTTTCCTGCGGCTTGCCTCTCTCTCACTGGTGAGTTTGTCTTGCTGCTGTGATCAACCCTACGGATCCCAGCGTGTACTGAGACTGGCAGATCTCCTGGAATCCATCGGGCCTTCAGCACCAGATTGGGACTATTGAGACATCCAGCCTTGTGGACTGAGCAGTTCCCTGGATTCTCAGCCTCTCCAGTGTGGCGTGGCTACTGTTGGACTCCTTGAACTCTGTCATGTGAGCAAATCAAAAAATTGTATATAGCTATATATTCGTCCTGTTGCTTCTGTTTCTTTAGAGAACCCTGACTAATACAACCATAGAGTGTACTATTTTGCAAAGTAAACTGAGATGCTATTTGCTAATCTTTCAGTAGGATTTTTCATTACATTTATTTATGTGTGCAGCCTACACATGTGTCATGTTGCACATGTGGAGGTCAGAGGACAACTTATAGGAGTCAGTTCTCTTTTCTGCCATGTGGGTTCCCAGGGACTAAGTTTAGGTCACCAGGCTTGGAACCAAGCACCTTTACCTGCAGAGACATCTCATCAATCCCTCATTAGGGCTTCTGAAGTCCGTCCATACACTGGACTCTTGGTGTGTCTTTGCCTGCACCTGCTCCTGGCAGCACACAGGGTGCCTGGGCTCCAGGCAGTTCAGGTGGCAGCAGGACAATTCTGAAGCTGAAGATTTTGTGCATTTCCAAGGGAATCAATCCCACAGGGGCTTATACTGAGAAAACAATTCATTTTCTTCAAACTCTCCATTTGTTTATGGAACTTAGTCTGCTTCTACTGGGGTTCATTTTGCTTAAATTTTTTTTCTAAAAGTGCTATTTTTTCATTATATTTACATGGAGTTATATTATTCATCTGTGATTTCTTACATTTTCTCTATTTCATTTCTTTTTGTGTATTTTTGCTTAGACCCTTATTTAAAAAAACATGTTTTATCTACCACCTACATATTTCCTCCAACATATTTTTCTAGATAGGTTCTCTTTACGTAGCCCAGGCTACCCATAAGCTTGCGCCCCTCATGCCTCAGCCTCCCGAGCTCTGGAATTACAGACTCCCACCACACTTGGCTGCTCCCATGTACTTTAAATCATCTCTAGGTGACCTGTGACCCCTAACACAGTAGAAGTGTTGTGTCAGTCAGCTATACTGTATTGTTTAGGGGGCAAAAACAAGAACAGTAAGTCTGTTCATATTCCAAAGGGGTGGAAGCTGGGGGCGGGGGATTTTTATCTGAAGTTGGTGGAATCTGGAGGGCACAGACACTGGGTGTCAGACTCTACTTTGGGGCCTTCTGCTCATTTATTTCTATCCACATCCTCTGGCGCCTTTGCTGTCTCTGCCTATCCTCACCTCCTGTTTTCTCACACTGGATGTTTCCATGTCTTCAAAACTCCTTTCTGAAAGTTGAAACTGAATTCTCTGACCTCTCTGCACTTGGACTTTGTCCACAGACCCACCTAGGTGAGTGTCCATAGGTTCAGTTTGCTCTGTGCCTCTTCTTTTCCATGGTGGGCACCCATCTGCCCGTCTGAGTTGTCTGCCTTCTAGGACAGGGCAAGGAGCCTGTAACAAGCCTGGTGTGGAAGGCCAGTGCAGGAGTTCTGAGATGCTTGTTTCACAAACATTTAATAACCTCATTGAGTCTCACATATGTGCAACCCACCCTAGGCTCTCCCCTTTGCCCCCTGAATCTCCCTCCTGATCCATCTCTGACCCCCATACCCTTCTTCTGCTCAGCCCTTTACAGACCTAGTGTCTGGAACAAGTGTCCTGGCTTTACAGCATGAAGTACATGGGGGCAAGGTAGGGTGTGCAAGGAGCAGGGACAGGGTATGAGAGGAGAAAGCTCAAGAGGGAGGGATGTCTCAGTCCTCACAACACCAATAGGCTGGTCAGCATGGTTACAAGGATGCCGAGGGTGGCTCTAAGTGATGGAGAGAGGGAGGGATGAAGCTTAGGAGGGAGGGGTGTGATTTTCAGGTTATGAATGATCCAATTGGAGAAATAGGGGACACTGGCATACACCCCAGGGTACAGTGGCTGGGCGCATCCACGGCCCCAGCTCACTACTCCAATTTGCATCCAGATCTTGTTCAGCTCACATACCAGTGGCCCCCCAGAATCACCCTGTAAAGGAAAAGGGACTTTATGTGACCTACAAGTCAGATATGGCCCTCAGGTGCAGAGTGGGGCACCGGGGACCCCACTCACACAGCCCCCTCCCTGGCTGCAGCAGGGCCTAGAGCCATAGTGCTGAGGCCTGATCCAAGTATGATGTGATCACATACTATCACCCATGTGGGTACCGCCACCTCAGTCATCCCCTACTTACAGCCAGAACCCCAACTGTGATTCATAAAGTGGAGACATACCTCACACACATTCTTCACATGTCTGGCAGGATCTTACCCAATCCTCCATAGAGCAACTGGCATAGGAACTTGGGGACCAGAGGCACCTGGGCTTCCTGTAGATTCTCAGAATGACCTGTTGGGAGAGAAACTGCCAGTTGAGGCTCCTGACTGTGGCCAATGAGATCCTAGCGCCTGCTGGACAGGAGCCAGGGGCATTCTTGGATTCTTGGTCAATATAAGACAAACCTGGAAGGAACCCACACCCTAAGAGAAGCCCTGCCCACATGTAAGAGCTTCCCACCCCAAGAGGCCCTGTACACACTCAGGAGAGGTTTGCCCCCCACACCTGGGGTGGGGATGGTCATTTATTTTCCAGTCTTTTTTTGAGACAGGGTCTTCCTGTAGCTCCAGCTGTCCTGGAACTCACTATGTACACCAGGCTGGCCTTGAACTCACAAAGATCCACCTGCCTCTGCCTCCCAAGTGCTAGGATTAAAGGCATGAGCCACCACACCTGGCAGGGGTGGTCATCTTTGTTTCACATGTTGTTCTGCTCCCCTTCCACACATTCTTTTTTCTGTTCCAGAATGGATAACTCGTATTGACCTGACATCAAGCTCAATAGTTCTCCTTCAATTGTGCTCAGTCTGCCACAAATTCCATAAAGGAAGTTTTCATCTGTGATGGCTATCTTTATTTCTAACATTTCCAATGGATTATTTCCTTAGAGTCTGCATTTTTCTGCTTAAATTGCTCACCTAGCCACCTCCCCAGATGTCAGGGAACCCCCCACCATTCTATGCTATACTTCCATGAGATCTTGCTTTGTTCATACCTTGCATTGAGGTCAGTCCCCATCCAGTAACCCAGCAAGACGGACTGACAAGTTTCAGGTTGGAAGGTGCCAAGCAGACTGGAAGCACAGACTCAGAAAATATGATGGGGCTCTTCAGCTGCACCAGAGCCACATCCCCTCCAATGCGGTGGTTCAGTTCATAACTGGGGTGCAGGATCACCTTGTTCACCTCAAACCACTGGGTGTCCTTGCTGGGTTTTTTGAGGTTGATGATGCCCACATACATGTCAAAACCTTGAATGCTCTTGTCCCTGCCATTCAGAACAGAGGCCCATTGCCTGAAGCCCCCTGTCCTGTCAGTGCACAGAAAAGCCTGGCCCTGCCTGTGTCTGTCAGATCTTGAAGAGGTACTGACTTGGACCCAAAGAATCGTGGGGACCATCAGGAACCTGTGTCCAGGCAATGGGAGCCCAACAGCTACCACAGGAGTCCCCTTTGTAGCCTCCCTCCCTCTTTTCTCCTCTCTCTCTCTCTCTCTCTCTCTCTCTCTCTCTCTTCCCCACCCCCCTTCCTGCCCTTCTATCTCCCCTCCCCTGCCATTGCCTCTTCTTTTGAGACAGGGTCTCTCTGTAGCCCCATCTTGCCTGGAACTTTGTATGTAGACCAAGCTGGCCTCAATCTCAGAGATCCACTTGCCTCTGCCTCTTGAGTGCTGGGAGTAAAGTCTTGTACTCCAACACCTGCTTTCTTTTTTTTTTTTTTAATTTATTTCTGTATGTGTATGAATGTACTGTCTGCATGCAAGTTTGTGCACCCGTGTCGTGCAGTGCTGCGGAGGTCAGAAGAGGGTGTCGGATTCCCCTGGAACTGGAGTTCTCCTGGAATTGGAGTTTCAGACGGTTCTCAGCCGCCATGTGGGTGCTGGGGACCCCTGCTTTCTTGTATGCCTCTTAACTAGACAGCTGATGAGCCCTTGTGCACCAGGCAACTTGTGGGCCTGGTGGACTAAGGATCTGGAGGTAGAACCATGTACATGGAGAAAGCTCTGTGCTCCATGAAAGGGGTTCTGGGGGTTGGGAGTGGGGCAGTCTCTAGTATAGGGGACTTTGCTGGATGAAGGTAAACTGAAGTGGGCAGGGCCCTGTAAATGGAAAACAGCTTCTTAGGTGGGGATGTGGCCTGTCTACTGAGAAGAGCCATGCACCTAGCTTCTGGCCTGGTCAGCCAGGGTGAATAAATCCTTGCCAGTCCATGGGCACCAGTTTGGAGCCTTGGGACCGGGGAGTGAGGGAATCAGTCATAGTGGATGGAGTTGGGCTTGTGGGGACAGGGCTGAGACAGTGGATGCAGTAGTCCAAGCCATTGACTTGCGGCACAGGCCTCTTTCTTTCCTGTGTCTCCTCCTTACGCCTCACCTGCCAAAGCAGTGTGCTGCCGACAGCACCCAGTAGGCATCGATGATGGAACCGCCACACACATGCCAGCCGGCATAATGCACGCTAACCTGCCATGGCCACTTCTGATACGGGGCTGGGTCTCCACCTATGATCTTGCCCTGCCAAACACGCCGGCCACAGGCTGTGGAGAAGGACAAATGCTGGGTGAGAGTAAGGCCACACTACTGGAGGGACAGGACTTGTGTGAGGTGGCGTGGGGCACACATGGGGGAGGGACAATGGAGATAGGAAGGGCAGGGCCCTGCACCCTGGAGTGGACTCCTACCCACATCAGTGCTCAAGGACTTCCCCTGGCTTTTAGGGTGCCAGTGGACAGCCGATGTGACCCATGCAGGGGTCCCCAACAGAGGCAGAAGTAGCAGGAATCCCAGGGCTGAGGGTGGCAGTGTTCCCAGACCGGAAGTGGGGGCGGCCATGAAGCGGAGGCGCACCCACCGCAGGACAGGCGAGGGCAGCAGACCTGGGAAACACAACAGCGCAGGGGTGGTGAGGGCATGATTCCGACACGTGACCACGACTGGGCCGGGAATGCGTCACAGTCGCACCCCAGCAGGTGACTGTGAGCGACTAAGCCTTGGAGACTGTGACTGCCAAATGTCAGGATGCCTACTTGGACAGGCCACAGTGCCTGGCCTGGAGACTTGATGCTGTCCCCAGCAGGTGAAAGCACCGGCATCTGACTTCAGCCAGCCACGACCCTTCAAGTCCCCCTGGTGCATGATGAGACCAGGAGATACTGGTTCTGTTTCAGAATTCTGTGCTGCAGAACTCCAGTGCTTTCAGATTTTTCTCTGGGTCAGACTCAGGTCTGTCAAGTTATTGCTATTTACACATGCTCTATCCATTACCAAAACCTTTTTAAAAAATAATTAAGTCGAGCTGGGCGTGGTGGTGCATGTATTTAACCCCACCACTCGGGAGGCAGAGGCAGGAGGATCTCTGAGTTCAATGCCAGCCTGGTCTACAGAGTGAGCTCCAGGCCAGCTGGGACTAAAGGGAGACCCTGTCTCAAAAAGACCAATAATAATAATAATAATAGTTGCCGGGCGTGGTGGTGCATGCCTTTAATCCTAGCACTTGGGAGGCAGAGGCAGGCGGATCTTTGTGAGTTCAAGGCCAGCCTCGTCTACAGAATGAGTTCCAGGACAGCTGGGGCTACAGGGAGACCCTGTCTCAAAAAGACCAAAAAAAGAAAAAAAATAATAATAGTCGTTTATACATAGTAAATTGTACCCCCTTCTTGCAAACTTTAACAAGATACAATCTTGTTACATAAGATTAGGTGATAAAGGATGAGAAAAAATTTTAAACTTTCTAAGAGATGTCAAAATCAAATATCCTGTGCATATGTCACAAATATATCCATTTCTAGTTAAGAGTAGATTCCAGGGCTGGAGAGATGGCTCAGTGGTTAAAAGCGCCAACTGCTCTTACAGAGGACCTGGGTTCGATCCCCAGCACCCACATGGCGGCTGAGAACTGTCTTTAACTCCAGTTCCAGGGGAATCTGTAACCCTCTTCTGACCTCCACAGCATTGCATGACATAGGTACACAAACCTACATGCAGATAAATAAAATTTTTAAAAAAGTAGATTCCATGGACTTGCCATCAAAAGCCTGACAAGGCTTTTTTAATGGAGCTTTTCTGTATTTCATACAATGTTTCCCAATCAAATATAGACCTGTTTCCCCATCCATGTGCCCCCCCTCCACACAACACACACACACACACACACACACACACACACACACACACACGAGCTCATGCATTCTGCCATACATATTAAGTCCTGTCTTGCATCTTTTTCTTAGTCTTTTTTTTTTTTTTTTTCTGTCTTTTCAAGACAGGGTCTCTCTGTTGCCACAGGTGTCCTGGAACTCGCTCTGTAGACCAGGCTGGCCTTGAACTCACAGAGATCCGCCTGCCCCTGCCTCCCAAGTGCTAGGATTAAAGGCATGCACCACCACGCCCAGCTTTTTTAACCTTTTCAATGTAGAAATTTGCTGTTTTGGTCAGATCTTTGAACAAGTCTTGTTTTTGTTTCCTTTAATCTTATATTACTCCGAAATACTCATATATACACTCCACACATAAACCAGAATGACAGAGTATATAGGGATTTGGTGCTAGGATTCACAATGAGGAACGCCAAATTTTTTTTGTTTTTCTGTGACTGTGTTACTTCACTTAGAATAACGGCTTCTAGTTCCATCCATTTACCTGCAAATTTCATGATGTTGTCTTTTTTTTTTTTTAT